>BQMZ01000173.1:0-465578 GCA_036984285.1 Chlamydomonas sp. KOR1 | reverse complement strand
GACGGCTGCATGCATGGATGAGTTTTAACGAACCTTATTGGAGCTCGACCGGTCGGGTGGGTAATGACGTCTGCTGCCAATGCTGGCATGTAGACCTAGCATGACGTTGTTGTCGGGTGAGTCGGGACTCGACTATCGGCCCACAGCACCTGCTCCCTGGCCATGCCCTTGCACCCTCCCGCATCTCCCACATCTCCAGGCACCGAGCCGTCGATCCCTAGCACTCTCAGAACCTCCCGTGCAACCTCTCCCACGTCCCGCGCGGCCCCCAGGCGCCGAGTCGTCCATGCACGTGCTGCTGCGCGGCTCCGCCCCCAGTTCGTGTGCTCCACCGCACCCCTAACCAACTCGGACGGATGGCCTGTGCAGCCGCCCACGCCGGGTGCCGTGGCATGCAGCTGCACAACCTCATGTGCAACACCGGCGGCCATGTGAAGTAGTGGTCCTGCCCCGACTGAGGCCCATTGGCGCCCAGCGGCGCAGAAAGAGTGCACTATACCACGATAACGGTTATGTACAAGCGAGGATCCGGGCTCTTGTCTCAGGGCTGAGTTGCACACGCCTATTGTGGTGACGCGCGTTCGGACGCAACGCAGCGCCTTGTGCCCTGCTTTCTTTTTCTTACGATCATAAAGCGTGCTGTCCGTTGCTGCTGCTGCTGCTCGATGCAAACAACAGCGCACATGGGGTCTGACTCGGCAAGCAACGGACCCTCATGATGTGATGAGGGATGCGGTGATGGGAGGCCCTATAGCAGCCCAGACGGCCTTAAGGGGCCCTTAAGAGGGTGGGACCCCTTAAGGGGAAAGGAACCCTTACGGGGTAATGAGAAACCGCCTTTCCCCGTAAGGACCCCTTAAGGGGCCCTTAAGGGGTGGGTCCCTTAAGGGTACCTTAAGGGGTCCTTTTTTGGTCCTTAACGGGTGCACGGTGGGCAGGGGCCAGAGCTGTGAAGTCAATGCCAAACGCGCTGCTGTCTTACATACCACCGTTACCCTGGGTAACGGTGCTCCCGCCGCCCGCCTGCTAGCACAGTTACTGTCTGATAGGTGCTCCCGCCGCCCACGCACACGCCGGATAACCATGCTCTTGCCGCCTGCATGGTGTCCCTGCCTCCCACACTCTTGCCACCCTACGGTGTACGCCACCTTTGTCCTATATGCACGCCACATCCTACATGCTTGCAGCAACCGTTGCTCAGAGTAACGGTGCCTCGTGCTGCCCCCATTCCTGCACGCCTACCTCCATTCATACATCACCGTGACCCGCCACACCCTTGCTCAGGGTAACGTGCCTCGTGCTGTCTGCCTCGTGCTGTACATGTACCTATATGTGGCACGTCACACAGGATAGCTGGTGTTGTGTGGAGCGGCCGGAGGCCATACGGTACGGCCCGCAAGTCCACCGCATAGGGGGGGCGTCGCCCAGGTGCCCCACCCCAAATGGCCTCCCGGCCCAACCGCACGTGCACCCGGCTGCGGGCTATCACCAAACCTTGGCCTGACATGCACTTATATGTGGCACGTCCCACAGGATAATTGGTGTTGTGTGGAGCGGCCGGAGGCCATACGGTACGGCCTGCAAGTCCACCGCCCAGGGAGCCTCGCCCAGGTGCCCCACCCCGAATGGGCTCCAGGCCCCGCCGCACGTGCACCCGGCTGCGGGCTACCACCAGCCCTTGGCATCCTTTGGCATTGGTCATGGGTACGGTCATGGATCTGGAGCAGAGATTCGGCTGCGTGCCAGGGTGCCATGGGTCTTGCACAGCAAGCGAGCTCCCTACACATCTTGTACCTGTGCAGCTGTACTGCTTGTCCCTGCGGGCTTCTACTGGCAAATAGCTTCATGTGCAAATGAGCAGCAGGGGAGCTCCCCTGATGAGCAGTGCACAAAGGCAGAGCGTACGCGTCATTCGAGCATCGAGAATCACCGTTCACCGATGCAAGCGTACGGTGCTGCACAAGCTTGACATCGTACAAACTCCTGTTGGTAGCTACTGGTGCTCAATACAGAAGCTCTTCAGCAGGGGGAAGCGGCTGCGTTTTACTCGCTGCACTGTCGCACCTGCCTGCACCTGCCACCCGCCACTCAGGTGGCCACGACTTGCACGAGTAACATTCATATAAATGTGTTATGCTACATGTTGTTGCCCTGACTGAACATTGAACTGAAGCACAGCGGGCTTGCGCAACATGCGTTGCAAGTGCGCGCAGAACTGCAAAAAGAACGCACTGTAGGGCGCGCTTGGTGGTCGATCGACATCTAATGGAGTTCTGAAGCAGCATGTACAAAGGTTTACGCGTCACTCTGTGCAGCGGTCCCGTGGCGCATGGGCAACTTGCACTCGGGATGTCCAGGTCGTAGTAAGCCGCTGTTCAGGCGAGAGTCTGTCATAGTGCAAGGATACATAGAGCAAAGCTTCAGTGACACCCTGCAAGACGCGCTCGCGCCGTCTAGCAGGTTATTGGGTTGGTACCGGTGAGCAGCAATCGGCGGGCCGCGCCAACACGTGCGGAAGGGGCGGGTGCAACACATAGCAACGTTAGACATCAAGAATAACCCCCTGAACACCTCCAACGGGCGTGGACGCTGCAGACTGGGTGTTCCTGCCCCCGGGCAGGGCACCGTAAGGTGCCTCCTTAAGGGGGCCTGCTGCCCTTAAGGGCGTTTGGGCTGCTATAGGGAGGTACGAGCGCAAATTCCAAAGCAAGTTCCAGAGACGTCGCCCTAGTCTAGACCACAGTGACATGTGCGGTTACTAGGGAGGTTAGCGACTGAAGCGAAAGCTGTTAGTCGAGTTGCTGACTGCTGTACTTATATATCTTTTCTGCGTGATGTGAGCTCAAAGCGCCTTCCACCTGCAGATTGGACTACAACTGCACATGACTGAACTAGCCCGAGAATTTCTTTCCATTAATGAGTCTTCTTTGCCACGAGGCTGCCTATCCTGCGCAAGTTGTGTCTGATCGTCGACGAGGATTCGCGATGTCAGCGTCGGGCCCTGCGCCAGGTGGGATTACCAGTCTGTGCTCAAAGCCGAATGGCTCTGCCTCCTGTGGCTTCGCAGGGAGCCCTGCCGACATGTTGTTACTCCGACCTGCTGTGTTGCCCTGCCTACCCTACGGCAGCCGAAACCCGGTTAACCCCCCTAAAGGGGCCCTTAAGGGTCCCTTAACGGTTAAGGGTTAAGGGGACCTTAGAGGTTAAGTAAAGTTGCCTTTGTAACTAAGGCTCCCCTTAAGGGGACCTTAAGGGCCCCTTTCCAGCAAGGCGCCAGCAGGACAAGGTACGACCCACGGGCTGATGGCGTTGATGTTGCGGATGCAACAGAACGACCAGACATGTATACTTGCTTGCCTTGTTACACCGAGGAGCGTACTGTAGGGCTACGCCCAGCAGGTGCATGCGCACCGTAACCGTTGTGCGACCAACAGCCCTCACCACACTGTCTGCTCCCCTGCATGCAACCGTAACCCGCTAGTTACGCTGCCCATCAGTCCCCAACACATACTGTAGGATACCTGATGCTATGAACCGTTCTGCCATCTGGTTATGGTGTGTACCTAGCTCTACCGTCCTGCTGCCACCTGCCCGGACCACCCTGCCCACGCTAGCATGCAAGTGTCACCTGTTGGTTACGCCCTGTACTAGACAGAACTACGCCGTTGTCTTCTTCAGCACTTGTGCTCTCCACACCAGCATGCAACCATAATCCATAAGTTGTGCTCTCCACCCTCCTTCACCCAGCATTCGTGCTTCAACACCATGCAACCGTAACCCGTAAGTTACTCTCTCTGCCCTCCCCAAACATACAGCCAGCACCCTGTTGCTAACACTAGCTCAGCGATCTGCCTGGCTACGCTTGTGCCCGGTGGCAGTACGACTACATCTCCTTGAATTGCGCTCTTTGCTAGCTAGAAGAAAAGTGGACTGAAGCGGCAGCCCTCTCCTGGATGCAACCTCGGGCGAACTCGATTTTCCTGCACCATCAGGACACCAATAGCGTAACTTGATTTGTGAACAATGGCTGCGCTGCTACGAGGAGGGCAATCAACGCGCCTTGGGCACGTCCAGGCAAGCCCCGCCACACGCACGCCCCGTGTCCAAGTCCAAGAGTCACGTACCGTACAGGCAGGCCTTCAGGGGTGGAGTGTTGTTTGCAAGGAGTGGCGGTGGCAGTGAGGAACGATCAGTCCAGGTTGAAGGACGGATGGCAGTTGTACGCGAGGTAGTACGTAGGTGCAGGACCAGGGTGTTGCCGGCAATGTGCACGACAGGCGTAAACCCGAGCGTGAAATGGACTTGAAAGGCGGCGTTGTTGTAGCATTGTCGGCTGCAAACCAAGGGAGCGGGAGGCAGCGGGATGTATCGTTACGGGATACGTGCAGTAGGCACGGGGATTGCAGCGCCCATTGTGTCGGTGGCAAGGGCATCCTTTTTAGGGGAGTGTGCATGGGGAGCATTTAGGAGCGAGCAGGGTATGGGTTTTCATGAAGTCGCACAACAGGATACCCAGCTAAGCATTACTTACTGTGTGCTCCTAACAGCTGGGAAAGATGCTGTAGGACCAGGATGATGACGACCTTGCCGTTGGACCTGAGCCACATGCCCTGCACATGCAAGGCAAGCACAGGGGTTGGCTGCAGTCTGTAGGACAAACCGCGCTCAAGTAAAAACAAGCACTCAGGGAAAATAAGGATGCAAACCAAAGGTGTGCATATTGCATAAGTGACAGGAGCAAATCAGGTGAGCTGGCTGCAGGGGGGCCAGGTGAGCGGCGCAAGGGACCGTAACCGGCCGGTTACGCTCCTGCAATTCAAAATCGCAGCGACAGCCCGCAGTGCCCTGCCGCTTATCTGAGTGCCTTACTTGTGGTGCTCTTTAATGATTTGCGGTGGATTTGAAGCGTTGTAGTTGTCGCTGTAGTTGCTGCGCCGCGACTCTGCAAGACGCCCAGCGTTTGAACAAAGCAGGGAATCTGAGATACTCACGGTGTTGCAAGGCATGTTATGAGCATTTATACGCCTTTAACGCCGGTTAAATTGTCGGCTCGTGATCTCCCGCGCGGATAGCCATGCGATCACAAAGCGCCAGAGCCTGACAGTCCGCTGAGGACTTCCAGCAAGCACGTAAACCACTGTATTGCCATCGTCATTTTGTGGAAAAGCAGCCTGCTGGCCGCGTGAACGATTTCGCCGAGGCTGTGGTGAATCTGCGCTTGCGGCCAGCATCAGGGAAGGGCATAGATCGGTTTGCCGCAACATTTGTCTTTTAACAAAGTACGATGTAATGTATAGGGCGATAGAGGACTGACCTAGTTTGCCCAGGCTCCGCATTCAAGTTGCGCTGCCGTACCGGTACCCCATGCTTTGTGTGACAAGCTCTGCGTCTGGCCACGCCTTTACTGCTACCGCTCTTGGGCCACTTCACGTGTTGCATGTGCATGTATCAAGGCTGGGATGGCGGCTTGAAAGGGAATGCCCTTTGATACGGGTGCAAGGGGGCAAACCTGGGCTAGGGACCACCCTGCCCATGCCCGTGCCTCACATGACGCACCTTCCTCCTGTGTACGCCCGTATCCCTGCCGCTTGTAGCCAGTTGGCGTGTTACATGAATATGCACCGATTGACGAGGCGGCGTAACAGCAAGGGTATGCTGGTGCGGCTTATCATGCTGCAGTTGATGCGGCTTCACATGGGTATGCTGGGCTGCCGTGGCAGGACAAGTGGAGGGTCTCTGCCTCACGTGTTACGCATTCTATGCTGTGCGCGCCCATCTGGCAGCTGCTCTTGGAAGAGTATACTTGCTACATGGAGAATTGGAGATGTATTAAGGAAGGGGTGTCAGCGTTACGGTGTGTCCGCAATAGGGTAGGACTACGGTACGCTGGTGGGACCAGGGGATCCACCCTGCGCCCACGCACTATACGACGTGCTGTACTCCTGCCCCCCCTGCCGCGCGTGAGTCAATCCAAGTGTTGCACACTCGCTTGTGAAGGGCGATATGACTCGATGCTGCTACAGCGCGTTACGTTCGGTGAGATTGCAGAAAGGTGAATAAAAAGGTGACTGGGCAGGTAGAGGAGCTTCCATTCCTATGTACCCTGGGCCCTGCCCTGATCTAACTACGTTAGTAGGGCGGTGGCTTGGCCCCCTTACCAGCACATGCAGCATACCGGTAAGCCGGTGGCCCGGTGCTGTGCATGGCCAGGGGCGGTGCCGTACCGGCGCCTCAGCAGGGGACCTCCTGCGCCTCAGGTTACCAGGAACCGGCTGTGTTCACCTTTGCCAGCCCCAAGGACGCTCTCGTGCGCCTGCTGCATTCAGACATAGACGCCTGTAGGGCTACATGACACTTGTGTCACCGCTGAGTGCACGTTGCAAGAAGTGCACACCCTGCGAGCATCGTTACAGGGCCGACGAGGCACGGTGCGGGGAACCCGCCGTACCTCTGCATCCGCTGTGCTCGCCTACTTGCCTTCACCACAACTACACTTACCATACGGCAATCCCAGGTTTTACTTGATTGTGCTCATGACATGCAAGCGTCGGGACAGAACGAAGGCTTTCGGCCGTTCGGCTGCGTTCAGGCGGTGCCTTGGCGCCACGCAGCCACAACTGACTTGGCTGGGTTGAAAGCCGCATGCTACTACTGTGTCCAACTAGATAGCTCGCAGGCATGCGCAATGAGCTCTGGTGGAGCGCGCTTGGCCCAACATCTTAGCCGAGTGCGCGCGAGTCACATTGCTGTCTGCGGGACAAGCAGCAATGTGATAGTGACACTGAGTGCAAGTTGCGCTTGGCTGCTGCCACAGTGGTGTCGCGGAACGTCGCCGCAAGCAGTGCAGAACGGCATTTCGTGCGCTCCGCGCTCAATTTTGTGCTCCCACGCATGAATGCAACTCAGTCCATTAGTATTGCCTTTCTGTAAGGTGCTTGAGTGGCAATTAGCACAAAGTGATGGGTGTCTGGTCTTCGCGCTCAGGCGATGCGCGCAGTCCAACAGGCCCCAGCGGAAGTGCTGCAACAGACAGCACAGGAGCGCATTATGGATGATAGTGGCATGTACAAGGTTTTTTGCTTCAGCAGCGACATGTTGGGGCCACCGGGCGGAGGCCTTGTTGCCCCAACTGGTCGCGGCGAGCTGACACGTGTGCCAGGACCCGCAGGCAGTTCACAACAACTGTAAAGGTCGGCAAACAACCATTGGACATGGTTATGCACGGGGGCGGGTGCGACCTCGGCGTTTCCTGCCTTCGGGCAGGGGAGCCCTAAGGTGCCCTTAAAGGTCCCCTTTAGGGGGTTAACCGGGTTTTGGCTGCGGTAGGGCTAGCAACACTCCGCCACGCATGCTGGCACTTCTCATACGCTGCCCTACCTCGCTCCCACACGGCCCATATCAACTTTTACTCACCACACTCTATCTAACCTCATCCCTTTTCCTGCGCAGATATTTACGACGTCACGCTGGTGTTCCCGGCCTACGACACCACCGAACCATTTTGCAAGTACAACTTCGTGGGGCTCACTCGTACGTTGCTGTGCCGCCTGGTGGACCCACGGTTAGGCTTTGTCGGCATAATTCCACTGTCGGAGCTGCATGATGGAGCAGCTGGTGTGGCCCCAGAGACGCCAAGAATCCACACCCCTCAGCGGGTGGAGCTGGTCAACGGTGCCACGTACCTCATGGTCGACTTGCAAACACCGGTATCCGAGCAGGTGCGTTCTTAAGGCGTGGACGGGGTCTAGGCTTGGGACGGAGGCATGCACTGGTGGGCAAGGAAGCACAAGCCAGCGGCGCTAACTCCGGTTGGTAGCAGTGTTATGGCATCGCCTGCGCAAACCGGCGTCGGAAGCTACTGGGCCACGGCAGGACGCGCGCTGGGTGTAAGGTGCTATGGCCTAGCGGATATGCGAGAGCCTGGAGTATGTTGCTGGCTGTGCGAACGCCCGCCCGACTGTGTAAGTGTGCACTTGCGTTTAATGCAGAGAAAGCAGGATGGTAGAGTGAGGCGGGCGGTGACTGGTGGAGGAAAGGCGGTTGTATGTGCAGCCAATGCTCCTGTGCAACCCTGTTGCTCCCTCGATGAATTGCACAGGTGGACGCCCTGCAAGGCTGGCGAAAGGGCTGCGTTGAGGCCGACGAGGTGGCAGCGACGTTGCGCGCCCTCGACTGGCTGAGGGAGGCTGGCCACCCGGAGGCCAAACCACTGTGCGTCAAGACCCTGCGGGCTGGTGACATGGCGGTGGGTTGAGTGGGGTAAGGATCGATGTTTGCCAGTGTGCCATGGCCATGGCCATGGTGCCTGCGAGGAGAGGAGAGGAGAGGATTGGTGTCGGCATTGCCAAAGGAATTTACGGGGATATGCACAGCAAGCGTATGCTGACCAGTGCAACCGTACAACTGCTGGCTGAACCTATCTACCGTGCCCACCTGATATAGCTGGCAGCAGTACTCATGCGCAGCAGAAGGCCTGTGCTCCTTTCTGTATTGGTTGACGCGCGCATGCTGGCCTCCTGCCATATCTGCAGGTGGAGGTGAGTGGCATTGTCGTGGCCAAGGACTGCGTGGCCATCATCGAGGCCAGGAGCAAGCTGGACTCGGGCGCTGCCAAGTCGTTGGCTGCCGACATCGCCAAAATCAGGTATACATGAATGGGGGCGCTGAACTGAGGCCTAAGCCATTTCATTACCCTGTTGCTGCACCAGGGAGCAAGTAGCTTGCTTCTGGCTGCGACCTACTCACCAAGGTGCCCTCAATGCGCAACTTGCAGGGTGATGCTGAAGTCGGAGGAGCCCTCTGACAGCTCTCCCCTGGGCCAGCTCAAGGGCAAGCAGCTGCTGCCGGTTCTGTACGGCCGCACCATCACCACCAACACGGCCGACCTGGACGAGATGGCAGCTATCTGCCAGCAGAATCAGATTCAGTGCTGGGATGAGCCCTGGGATACAAGCGGGTCTGGTGTGGAGGCCAGCCCAGCCAGCTCTTTCCGGTCGCCCTATGTTCACACCTTCGGTACATACCGCAGGGACACAACTACAGCAGCCACCGCGGGCAGCGCCACATCCACGTCCTGGATGGGCACCAAGCCGGCGATGCCCTTCGGCGGCAAAGTTTTCCACCACTTCTCCCCGCGCGGCGGCAGCCTCGGCACGGTTTCCTTGCGTACCCACCGCGGCCGCGCCATGCTCGGCGTGCGTGCGCCCCTGTGCTAAGGATGGCTGTTACTATGCTACTGGGCTCGCCTATTCGTGGTGAGCAAGGGGTGGGTATGAGCCTCGGTTTTGCAGCGCAAGGCAGGGTTGGCATGCATCCCATGCAGCTGGTCCAGCGTTGGTGTGCAACTTACCTACTGCCCTCTGGAAGCATGCACGTGCCAGCCAGGAGTCTGGCCCCTTTAATTTCAGCTTTGGATCAAGGAGCACTTTTTCCATCTGTATGCGTACCCCAGCTTGACTACAGCGTGCCTTGACACTTTTCATGCAGTTTGGGACGGCCTGGGAGCTGGAGGAGGCTGTTTCGCTGCCATTTGTAGCAGAATATGGTTGTGCGACCGCCTGGGTCGTAGCCAGCAGCAGGGACGTGGGGAGGGGCTAAGCGGCGGTGCGGGCTGCGGTTGTGCAACCGCCTGGGTCGGAGCCAGCAGCAGGGATGTGGGGAGGGGCCGTGCGGGTGCGGTTGTGTCACTGCATGGGTCGGGGCCAGCGGTGGGTCACCCCGGGCCCTACCAACCCCTCCCGAGCGCCCTGGCGCCGTACGGCCCAGGAGACGACAAGTACGGCGGAAGCGGCGGCGGTGGCGACAGCGGCTATGGCAATGGCAGTGGCGGCGCGGGCTTTGCTGGCCGCAACATGGGGGTGTAGGGCGTTGAGGGGAAGCAAAGGGGCGGAGGCACAGATGGATGAGGAAGGGAAGGGGACAGAAGAGTAGTGTCAAATGCTGCTGGGGCAGGGGGCGTGAGGCAGCATGAGGCTCTAAAATGGGCGGCTTGTTTGGAGACTGTAGTGGAGGGTGCTCAGGGCATGTAGGCCGTGGGGACAGAGGCCAGGCCTGTGGGTCCACGCTGGTGCTTGCCGCCACCGTGGCGGCACCGGGCGTGCAGGGGTTCGTCGTGTAAGTTGCATGCACAAGGTGGGGTGTTGAGGAGGGGCTCTTCCTGTTGCGTGGATGATGCTAGGAAAGCGGCTGCAGTGAGTGCGTGCGTGGCTGGGCAGGGTCATGCGGGCTTGTGACGAGCTGGCCGTTGTATGTGCCTGTGTCACTGTGTCACGTCGACAGTGGGCGCAACACGGGGCGCTAGGTTTGGAAGGCCCCGGGCAGGGAAGGCTGGGGCGGTACCCGGGTAACATATGTGGGGCCGACCTGGAGGTTCGAGTGTGGTGGTCGAGGGGTTACATGTAAGCGCAGAGGTGCAGAGACAGATGGGCAAGGCCACGGGCAGAAGCAGGGGCAGATAGAGGCGAGGCCGCGGGTTAAGGCACGCGCATTGGACGGACGTCCATGGCCTCTCGGGGGTAAGGGTGTGGCCATGCCGTTCGACTACTGTTCAGAGCTGCACACAGCAGTGCAACCGACAAGGCTCGGGGCAGTTGTGGAGGGCCTTGGCGGCACGGGCACGTTGCGACTGTCTTGCAATCATTGTTGTGCAGGAATACTGAATGAGGCGCTGTGCTGCTGGGTGCACCTATCTCACGCCGACAAGGGACATGGCGGCACGGGGATGGCCACATGATGTTTGGTGCTGCCCACTTTATTTGTAAGGTGCCTACGAGGCTGGGGACAGTCGTGCAGCTGCATGTGGGGACAGCTGGCAACAGAAGGCTTCTGGCTGTCAGGGGCGCATACCATTACGACGCTGGGCAAAGGAGATGGTCCAGCTGGCAAAGTGCATCAGGGGAGCTCCGCTGTGTGCAGTCCCGTTGCCAGTTGAACGCATCGAGAGCGGCCTCGCTTTTGAGTGTAGAGGGTATGGAACTGAACTTTCCTCAAAAGCTATTGTCCTAGACGAGTGTATGACGTTTTTGCGCTTTGTACTGGACAATTTTGCCGGCCTTCTCAGGTCCCCGGGAGCTGGCTGATCACATAGGTGAAGTGCCACGCCACAGCATTCTCGTTCCAATGTGCGTGCTCTCATAACCGAACACGGAATCCTTCGATCCATGCATAGCCTGGCAACTGCGTGACGGCCCACCCTACCTACACCATGCCATGCGCCCCCTGTCGTGCCTTCGCAACCCAGTCTCTCAGTCTGCCGATGACCGCGACGAAAACCCAAAGGCTTCCTTGTCAAGGTCATTGCTGCCACCTTCGCTGCACGCACTTCCAGAGGCGGTCCTTGTGCTGTCACTGCCACCGGAGGGCCAGATGCCGTTGCCACCACAGGGGCTAATGGCATGCCCAAGGCAGCGGATCAGGGTGCCTGTGCGGAGCGCGGCGTGGGCACACACAGCCCGTGTGGCACCAGTTCAGCGCGGCAATGCACGGTGTCAAGTGAGGAAAGGGCATGCAACCAGCCCACCACCGCAGTTCAGCAGCTCGACAAAATAGGGGGGAAGGGGGGCAAGCTGGCTCCATAAGCAGACCGCAGCCGTGGAAATTGACGACCCACACTGTATGTGGCTGTCTTCGCCTGCACATCACATGCCCATCCCGTACTGCACGCATGTACTGCACGCATGAGCATACCCGCGTGGCCCAGTCCTACACGACAACGCTCCAGCATAGCAGGCAACATACGTACCTGCTGTGCGGACTGCCCTTCTTGTCCGTCCTACATCGATCATCCGTTCCTGCCTCCGCTGCCAAGCTCCGCCGCCGCCACTGCCGCATTGCTGCTGGACCCCTGGACGACCGCCCCCTTGCCCCGAGCACTTCAGCGGCATCCCCGCCCAGGACCACAGCGCCGTCCAAAGCACCCCTCGTCACTGAGCCTCTGGACGCATGCCGCAGGGACCTGACGCGTGCCTGCGCCCGCCGCACAGGCACCACTACTGGATTGCTGCCGCTGTCCACCAGCACCCGCTCTGCAGCACTGCTACCAGACACACAGGCAGGGTCCCCGCCATCTTGCCATTCCTGCCCCTGCCCTTGCTTTTGTGGCCCCTGATGCCGTCGACGGTGCTGTTCTCGCTCCCCCTCAGCCACCACCGCCCTCCCCACTGCTGCTGCCCATGCTTCTGCCTGCCCCCCCGGACGTCCACCTGCCCCCACGCTGGCACCTGCAGCGGCCTGCCTGTCCACCTGAGCACCATTCCCAACCGATCCCTGGCCCTGCACCAGCAGCTGCCACAGGTACTCCTCCTCAGCCTCCTCGTCACCCCTGACCTCGCCCACTTCCAGTACGGCACGCACGCCACGTTGCGCGCCATGAACACACGTGCCAGCTGCCGGTCACGCAGCGTTGTCGACCCCTCCTTGGTGCACCGGTGTGGGCTATTGCACAAGTAGTGATTGGGACCGTCCACCTCCACCGCCACCTCCCGTCCGTCCGACAGCTCCAACAGGACGTCCACCTGGTGAGCGTCAGCAAGGGTGTAGCCCCCAGCAACCACCACTGACCCAGCTGGGGTGTTGCTTCCTGCGCTTGCGCTTTCTGCATCAGCAGGAGCACCACCCAGCAGCTTGCCCAGGGCCCACACGGCGTTGGCCAGCTCCTGCTCCTTCATGCGCCCCGCCGCAGCCCCCGCCGCAGCTGCCAGTAGCTGCACCACCTCCGCACCCTCCAACCCCAGCTTTGCACACCCCAGCAGCGTGTTGGATACTTCCTGCGGCTTGAAGCCCCCGGCTGCCTCCTGCCAGTCCCGCCCGCCATGCAGTCGCCGTACGACAGCGCCCGCCACCTGGTCAAGGGTGGCCTGGTCCGGCACGTGTCCACAGTCCTCGCGCAGCTCCCCCAGAGCGTACAGCGCATTGGCCAAATGCTGGGCAGAAGGTGTAGAAGGCGATGACGCCAGGCAGCTGGTCAGGTGGTGTATGAGCGGCACGTGTGTGGGGCTGTGCTTCAGCCTCGCACACGCTAGCAGCACGTTGGAGCAAACCTGCTCACCCACATCCGGCCCTGCGCCCACCAAGCACTCGGCGGAAGCTGCCAGCAGCTGCCCGTGCCCCGCGACCAACCTTTTCCTGGGGGCCACAGACAGGGACCACCACAGGTTGGCGTGCTCCTGGGGCTTTGCCTTTCGCACCAGCGCACAGCCGTTCTCCCGCAACCGCCCCAACAGCGCCTCCGCGAGCGGCAGCTCCACCCTACCGCCCCCACCCCCTTGCTCCCAGCGCCCATGCTGCTTTAACCCTGGCCCGTTTTTCTAGCCAGGCCTCCTGCCCTCCCCAGCCGTGATCCCGGTCATATCCGCCCAAGCCCCGGTCCTGATGCCGCCTTTGCTGCTGCTGTAGCTGCCGCTGCTGCTGCGGCGCCTCCGGCCGCTGTTGGCCAGGCCCCTCCCCGCCTGGCCCATCACCGCCGCTGCCCCCTCCCGTCCAGCCGTACCCCGTCTTGGCGCAGGCCCACAGCGGGATGACGCAATGGTCGGGGCGGGTTACGCAGGGCAGCAGGGGCAGAAGGCTGGAGGCTAGGCTGTGCAGCAGGTCGCGGCGGACGGAGGCGACGTCGCTGCTTGTGGAAGCGCCAGCGGCAGTGGGTCCGGGCGGGAGCTGCGGACGGCGAGAGAGGAGTGCACGCGATCGGCTTAGGGGCTGGTTGCTGGGTGGTCTTATGCCGGTATTCTGTGAGCGAGTCGTATGCATGCAAAATGGCACAAATGTACCGCATGAGCTTCCAGTGATCATACCAGGGTTGCAGCAGCACCGGCGCAACCACTTGAAGGCCAACTCGTGTCGCAGGGAAAGCCGTCGCAGCGCCGCTCCTTGAACAAACTTGGCAGCCGGGCAGCAGCATCAAGGCAGCAAATCGCGCCGTACCTTGCATGCGCAGTTGATGGCCGCCACTAGGGAGCGGTGGTCCCGCTCTGCAACCCACGGCCCCGCCATTTGCCGTACGGCGTCCTGCAGCTGCCCCAGGTGCGTCAGGTCCGACATGCGCACATAGCCCCCGCCGCCGCTGCCGCCGCTGCCTTGAAAAGACCTGCCGCCATCTCCAGCACCCCGGCTGCCATGCGAGGGCTTCCCTGCAGGCCTTGCCCCTCCATGCGAAGCACGTGGCGCGCCCTTCCTCTCTGCACCTCGTGGTGCGCCTGTGTGTCCTCTACCACCGCCCCTTCTTCGGGCATGCTCCCGCCCTTCCACACTATATTGCAACTTTGGGCCCTCATCTGTGCCCCCGTGCTGTGTCCGTTGTCGGCCCTCTCGCCCACCCGCATGGCTACGGGCGCCAGGGCGTGCTATGTCCCCGGCACCCAGGCCTGGCGGAGGGCCAGGGTCAGAAGCCGAGCGGGCCGCAAAGCCCACCACGGAAGCTCTCCGAAGTTGACGGGGTGCTGGACAGCTGCCCCAAAATATGCACATCGGGGCCTGTGGTCCCGCTGCAGTGGAGAGGCGGCTGCTGGTATGTGTGGGGCTATGAAGGGGTAGCCCGGGCCGCAAGGGCGGGCCAGCCCCGACAAGCGGGCCGCACCGCGCTGGAGGCCATGCGCCTGTCATATATGTCCTACTAAGACTTTATTCTAACCTCATCGACGTGGTTTGCTTGACGTATTGCGCTTGCGGTATTCCGTATTCGCATGCAGTCGGAGACTCTGCGGGGGCGTTTGACGGAGCTGAACTTGTCTAGAGCCAGTGTATGTAGAACACGATGCCAATTACTATGTTGCTGAATGCCACTGCCTGTTGACATGGGCGCCCTCACACCCGTGCATTGACGTAGCCCCCAGGAAAGGTCACGAGGGAGGTCCCCCACGCCCCAGCGCCCCCACGCCCCGTGGCACACGGCGAATTGGGCACATACCAGTCGCTGTGCCCTCTACTATGGAATTAACAGGCAGGCGTGTAGTGTATTGCTGTGACAACTGCAACCATGGACCAGCAACAACGCAGGACCCAGGCCAGGGGACCTGTCAAACCAGGAGGTCGAGGGAAGCATGAAGGGAGCCCTTGTGCAGGGGAGCCCTTCTACACGTGCCTTTGGCTAGCTGATACTAGTCGTCGGGCAAACAGCAACAGCTACGAAGGCAGCATATAGAAGGCACGTGACTCGAGTGTGATCAGTGGCGTCAGGGAGAGCCGGCGAGCGATGCACCCTCACCCCCTGAGGTCCCGTTGGCCTGTCCTCTCCCGTCTCTTTACATGTAAACCTTTCACAGAAAATAACCCTGTCGTCGTTGCGTCGTCTAGCGACTGTAGTTGTCCTGCTAGGGGTGCATGGCACGAGCCACCAGCCTGCTATGTAGTCATTACACTGAAAACCCGTCATTCAATATGGTTTTCAGTAGTGCACACAGCAGAGCTCTGGCACAAGCTGTTGATGGCGACGATCGCAAGGATGCCCATGCTGCCCGCGAAGATGCTCCTCATAGCCCAAATGTGAGATACTAGTACTAGTATTCATACCTTTTGATCGGTTACAGGGGTGTAAGCAAGAGACCAAACGGGGCTGCAGTGCTGCCACGACTAGCAGAAACCCTTTTTATCTGACAAGTCGATCTCTACCGCGGCTACCTCGCGCTACTTTCCCCCAACGTGTATGATGAGGCAAGGATGTCGGGGCACCAGGCCCCGCGCCGGGCGCTCAGCAGGCGCAACATACCATGTGGTCGCGCTGGCGGGAGGAGACCATGTGCCCTCGTCAGCCGCTGCTCCTGTTTCTCGTTGCGCCCTCCATATTAGCAGCTCATGTTCCAGGAGCTCTATCGATAGTGCTGGTGCTGCGTTGACGATGAGCAGTGGTTTTGCGCGGGTGGCCCAGGCGCCTCTCCCAGCCATAACCCCACGCAAGGGCTGTGGCAGCGCCACGAGAAGCTCCCTCCTCAGATCAAGCAGCAGCTCGGCGGGTGCTGCTGCTCCAGAGGAAGAGAAGAACCAAGAGTGGGAGCAGGAGATTGACGGTGCGTCACTCTCAGCTTGGTTCTGGGGCGTAAGGGGCTGCGGAGCGGAGGGCCGGGGGCTAGGCTGGGGGCCGGCCGCAAGCCAAGCAAAGCAAGCAGACATATCCACAACATGTGGTCCTTGGTTCTTAGCTAAAAGGTCTCGCGGGCAGGCTGGCTTGGGCAAGGATGCCGCAGCACGCTGCGCCACAAACTGTAGGCTGTCAACCTGTCACACTCGCCGCTAAGGGTGGGTTACTTAAGGAGCGCACCATTATGCCAGCACTCTCTGAACAAGTACTCACAGCCGCTGCCCCTGATTCTGCGGTGGTCTACCCCTTAGCCTGCCCCTCCACCCTACGACGAATACTCCCGCGCATTCTGTTTGTTCCCACGCATGCTCACCTGCCCTGCTGCACATCCCCCCTGTCGCCGGCCCTTCCCCCTTGCCCGCCGGCCCCCAGAGCTGCTTAAGCTGATGGCGCTGCTGCCGCACCACGTGCGTGCTGCGCTGGAGGCGCACCCGGAGATGCTGGAGCTGCTGGAGGCAAGTGGGCAGGGGGCGGGGGCAACGTGCCAACAACGCTAGGGTCAAGTGGGAGGGTTGTGTTGACTGTAGAACGACGAAGCAGTCGGTCGCACTGGGTTAGGCGAACGGCTTGGGGCTTGGGGGCAAAGGGGGAAGGGGAGGTCGCGCCCAGTGGGCAGGGGAGGAGGAAGCTGTGAAACAGCGGTGCACACACGCAATAACCGGCTAGGGGGGGCAGTCATGGTGCTGGTCCGGAGGAGAACCTGGAGTGCGGCAACGTGGGGAGGGGCCTTCGCGGTGTGATGCTTCGAGGGCGGGGGGCAGGTGCACGAGAACAGGGGCTGGGAGGATTACAGCAGGGTTGGACCTGAAGATCCAGGAGGAGGTCCAGGAGCGCTGCGTCGCCGTTGAATCGCTGCAAGAGATAGCCTACGGACGGATTGGTCGCTCGCGACGCTGTGGCACCATGGGCCTTCTTGCTATCCCAGCAGCATTACACAGCGCCGTGCCCTTGCTGGCACCTCCATTGGCCCACTTGCAGAGTTCCTCCGCCGAAGCCGGTGCCGTTGGCCCTGCCTTGCTTCACCTTCACCTTCACCCGCTGCTGTGCTCCCCCCTCCCGCTGCAGGTGGTGCTGGATCTGGGCCGCCCGCCCGTGGCCCGCTTCCCCTCGGGGGACGTCAAGCTAAGCTACACGGCCATCACCGCACAGGACCTGGAGTGGGCCGTGCAGCAGGTGCGCCACGGCTGTTGCTGTGCAAGGCAAGCGTTGTTCGTCGTTGCCAACCCTGTGCCACAACAAGGGCAAGTTGCAGGGCAGTTCCAGGGCGGTTGCGGGGGCATTCGTGCACCTCCATGGTCCCTGCCCCGCCTGTTTCCTCCATGGAGGTGCGTTCTCCCTCAAATCTTTTCATTACCCGCACCGCTCCCCGGCCGTGCCCCTGTTGTGGTCGGCCAGGTGGGGGAGTTTGGCGGCGACAACCGCGCGGGCATCGACCGCACGCTGCACCGCATCAGCTGCATGCGCAACCGCACCGGCCGCATCATCGGCCTGACCTGCCGCGTGGGGCGCGCCATCAAGGGCAGCGCGCAGATGGTGCGGGATCTGGTGCTGTCAGGTGGGCTGGACGGTGGGGTGTGTGTCGGGCTGCCTCGTGGGTTGCCCAGGCAGCTGCTCGGGCGCAATGGCGTATCACTGCGTAGCCGGGCTGACGTGAGTTAGCCCATGGGTTTCGGCTGGAGGAAGCTGAATGTGACGGAGCGGCAGACATCTACATCAAGGGGTAGAGAGAAGTCGAGGGAACGTGGAGGGAACGTGCTGGCACGTGCAGTAAGGCCAAAGCAAAGCCTAGGCGCGTCCGGTGTTGCGCTTAGTGGATCGCTATCCGGTATGCAGCGGGTCATGACGCGTCCTTGCCCCTTGGCGTGCAGGCGCCTCCATCCTGCTGCTGGGCCGTCCCGGCGTGGGCAAGACCACCGCCATCCGCGAGGTGTCCCGCATGCTGGCGGACGAGTGCACCAAGCGGGTGGTCATCGTGGACACCAGCAACGAGATCGGCGGGGACGGAGACATCCCACACCCGGGCATCGGGCGGGCGCGCAGGATGCAGGTGCGGAGGGGCGGGGAGCGGGTTGGTGCGGCGCTGGGAGCGTCGGTGGGGAAGAGGGTGGTGCGTGCGTTTGGTTTCGTTGCGGCTAGCCGTTAGGTCTTCCTGGAGGCTCTCGTTCGGCTGGGTTGGACATGTGATTGCGGGTTGGGCAGGAACGAGTGAGTGCTTGACTGGGGTGCCAGTATGTTTTGCAGGGGTAACCGCAAAGCGGCAACGGGGATTGGAAACAGTTTTGCAGGGGTGTGACGGGGTGTGTGCGTGACGGCAAGGCAGCTAGGAGGTTGGGACCTATTGCACACCCATGACGGTACACAGGATACCCTGGCGAGTGCTGCCAAGGTGTCCTTGGTGCACTGAGCTATATCGTGTGGCCTGATGGCGTCCTGCAATGTTGTATGCAGGTGGCTGTCCCGGAGGCGCAGCACCGCGTCATGATCGAGGCGGTGGAGAACCACATGCCGCAAGTAGGCGGGTGAAGTAGCGAGGGGACTCGACAGTCGCAACGAGGCCAGGAAGTATGGCCCAATGGCAACACACAATATTCGCACTTCTTTGATTCATGGTTTGCGCCATTAGCGGCGCGCGAGATAAAGTAATTGTTAGGATAGCAGTTGTGTTGGCGCCAATCGGCCGGCGTTCGAATGGTTGCGCGAGCCCCACCGGCGCGACGATGGTGGGTTCTCGGTCACCGAGGGCCAACAGCGATGTGGTGCAAATAGATTTTTGTTAGAGGAGTGTGTCATTACAACATGATTGTATTGACACGCCCACTTCGCAAAGTTTCGCGCATCCTCCCCGGCCTCCCGCCTTTCACACGGGACAGATCCCCTCCCCGTGCACATACCGCGCTCTCCCCTTCCCCACAGACATGTACTTCATCCTCTTGTAAATAATGCCCCTTCTACAAAAATGCGTCTTTTACACACCCATGCTGCCATAGCCGTACCGTACCGTGCCAAACCGCAGTGCCTGTGTCAGTGCACGTGCCACACCCACCCGGCAACCCTGCATCTCCCCTCCATTTCTCGCTGCCCAGGTGATTGTGATTGACGAGATCGGCACCAGCGAGGAGTGCGGCGCGGCGCGCACCATCGCGCAGCGCGGCGTGCAGCTGGTGGCCACGGCGCACGGCAATGAGCTGGAGAACGTGATCAAGAACCCGGCGCTGGCGGACCTGGTGCGGGGGCCGGGGAAGGCAGGGCCATGGGGGGTTCCATGGCGCAATGTGCATGTATGGCCTGTGGGATGGCGGACGCTGTGCTGTACGGTGCTCGGTGGCTGTGCGCTGTGAGCCGAACTACACCTTGATGCATTCAGGGCAGCTTGCGCCCGTGTTGCTGCCATGTGTTGTCTATCACGCACTGCACCTTACCTCGGCAGCGCTGGTTCATGTACAGGCAATTCCAGCAGTCCCTCAGGTTGCTGTGGGCGCCGCACCTCTCCAGAAGCTCGCTTGCACGCACTCGGCCTCTACCCCCGCCCGTCGCCCTCACCAACATCCTCCCCGCCCCGTGGTGCTCCTCCTCCAACACACCCTACCCCTACCCCTGCCAGGTGGGCGGCATCCAGTCCGTGACTCTGGGCGACGACGAGGCGCGGCGGCGCGGCGTGCAGAAGAGCATCCTGGAGCGCGCGGGGCCGCCCACCTTCGACGTGTGCATCGAGATGCTGGAGCGCTGCAAGTGGAGGGTGCACCTGGACGTGGGGCAGGTGGGGGCTGTGGGGGCAGGTGGGGCCAGTTGGAGGCCGGCCCGGGAGCACAGTAAGAGGTAGGGGGGTGGGGCTTCCTACCCGCTCAGCTGTGGCGCTGCCCTGGGCAGCGAGTTTGGGGCCTGGCTGCGGCTGGCAACGAGTTCTCTTGCACGGATGCATTGATCATACAGCTATGGAAGGCGGCCCCTTCAGCCGCTTCAACCTTTCCCCTGCTCCATCACCACCACCAGGCTGACGTGTGCTATCGTCCTCCTGCATCCCCTGCACCATCAAGCACCACCATGTGGCTGTCTTCCTCCCTTGCACCACACCTAACCCACCACCACCTCCAGGCTGTGGACGTGCTGCTGGCGGGCGGCGACGCAGGCGGTCAGGTCCGCGAGCGCGCCGCCGACGGCACCATCCTCAAGTACAACTACAACCCCGCCATCAGCGGAGCCATCAAGGGCGCGGGACCGGCCCACGGCGCCGCCGCACTGGCGGGCGCGCAGGCCATGGCGGCGGGCGGAGCCGCAGCGGGGGCGGGCGCTCGCGGGCAGAGCGGCTGGGACAATGGTCGCGGCGGAGCGGCGGGCGCCTCTGGCGGCAGGGATGCAGGTAGGATGATGCCTTGGACCGCTCACCGCTACGGCATTGGGTACCACCTTCCGCCTTGGGCATGAAACCTGCAATGGATGCTGCTAGCTTCCTACCTTGGATTGTATGTGACCGAGCGGGGGTGCGTGCTTGTGCGGTGTGCAGATGTGGCGGCTGCTCGGCCGGGCAGCTCGTTCGTTCGCAACCCCATGTCGTCGTACAGCAGCCTGGCCTCGCACGACGAGGGCGAGGCGGCCGAGAGCGACGAGTGGGGCATGGCCAAGCGGCTTCGGCGCATCGCCAGCCGCCAGTCGGTGGCGGGCGTTACGGCGGAGAACGCCGTACTGCGGCTGCTGCCGTACGAGCTGGACGAGGACGTGCTGTGGGAGGTCATGACCGAGATGCGGCTCACGGGCAAGGTGGGCGAGGACGGGCGGGCGGGCGTATGGGAGGGTGTATGGGAGGGCGGGAAGGCGTGCGGCGGGGAGCCGGACTCTTGTCAGATTTACAGACCATGCAGGTGGGCCTTACTGGACGTGCTGCACCAACCACTCGCAACGGTACATTGCGGAGTAGGGTCCAAGCTCCTGGTACCTCCTGTCAAGTTGCTAAACAGCCGTGTGCCCATACCGGTGCGTGGACTCTCCTGCAGCACTCCGCCTGTATGCGCCTTGGCGCGGCGTGCTTACAGCTATCTCCCATTGAAACATGGCCCCGCACCGCCCTGCCCGCTCGCCCAGGTGTACATCACCACCAGCCTGCAGACGGCGGACGCGGTGCTGGCCCTGCGCGCAAAGGTCAAGCACAACGCGGAGCTGAGGGCCTCGGCGCGGGAGGTGCGCAGGGCGTTGGATGGCATGTCCATGCGCTCCTGGGTTCCTGCAATACGGTCACGTGCCGTGCCCTGGCTGCATTCCCTGCCCGCCGCTCTACACCCACCGCTCCCATGGGGTGCGCCTTCCGACACTTGCTCCTACCACAACCCCCGCCCTGACCTCACCCACCGCCACCACCACGCAAGCACCCCCACTCCAACCCTGCCTCCTCAAGCACTCGGCGGTCTCATCGCCCCAAGCCACGAGCCGCGCAACCTAGGCCCGGGTGCCAGCGCATTCCTGACTCCAAACACCATCACACCGTTTCCTCGCGCACCACGCCGACCACCCGTGGCGCCCCTCCCCCCCACAGGCCGGCGTGCCCATCTACGCCGTCAAGACGCCCGGCTCCTCCAACCTGGTCAAGGCCTTCCGCACGCTGCTGGGATGGGACCCGTCGGCCGGCGGCGCGTTCGGCACGCCGGCGGCGGCGGCGGCGCTGGGCGACTCGGACGGCGAGGACGTGCCGCTGGCCACCAACGGCTTCTTCGCCGGCGGCGTCATGGTGCGGGAGGTGGCGGCGCCGACGCCCGACGCCGCCATCGCGGCCGCGGCGGCGGCGGCGTTTGGTGCGACGGCGGACGACGGGGCGCAGTCCAGCGGCAACGGCAGCAGCAGTGGCAGCAGCAGCGGCAGTACCAAGGTCCGGGCGCCGTGACCGACAACGCACTTCGCTTAGTTGGTCCAGGCTCACCTACAGCACAGCCCTCGCCCGGCTGATCACGGAGCATGCCCATCATGACTTCCAACGGCCTTGCGCCTGCCAAACCCACACCAGCCCTAGCGCAAGCTCCTGGCCTACGTACCCGTCCGCTGTCACCCCTCCTCCCTCCTCCGACCTCGCCCTTCTCCCTGCGCTACGCCCACGAGGCAGGAGAGTCTTGACACTGGCATGGCCTTTCCTGACACAACCACGAACACCGCTCCCATGCACTGTCTGTCCCCAAGTCCCCTCCCCTCCCTCAAGACTGCCTCCTCCTCGCTTTGCTGGTGCTTTGTTTCCTCGCAGAGCCACGGGTACAAGGCGTGGGCTGAGGACGAGGCGCTGGAGGAGGCGCAGGCGGCGGTGACGGAGATCGTGCTGCCGCTAGGGCAGCCGGTGGAGCTGATGCCGAGGGCGGGGACCGTGCTGGAGGCGCAGGTGGGGGGTGGGGCACAGGGGGAGGCCGGGCGGGCGTTGCGGAAGTTCATCCGGGAGGGGTAAATGCGAAGCGGCAAAGTGTGGATCGAAGGCAGTCTGCCGGGAGGGGTGCGATCAATGCAGCGTATGCGGAATACGGGCCGGGCCAGCCGGTGGCAGCGGGTACAGGAAGGCAATGCCGTGTGCGACGTTGGTCCGCAGATTGTTCGTCAGACTGAACACGACACCGCTAGTTATAGAAGGGCGGAGCAGGACGGTCATATGGAGCATGCGTAACCCTGCGTATGTCTGGATTGGGTCATGGCACACGTGCCAAGCGTGTGATGGACCGGAGGCGGTGGGCCAGGGTTCGCCGGGGCTGATGCACCCTGTTGCGCTTTGCTCCTTTTGGTACTCCAGCAGCACGTGGGGTCGCGAGCTGCCGGGCACGCTGCAGCCCAATGCTCCCTCTTGTGCATGACATCGTGTGCACCCCTGTATCGGCCCTGCCCCTGCTGTCTGCAGATCAAGCTGCTGGAGCGCTACAAGCTGCAGCACGAGGTGGTGGGCGCGGAGGCAGAGGCGCGCCTGCGCATCCTGCCACGTGTCAACGCCCCCGCCTAGGGCGCGCAAGGAGGGCGCGGCAAGGGGATACGGCCTGTGGCAGGGTCCGGTCCCAGGCCCGCTGCTGGTACCTTAGGACAAGGAGGTTAAATTGGGAAGAGTTGTAAATGTCATCGAGGTTACCGGTAAATTGGGAAGAGTTGTAAATGTCATGGATGGTGCAAGGGTCGACGGCCGGAGGGCCAGGGAGGCGCACGGCGTGGTACGCGTGACGTGTGCGGACTTTCCGGTTTGGCATGCCGCGCTGTTCCAAGGCTGGAGAGTGTGCACTGGGCTTGCGGTGAGCGGTGACGCGGAGAGACGGCGTTGAGGGAGAGGGAGAGGGGTATCGTGTTACGGTGTGTTGCCCGGATGAGAGCATGCAGGTGCGTACGGCGACGGCGCGCCTGGGGGCCTTGCAGCTGGCGCGCAAGGCTGTTCACGGACTGTACGGGCAGCGAGCTCTGGTGGAATGTATAGTATGCTCGTGGGTTGTGAGCCAGGCGTTGCATGTGGTCTTCAGCGTTTTCACTGTGTGGGAGAGGTGCTTGCTTGCTGTGTGTTGCTCCCAGTGGCGTCGCAGGGTGATGCCCGGCGTCCAACGACTTTGGGGTCCGGTCTGTGCTGATCGGAAGAGACCCTACCTGGCATTGCCAGCGACAGCACGTGCAAGTGGCCTGGCTGTGAGGCCGCGAAGGCCTTCAGGTGGCATGGACACTCGCGGTTCCGTACCTTGTCGCACGATGTAACCAGTCCGTGGACCGATGCTTGATGACTCGTCAACTACTGCGCGTGCGTGAAAGCAGGTCAAAAGGCAGACTGGACAAACCTGCATGCCCGGATATTACCAGCAATGCTTGCGTCGCTGAAGCGCGCGGCAGTGTACAGCGGCAGAGTCGCAGTGGCATCACGGCGGGTGGCCCTGCTTGGCTCTCCGATCACGAGCAGCAGAGCACAAGTCGCCGCCTATCGCACGCAGTCTTCCCACGCAGAGGTGAGCGCTCAGCTGCTTTGCACCACCTAAATCCAGGGCAGGCCGCTCGCGTCCCTAGGCACCGCGCTGCAGAATGCGCCGTTTGCGACTCCTTAATAGTTGACTACCTTGCGTATGAGCAAATTACAACAACTCTGTATGGTACTGCACATGCCGCCGACTCACGCACTAGGTCAGCTGCTCAGATATCCGCTAGCACGGCCCCACGACTGGACTGACCCATGGGCCCTGCCCTGCCCCACACCGCCTGACCGGACAGGAGCCGGCCGGGTCCACAGGAGGGAAACACGGACACGAGCATACCACGCCTGACAAGGTGACGCAGCACGAGCTGCAGGAGAGCGGCAGCGGTGGTAGTGGGCCGCGTGGAGATGCTGGTGGTGTGACTGAAGGTGGCAGTGGTGGCCGTGGGGTACAGCAGGGAACAGCAGCTCCCGTCCCAGCGCAGGTGCTAGAAGACCCTGGCGTGCAGGCGGAGGCAGCTGCGGCTGCTGTGGAGGAGGCGGAGGAGCGGGGGGAGATGGGCGTGGGGGAGGAGGAGCAGGGTCGTGGGTTGGGGTGAGGGAAGAGAGCGGGTGCACTTGGGGTGCTGCTTCACGGCTCCTACGTCGATGCTTCGACAACGTGTGCGTGGTGTTCCTGGCAGGATCCGCACCATGTGAAAGGAGTGCTGCGGAAATGCATTGCCTGGTTTGTTGTTGAGGCGTTCTATGGCAAGCCAGATGCTGCTGCTGCAGTGATGAACCAGTGCGCAGGAGCCCTTCTCTTGGAGGGTGTCCGGGCAGGGAACTCCCCAGTGTCGGGTGTGATGAGCACGGTATGTGGCTCAGAAGTCAGATCCCATTCTGCTGGGGCCTTCTGTGCACAAGAACGCACTGCAAATATAATGTTGCCCATTGCCATGTTGCCATTGTTAGTATAGCACACGATCAACGACGTTGGCCATTCGGTACCTTGCCTTACCAACCACCGCCGGGCTCCTCCTCCCCTGCGCTGTCAGCCGGCTCTACCGAACGCGTACCCTCGCCCACCGGCATTGAGCTCCGGGCACTAGTCAGGTCGGCGTGTGCGTTTTCGGAGTGCATGTCGTACCCCTTCCGGGAGCTGCTGCTGCTACTGGGAGATGACGAGGCGCTGTGTGCGGCTGATGGCGAGGGCTGTGGCAGAGGACGGCGGTGGGTTTGGAGCAGGGGGCAGCGGGCAGCGAGCGTTGGCCGGGGCATTGGCGGGCGGCGGGCAGCTGCCTCCGTTGCTGTGGCACTCAGCAAGCTGCTGTGGAGGTGCCAGGGGCGGCTAGTGGATGGGCTGCGTGGTCTCGAGGGCGGCTGTGACGTTCGCTGCCATGAGGAGGGCGCAGTGGTGGCGCCTTACGGGTTGCGGTGTGTGCTGGCCAGGGGTGCCAGGATGGGACGCACCGTTCGCGTGCATGGACCGGCGGTGTATGTGGTACCACCAGGCAGGCCCACGGTGAGCAGCGCCTGAACCTGGGTGCAGCTGGCGGTGTCTACGTGGGGGAGGGCACGGCGGGGGCCAGGGCTGAAGCAGGGGCTGGGGCGGCTGGGCCGTCAGCAGATAGAGGTGCTGCCGGATGTGGGAGCCGTGCATCAGGGGCTGCGGGCGCACTGGCGGCGGCTAGGGCAGCAGGCCCAGCAAGAGCGGAGACGGCGGGTATGGGTACCGGTATTGGCGTACTGCGCATGACGGTGGGTGCCGGGGCTCGCCGGTATTGTGCGGCGAATGGCGGAGGTGATTTTCAAGCCGGCGCACAGGAACACGGTGGGGCTTCATGTGTGGGAGCCGCTGTAGTTCTGGGTGAACCTGCTGTGCTGCCGCTACCTGCTCAGCAGCGAGCGAGGCGGAGGGCCTAGCTGCCGAGCAGGCTGCGGGCGGGGGTGGAGCGAGCGGAAGCAGCAGCAGCAGCAGCAGCGGTGGCGGACCAACGGAAGGTTGCGGTAGCTGCAGCGGCAGCAACGACAGCAGCAGCTTGGATGGCGGTAAGCAGCAAACATCGCGGGGTGTGACTGGCAGATTGGGGATAGGAGGGGAGGCCGGAGCGGGGGGAGAGACAGCAGCCGGCGCGGCGGAAACTGACATGGTCGTGCGTGGGAGCAGCAGTGGCTGTGTCGGCTGTGGCCGCGAGGGAGGCGGCGGGCGGTGGTGCGGCTGCTGGCGGGAGTTCCTGCTGCGGGAAGTGGGGGCGGCAGAGCTCGTAGGGTTGGCGCTGCGGGTGGTGGCGCCGGTGCTGCTGCAGCAGCAGAAGATTGTGGAGGGGATGGAAAGGGCTAACTTTGTGCTGTGGCCCATCATGGAGGCGTCCGTGGCGCTGGCGGCGGCATGTCCCGAGGAGGTAGCGCGGGTGGCGTGGGGTCCAGTTAAAGGCCGGGCTGGGGCCGGGTGGGGTCACAGCCCGGATGGATGGGACGGTGGAAGCGGCAGCAGTGGCTGTGCCGGAGGAGGAGGTGGAGGGAATGTGGCGCCCTCCGCCGGTGGCACGTGCTCGTGGCCTCTCACCACCTTGGCTTCCTTGGCCGGCTGCATTGGTGATGAGGAGCACGAGCCCACGAGGACATGAAGCAGGCGCTGCATGTGCTGGTGGAGTGGGGCGCGGAGTGTGGGAAGCAGGGTGGGCCGGTGGGTACCAGCGAGGAGCAGCGGAGGGTGCTGGCGCGGGGTGCTGTGTATTATGAAGCGGTCTTGCGCTTGCGCACCCGAACTTTCTTTCAGATTCACAACCATGGTTTGAGCGGTGGACCAGTAGGGATCGTATTCCCCCACTCCATTGGCGCCTGGGGAAGGGTTTCGCCTATCATTTTACCTCATTTGCTGAGCACTTCATGTGCGACATGGAGGTGCATGCGTCGCGCCTGGCCGTGCTGCTGGTGCCTCCTCTGTGCCAGCTGCGGGCCCTTCTGCGCACCTGCAGCAACCCAAAGTGTGCGGTGCTAACGCTGCCGCCGCCGGGGCACACAGAGGCAAGAGGCAGAGGCGGGAGGGCGGCTTGGGGCATGCCTTGGGGGCTGCGGTGCGGCGTGCGTGGTACTGCTGCCGGGAGTGCGGGGAGCAGCACTGGCGGGAGGGGCACGGGCAGGTGTGCAGTGCGACGGCGGCTAAAGTGTGAAGAATAGAAGTTGTAGCAAGGAGACCTAAGCAGCATGGGCGGTGCTAGGGGCAGTGGGGCAGTGGTGTTGTGTTCCACGCATCAATGGGAAGTGTCAATGACGCAGGGGGGTAGGGGTACCGTGGGTGGGCGGATCGCAGTCAAATGCATGGAGCTGGCAGTGCCCGTCCAGTGCAGCGAGTGCGTGGTACGTGGCATTGCCATGCAAGCGCCAGTGGTGTATAGTTGATCCTAAACGGCCTGGCGTGCAGGTGTGCGAGCGACGGTACACCTTCTGTTGTCGTCGACAATCAAGGCAGCGTTGACGGTGTTAGCCGCGCCGTATACGCAAGGTAGGGGGCGAGATTCGGGTAGTGTCGGTTCGTTGACGCGTGAACGTTATCACTTCGCTAGGACTGTCGCTTGAAGTGTGCTTAGATTATCACAAGTTTGCATGCACAAGTCTTGTGCACGTGAGGAAGTTGTGATGCAGGCCTTCCGCGCGCTGAAGTCCTTGTTTGCTTGGGGTGGCACGGATCTGAACAGCTCCTTTGGGAGTCGAAGGTGCAATGCAGGTGAGTTGCGCCGCGATTTGGAAGGATTATGCCCAGGTAGCGTGCGAGCTGGACTGAGGAAAGTCGCCGGAAGCTTTGATCTTCACGGTTGAATAGGGTGTTGCATGCAAGGTTGTGCGTCATCGCCGCGTCCTTACGGTCACTGGCATATTGACACCTGAAGAGCGCACCTTAATGCGTTGACAAGTGAAGCATACCTTTTCACCTCAACAGTCCCCGTAGCACCATTCTGCCAGGCATCCAGGTACTCGCCGACCCACAGGTCATTGCCCCAGTCGGTCAGTAGAGAGTAAAGCGACGCAAACTTGTGGCAACGCAAATGAAAGGCAAATCTGGCCCAGATGCTAAAAAGGAAGATACTAGCGATAAGCCAACCGAGGTCCAGGACGCTTTGACGCACGGTGGTGACGACCAGAAGCGACTCCGTGGCGAGGTCCCGTCACCGGCTACAGGAGCGGCCAACGCAGCCGGTGCGAATAGTGACGACCGTGTCACAGGCAGCAGCAAGGGCAGCGGGGCGGCTGGCACTGTGGCAGAGCAACCAGCAGGGCCTGCAGGGGGCGACGAGAGCGACACTGATGACGACCGCGAGGGGCTGAGGGAGCCTTCAGATTGGGGCACAGACGTGGAGTCCAAGGGAGGCGGGGATGAAGGGCAGCCGACCGGGAAGGAGGGGGAGGGGGAGGCGGCAGAGGGCAAGCCGGAGGCGGGGGAGGAGGCGGGGAAGGAGCAGCCGCCTGCACCCGGGCCGCTGCCCCCGGGTGCACGGGAGGAGGGCCACCTATACTTCATGTACCGGCCCAAGGTGTGTGGGGGCCGGGGAGGTGTCTCTGGGTGTCCCTGGAGATTGGGGTAGGGGTTGTAAGGCAGTACATGTCATGCGCTGTCCTGCAGCATTACCGTACGCCTCGATCCCATGAGCATACAGGAGCACGTGGCAGCCGAGCTGCTGGCGGGTTCCTGTCAGTGTGGCCCCACATCATGCATGCTGCGCTTGCTGCCTTGGGGCGTACGTAGATGAGCTCCAGTCAGCTGTGCGCTCGGGGAACGTCCTTGGCCGTTGCCCTTCCCGTGCTCTGTGCAGGTGCAGCAGGAGCAACCGCGCACCCTGGACGACCTGGCCCGCTTTTACATCGTCATGAAGCCGCGCGCCAGGAGGCCCCCGCCTGACGACCGCGAGATCCTGCGCGCGGCGGCGGCAGGGGCAGGGGTAGGGGCAGAAGGCGGTGGCATGGACAAGGGTACGGCAGCAGGGGGTGAAGGAGGTGACGGTGGAAGCGGCAGGGCAGCCGGTGCTGGTCCTGGTGGCGCGGGTGGCGAGGGGGCGGGAGGCGGGGCGGCTGGGGCGGAGGAGGGCACCGCGGGGGGCTGGGGCGGCGGCGGGAACAGCGGGGGCGATGCTGCTGGCGGTGGAGGTGGTGGTGGTGGTGGTGGTGGTGGCGGTGCCCTGCCGTGCCGGATGCTTGTCATCGGGAAGAAGCGGCTGCCAGACACCAAGCGCCACGAGCGCTTCTTCGGATTCGTGTGTGAGTGGAAAGCCGTGCATGCGTCCCTGACTAACAACCTAACACCAGGTGTCGTGATCCTGATGACCACTTCCATGCATGCAGCAGATGCACTACCACACCTGCCGCTCGCTCGCACGCTTTGCCTCTGCTGCGCACCCTGCGCTTTGCCACACACGGTGCGACGTTGCAGTACCGTACAAAGCGCTTTTCAGCTATATGTCCCCATCTCTCGACCCATATCGCCCTCCCACGTACGTCTTCCCACGGCCTGACCCCGTCCCACGCATCTGCCCGTGCCCACCTGCTCTTCCAGCGGCTGTGGCCCCCAGCGTGGACCAGCTGACCGCGGGGCTGGGCGAGCGGCGCTACTCCACACGCACACGTGGCGAGCGGGTTCAGCCGGCGGCGCGCGTGGCGGGCAGGGCCGCCTACACCATCATGCTCAGGTGCGTTGCGGATGCGGTGCGGGACAGGGCGCGGCATGCAGGTGTGTCAGCACAACAGCATGAAGCCCACGCTTTAAGCATGTCGAGGTGCGATTACCAGACATGAATGCGGGAGTACAGTACAGAGAAATCGTGTGAACAGCCAGTACGGAGGTCGTGACATCCTACCCACACGCCAAGTCTGGTGCCGTGCTCTACATCGTGTACAGCACGCCGAAGGATGCACCGCAGCCTCTGTGCTGACAGCTGGTGTTCCTGCCCCTGCTGCTGCTGCCCCCCGTGCCCCAGGCAGCGCGGCCACACGCGGCCCCACACGGAGCTGTCGTACGTGCTGCAGCTGCCGGCAGCCCCCGGGGAGGTGCAGCAGGAGCTGGCCATTGCGCCCAGCGCGCGATACGTGCTGCAGGTCAAGGTGGGCGGGCTTCCAGACAGCATGACGTCTCATGGTGTCACCGAGCAATGCGGTAGCACACTGACCGGATCAGATAATCAAAGGCGCCACCCTACCGGCACTGCAGTGCCGTCGGGCGCAAGGGTGGCATCCGCCGTATTGGTTGGAAGGCAAGCAACGGATATACGGAGGTACATGCCAAAGCTATTCCTGTGACTGTCATAGCGGAATAGATTGCACCTACCTGGGCCTCCTGTACACTGGCATAGTCTTTGCTGTGGGCCCGGGGACCTTGCACTGCGACCGCTTCAACCAGCTGAGCCCGTCCTGTGCACCCCCACGCAGAACCCCACCAACAAGCGCCCGGGCGTGCCCTCCGCCGGCCCCGAGCCCGCCTACAGCGAGCAGCAACGGAAGTCCTTCGCCAGCGGCAACGCCTGGGTGGGGTGCGAGGACACCTCGCTGCTGGACGTGGAGGGCACCGAGCTGCTGCTCATCGGGGCGCGGGAGCAGCAGCAGGGTGGGTTAGGGGACGGGCGGGACACCGCTGCTTGCTTGCACGTAGGCCGCCTGGGTGGTTACTAGGTGGTTACTAGGTGGTTACTAGGTGGTTACTAGGTGGTCACTAGTCAGCAGCCGGGTACCGTGTGCCAGGTGCGCAGTTTTGCTGGAGGCATCCTGCGCCGGTGACGAAGCACGTGGTGCTTCCGCAGCGTCTCAGCATATACATTGTCACAGAGCACGAGGATATGGGTGCTGAGCGCCTCGTTTCAGGCAGCTGCGCGCAGGGGTTGGTGATTTGCTCCATCACTCATGTCCCATGGCCGCCTTCCCGCGCTCGCGTGCGGCCTGCGCAGACGCCACAGGCGAGGCGGCGGCGCAGCACCTGCAGCGCACACACCGGGCGGACCTGCAGCAGGCCGCCGCTGCCACCGCCGCTGGCACAGACGTGGACACAACTGGCGGCAGTAAGGGCCGGGCTAAGGCCAAGTCTGGCGATGAGGAGGGCGGAGCTGACACCCGGGGGCGGAAGCGCGTGGATCAGGATGCCAAGGGCGGGGTTGAGGGCGAGGCAGCGACGAAGAAGAGGAGGGTGGGCGGAGGCGGTGCGGACGGGGACGTGGAGGGGCGGGTTGTGGCGGGGCTGGTGGAGGAGACTAAGGAGGAGCTGGGGTTTGCGGGTGGGGAGCAGGAAGGAGCGGTGGCTGGGGGCGAGGGAGGTGAGGGGGCGGGGTTGGTGCAGCTGCCGACGCTTCCGGCGGAGACGGGGGAGTGGGCTTGAGGCAGGAGAAGATTTGTGGTTTTGTGGCTCAGGCTGATTGGCTGCTGCTGAGCATGGTTTGGCAGGTGGGATCCATCGGGCCAGCACCCATGTGCAGAGGAGGCTGGGGGTATTGTGCCATGTGGTGTGGCCGTAAGGGCTTTGCAAGGAGTGTCATGCGGTTCTGGCACGTTGCACTGGTGGCGGGGCCAGCTCGGCTGCGAGGCGCAGCTTGAAACACCGATGCACGGCCGTCTCTGTTGATCGAAAGGCACGTGTTGCCGTACGTGTTGGACAACGGTTGACCGTTTACAGCACAAAGCATGAGTATCTCCTAAGATAAGCCACGTTGCCCAAATGCAGGGCGTACGCATAGCCCACTGGCGCAGTACCAGTATCGGCATCAAGATTTTACTCAGCTCTCACGTGTGCACCCTCAACTGGCAAGGGCCATGAGCCGAGCCCTTGTGAAGTGCCGCGCCGGACGTACGGCTTGCTATACAACAGCACGATCAAGGACGGCACAGCGTCTACGTTCCGCTGCTGCGGCCCACCAGGTAGCCACCTTTATCACCGTAGATAACCAGTGACAGCGCAGAATTGTCAAGCTCCCCTACGTCAGTGTGGGAGCGCTCACAAGGGGACAGACATCCGTTAAGTGCAGACGCAGATCATCCAACCCCAGCCCGCGTACTCAACTGTCCAAGTCTTCAAATGACCAACAAACTTGCGCTCGCACGCCGCAATGCAGGGACATCTATGCCTAATAAGTACTCAACCGCCGCCGCGCATTGCTGCGTGTGCGGGATGCTTGCAACGCTCCTCGCGCTGCGTAGCACATGAACGAACGTTGGGCTCCTGTGCTCTGGCGGCATTTTGCTCGGCACAAGGCCCCCCTTTATTGCCGAACGCCTCACCCCATGACTCTATCCGGACGGCCCCCTCCCCTCCCCTCACCTTCAGGACCGGCCCCTACCCACCCTACCCCCACGCACCCTTGTTACACCTTCTTCTACCTCACTCCTCGCGTTTCACACGTTTCCTCACGCCCCGCCCCCGGAATGGCTCGTCCTTGATGGCCCCTGCGACGAGGAGCTCCCCAGCACAGCCGCCACCACCTGCCCCGGCCCGTGGCCCTGCCCTGCACCCTGCACACCACCGACAGCAGCACCCCCACCACTTCCACCCATCGGCCCAGGGTTGCTCCTCGCCGCGGTCGCGCACCCCGGAGGCAGGCCGCCCCCTCCCGGGGGTATCCCGGCCATGATGCCATCCGCACAAGACATGCGGATGGAGGCCAGCCGGTTCTTCACCCCTATGCACTTGCTCCCCCCGCCCTGCCTCCCGCCTTCCTCATCGCTGCTGTTGTCACTGTCATCATCCCACCCCAGCGATAGCACACGTGCTGGCGCTATGTAGGCGCCTGCGCCGCCACTGGAGTTCCCGCCGGCGGCGCCGCCACCGCTGCCTGCCGTACCCGGCCCTGACGTCATCACCGCGCCCGTCGTGTGCCGCGCGACACGTGGCGATGGACCCGTGGGACTGTGGCCCAGGCTGCCCAGGTCTGCGGCCGTCGTACGGCGCGACTGGGGAGGCGGCGGCTGGGGCAGCAGCGCGCCGCCGCCAGAGGACGGCCGGTGAGCCATTGGAGGATGCGGGTTGTGGGGCGGCTGGGGCTGGGGCTGCTGTTGTGCAGGCTGCTGCTGTTGCTTTTGCGGCGTCGGGGTGTTGTAGTCCACGGCCCCGGGGACGACGGTCGCCTGGCGGCCGAAGCGGCGGTCGAACTCCGCCTCCACCGCTGCCAGCGCAGCACCCTCCTCGTCCAGCTCAAGGGAGGACTGGAAGTCCTGGGGAACGGGACGGGGTGCAGGAGCCGTGTGGGTAAAGGGCGCGCGTGTGCGAGCATGGCTGGAGACTGGAAGTGCCGGGGAATGGGAATGGAAGGGGTGTGTGGGTGAAGGGTGCGGGTGTGAGGACATGGCTGATGAGCAGCAGTGTGAGTATACAGGCCTTGCACAACATTCTAGCGGGCAGAGCGGCGCCTTGCCACAGCAGTGTGTAATACTGCAACAAATTTGTTTCACACCGCAGTGTACACCGCAGCAGCAGCTTGCTGGTCCACACCGCCTACCCACCGTCAGGATGCTGCCCAGCTGCGGCTTGCCGCCCGAGTGGCTCTGCCGCCGGGCCAGCAGCTGCGACGGCGGCCGTGGCTGCGCCGCCGCCAACGCCGCAGCCGCCGCCGCTGCGCCCGACCCGCCCCCAAAGCCTCCCAACGATCCATGCGCCGCCGCCGCCACAGGACTAATCAGCCCTCCCGCGGGCCCCATGGGACTCCCGCCGCCTGACGCCGCCGCCAGCGCCGCTGCCCGCTTGGCTGCGGACGCGTGGATTGCCGCCCCACCAGGGCCCATGACGGGCGAAGACAACGCCCCGCCACCGGACAGGAATGAGCCCCCGCTCCCCCGCACATGGGGAGAGCCGGTGGCGCTCGGCCGCCGCCCGTAGTGCCAGCTCGCTTCCGACGCCAGCAGCACGTCTGCGCGCGGCGACCCGCCCGTGCTGTTGCCGCTGGCTGCCACTTGAAGCATCGAGCCACGCCGCTCCGTCACGGACTTTCCCGAAGACAAGATGTCCGGCAGGCGGAAAGACCCAATGACGGCGGTGAGTTTCGAACCGGGGCCGCCCGGGGCGTTGGCCGCCGAGCAGCCGGACGAGGAGTTTGACCTTCCACGGGGGGTGGCCGGACGTTCGCGGACGGGCGCTCGGCCGTGCATAGGGGAGGCGGAGGGGGAGGTGCCGTGGGGCAGAGGGACGGCGGGGAGGCGGTCTGCGCTGCCGGGACGCGGTTGTGTGGGCGGGCGGGGGCCTGTGCCGTTGCCGGAGACGCGCGGGAGGGAGGTGCTGTGTTCCGCGTGGGGGCTGCCGACGCTCGTGGCGATGCCGGAGGGGGAGGTGATGGCAGAGGGGTCGGAGGGGGGTACCACAACCATGCCCTGTGTGGATGAACGTATGGGGTGGACGGCGACGCCTGTGCTGCTCTTGCGGGCGATGCGCTGGGGGCTGGCGCCAGTGGGGGCGCAGAGGTCGCCGGCGTGAGAGTTGCGCTTCATGAGGCGCACGGTGGAGGCGTTGGAGAAGGAATCGTTGCGGAGGTCGCCGAAGGAGGGCAGGTGCTGCAGCTCGTGCTGCATGAAGGCGGCGGAGCTGAGGCGGGGCAAGGGGCGGGGGGCGCCAGAGGTGGACTTGCCCCGTCCAGTGATGCTGAAGCCTGAGGCCGCGGGCTGGTGCTCAGCTTTGGATCCCAGCCCCACGGCATGCAGGAGCGTGCTGATGAGGCCACCTCCGGCGCTGCTGCTGACTGAATGGCTGGTGTGCTTGGCGGGGGGGGCATGGCGGTCTGCGATGGAGCCGCGGAGGGCAGAGAAGGAGGAGCGGAGGAAGGAAGCAGCGCGGGTGAGAGAGGGCGTGCGGTTCAGCTGGCCCGGGGTGGAGGTGCGGCGGGCTTTGATGCTGCCGCCGCCGCCGTCGGGGGTAGATGAGGCAGGGGTGGAGCTGTCCTGTTGCGCGGCTTGCTCGTTGTCCCAGTCGGTGAGTGTGGTGGGGAGGGGTGGGAGTGCAGCCATGTGGGTCGGGAGGGGGTGGAGAGGGCCGTGGTTGGGGGGAGGTTGCTGCCTGGACTGGTGGGTGCCTGCGGCCAAGGAGACCAGTACCGGTAAGCAGATGGGTAGGAGGAGCGGTTTGCAGGAACGCCCACTGCACCCCACTGCCACGCACATGTGCCCGTCTCAGACTGCCACTTGTGTGTCAGGGTAAGGTTGCAGATGAAGGCAACTATGGAACAGCCCAGCAATGATACTGGGGGCCTTCTTGACAGTAGGGAGTCAGTGGGTGCTGGTGCGAAAGCCTCGTGGACACGAGCGGAAGTGCGGTTCGGGGCTGGTTCGGGGCTGGTTCAGTGCACCCGCGGCTGGTCTTGGCGATTGCCCCGCGCGCAAGAGCCTTCACAGACAACTTGCCCTGCTGCTCTTGTATACGACAGCAGCTGGCACAGTTTGTAGCATATGGTCGTCGCCTGTGTGAGGCAAATTGCTCATCGGCGCCCATGCCTGACATGCGGCAGCACAGCCTGGGCAGGACACCTGCGTTATCCCAGGCCCGTTCTCTGATATGATGCCTTACCTTTGCACCTTTGCTGGTGGCTCCTGGCAAGCAGCGGCCTCGGTCCGCCCCAAAATGGAACGTCCCTCCTTGTGCAGTGAGCTAAAGTTTGGAGAGAACTGCTATGCCCTGACAAGCCATCTTCAAATCATATGTGTGGGCGGTCCCAATACTTGGTCACACCTTCACTAGACCGCATGCGAGGTAGGCTTTGAGAGCGTTTGTCGGTGCTGCATTATTCAAAGGTAGGAACAAGAGCAAGTGAAGTCCAATACCAGCCTGAAGGTTCCTGCACAGAGGTTTTGCAACCCAACACGGGCCAAGGGCAATGGGGCAGGGGCAATGGGAACTGCAAGGGAGCACTGCAAGGGAGCACTGTCATGGCCAGTCATGGCCGTCCCCGTCTTTCCATGCCGATTCTATCCCCTATTCGTGTCGGTGATTTACTTGTGTGCATGTAGAGTTGGCTTCGGTTCTTTGCAAGTGCATCGCCTGCGTCAAATGTGCCTTTTAACATGGGCGTGGTGGTCACGTTGAGCCCCTGACACCTACCTGACACCTTCGCCTGCTTTCACCGCTAGATGCTTCCCTTGAGCCTGCTGCTTTCTTCGCCTTACAACCAGCACCTTTGATCCATAGTAAAAAGCTCGGGTGTAAACAACCTAAATGGGCAGAGACCAGCACAGGGCCGTGCCAGCAGCTAAGGGTCCGCAAGGGACCCATGCTTGCCACGTGCCATGCCAACGAGAGGGCCTGGCACCGGACCCAGGTGCAGAGCCGTGGGGCAATTCCCTGCTTAGGAAAGTGGCCTTACATTTATGGTAGCAAATGGGGGCAATCGGCGAAGGTGTGCGACCCAAATACCCCGCTGGCAACCTGGCAACTGGGATGCCACCGACCACCGTGACCTTGACACGTGGCCCTGCGTGCCGGCTTCAGTGCAGCAAACGAAGCTGCAGCTATAAGAATAAAGATACAGATTTAGGACGTGCAATCGCTTGTGCGTTTAGTCTCTAGCTCTCTACTGCTCGTTCCTATGTAAGATCGCCAGCACTCGACTCATGGTGACTTGCACTACGTACCCGGCAATGCCACGTGCTACTGGAGCGGAACGCCCCTAGTGTGCTATCAGCCATCTACAGAGTCACAGATTGTCACAAAGTATACCATGCACGCATTGCAGAACGCATCAGTTTGACTGCTTAAGAACCTCATGGATGAATGTAAGCTCGCCCACAGACATGCAAGGTCAAGGAAAAGAATGGGGACGCTCGGGGACTTACTGACGCAACAACTACTTGTCCATTTCTCTCTCATGAGTCCTACCGTACACATACACCAAGAATTACAGCATTACGGAACAAAAACTATACGGCTCGGTGACAGGAGCGCACACGGCGGCAGGCAGCTGGGCACCTAACAGCGTCTGGCACACCAAGCGGCAAGGCCGCACAGCAGAGCAACCGTGAGGTGCACCCAGCTGAGCCTAGAGCATCCCCCAGCTCCCGACAACTCCTCACGGGAGGGCGGCGACGGCGGCGACGGCGGGCTTGGCGGCGGGCTGGGGGGCAGCGGCGACGGCGGCGGCGGCGACGGTGGCGAGGGAGGTGACGGCGGCGGCGACGGCGGGCTGGGAGGGGACGGAGGTGTCGGCGGCGTGGGCGATGGCGGCAGGGGCGACGGCGGCGGCGGCGACGGCGGGGGAGCTGGCGGCGGCGACGGCGGTGCAGGGCGCCACTGCATCTCGATGGCGGCGGACTGGGCGGTGACGTAGTCCAGGGCAGCCCACGGAGGCAGGTAAAACACAAAGGAGACGTCGGAGGTGTTGCCAGCGGGGACGATGAAGTTCGCAGTGCCGCCGTCAGCCCAGGCCACGTTCTCCCGGACCATGGCAGGGGTGTTGGCGACGTCGGGGTTGCCGTCGATGAAGCGCACCACGACGCCCAGGCGCACGCCGGTGGGCTTGAGGAAGGTGACGGAGTAGGAGCCGGCCACCAGGCGCGGCAGGGGGTAGCGCCGCAGGACCGCCAGCAGGCCGGTGGGGGCCAGGCTGGGGGGCAGGGCCTCCCAGTCCCATGCCCAGGAGAAGACGGCCTGACAGCGGGGATGAGGGGCAGGGAAAGGGGTGCTCAGGTGTGGTAGGCGCGTGGTTCGAGGGGGCCAGGGACGGTAGCACCTGCGGCAGCAGCAGGAGGTACAGGCAGGTGTCCATCGCTCCAGCGTCCAAGGGGTTAGGGCGCAAGGCGCCTGGTGGGTGGCCAAGTAAACGACGCGCTGTGTGGGACATCAAGATGTGGTCCTAGAGGGTGATGATATCATGGCTGACGGTGTCACGGTCTATCATAGTACGGGTGGCACTTCCGTGTGCCTACGAGTCACTCCCCCCCCAGCGTTCAAGCACGGGAGTGCAATTGACGCTGTGACAAAGACGAGGAGGCTTATGCAATTATGACCTACATGCAATCAGCGAAATCCCAAAACACCTATCATCCTACGACTGTGCGCCCTTGCGCTGCAGCAGGAATATCGGCAGCGCCGAGTACCTAAACACTATGACCCAAAGTCGGGCGACTACACCCATTTTACTCTTCCGAAACACAACGTCCCAGTGCAAGCCTAGACTCTTCGGTACGTTGAGGAACAGCATGTCCGGCTTTGCACGTGCGTGCTCGCAAAGCCACTGCCTTCGCGTACAGCATCGATGATCTGCCTGGCTACCCTGGTGATGACGGGCCGTTCACGCTCTCCTTGCTGGTGCGTGCGCAGGGGCCGAGCGCACAGGCGCTCGCCAAGCTGCTTGGTAAGGGTGTATATGTAAGCGCTAAGGGCGCCTTAGACTTCTGCACAGACAGGGAAAGCACAAGCGTGAGCGATCGTGCCGCCTCAACCCAGGCCCGACACGAATACCCGACGCCTCGCTGGCGCTGCTGCTGCAGAGATGAGAACTGGTTAGGGTTGGCCAAACCGTTCACCAGTTCGATGGATCAGGGAAGCACGATTCGTAAGCTGACCGGGGTGGCTTACCTATTGGCAAACAGACCGCGGCGGGCTCCAATATCCTGCAGCGTAACTATTACACTCGTGTATATAGCACAGCTACTTTACCGTGTGCGATAGTTACCGTATGAGCAAGGAGAGCAGCGGACACTGCGTGGCCCGCTGCTTATAACACAGGCACACGTACGAGGGTTCATCCCCCAATCTCCGAATCTTCACGTAACCTCGCCTCTCAACTAGGCGTTTAGCTACAACAATGTAGTACAACGAATGCTCTATTAACTGCAATAAGAGGCACGAGTGCCGACACGCACAGCCTCATACTCGACCCCCAGCCAGGTGGCAAGAAGGTGGGCCGAACACCAAGTGTTAATACACACCTATGCATAATACAACGACTTATTATCTACCTCTAACACATGCTCCGCACGGGTACGCAGGCGCTTGGTGCGCTTCATCTACCACAATGACACGTGCCGGCAGGACTGGACCATCCGGCCACGCTGGACCGTGACAACGGGAGGGTGCGCGCCCTACCTTGCGCATGCCGTTGACGTTGGGCGGCGGCGCGCAGCGGCTGGTCAGCAGCAGGGAGGGTGAGTCGGCGGCCTCGGCGGCAGCGCGTACGGCGGCCGCGGACCACGTGAAGTTGCGGGCGGTGCCGTACGGCAGGGGCGCGCCGGCGCTGGGGAAGGCATCGGCGGGGCGCATGATCTGGGGCGGAGGGTCCAAGAGGGGACGGGTTGTACACCATCTGTCAGTATGGTACAGAGTTTGAGAGGCGCCAGCGGCTGTTGTGCTGCGTCTAGGAGTCGCCTGCTGCCCCCTGGCGCATTCTGCATACGCCTCAAGGCTCCACACGGCTGTGTGAAAGAATGCGACACTCACCAGCATGGGCTGGAAGAAGTCGCTGCACTCCCGCGGCGCCACCGTGCACACCTCCACGCTGTACGGCACACCGCTGCCGTCGGCCGGCAGCAGCGCGTACACGCCGTCGGGGTACATCTCAGCCGCCAGCCGTACACGCCCCGGTACGGAGCCGCCGCCGTACGGCGAGAGCGCCGCCGGGATGGTGACGGCGGGCGAAGGGGCGGTGGCTGCGGACTCAGGTGTGGCGCAGGGTCCTGCCTCGGGGCACAGGGTTACGGGGGTGGTGCGGCTGAGGGCAACCACGTCCACGGTGTAACCGGAAATGCCGGTGGGGTCGGGGGAGGCCGGAAAATGGATGCGGCGGACCCTGTAGTCGGTGTTATCGATGACGTAGGTGGAGCAGGGGAAGGGTCCGTCGGCCGCCTTGGGAGGGGCGACGGCGGGGAGGCAACAGGTTACGATGGAGCTTGATGGGAATTTTGGGACCGCTAATGGCAATGTCAGGGTTTATAGAGCTTGCAAATCGCCCATCCTGTGCAGCAGGCTGTGTTTGTGTGTTAGGAATGTGCTGGGGCCTTTCGGCGCACGCTTGCCTTACCTGCAGCTCCTCTGGTGCGTAGGGCGGGGGCGGAGGAGGCGAGGGCGGGAGCGGGGGATACGGAGGGCTGGTAGGTGGTGGATGGGCTGGGGTGGACGGGGGCTTGGGGGCGGGGACGGGCGCAGCGGCGTGGACGGGGAAGGGGCGACCGGGGGCTGGAGGGGCGGGGGGGAGCTCCGCAGGGGCGAGGCAGCGGGGCTGAGTCTGGGCGAGGGGCGGGCGGCCGGGGATGGACGCACCTCGGGGCTGGGGTTCGGGGGTGGGGTGCGTGGGGGCGGCTGGGCAGGCTGTGTCGGTGGGATGGGGGGAGGCTCCAGAGGGGGTGAGGAGGGCTTGGCTGGGGGCGGTGCAGGGCTGGGGTTCGGCCGTGGAGCAGGGGGGGATGATGTGGGGGAGGGCGACGGGCGGGGTGCTGGCGTGGGCGACACCGCGGTAGGACTGCGGTACGACAGGGCGGCGGGCATTTGCAGCGGGCGGGGGAAGAACAAAACGTTGGTGACAATTGCACGCAATGCAATGTAATCGTGCGCGTGTGGGCAGCTGCAGGTGATATGAATCCCCAGTCCGCTCCGTCGTAAACCACCTCTGCAACATCTTGTACGGAACAGCTGGACCAAGTGCCCCTGAAGCTTCGCCCTCATTTTCAGGGTCCACACCTGGTCCACACCGTCAATTATCAGTCAGCTAAATCCAAGCCATTGGTCCACTAGCACGCATACCGGTATGCAACACCTCCCAAACACGCCAACCGCAGGCTCTGCTCCATTCGCATACCTAATACGGTACGTACCTTGGGCGTGGAGCTGGCGACGGCGATGGCCGTGGGCTTGGGGTTCTTGGGCTCGGGCTCGACGGGGGCGGGGTCAGGGGCTCTCGGGCAGTTGGTGGCTGCAAGGGAGGTGGGGCGCCTGGAGGCAGGTCCTTGTCGACACCACCAAGCGTTGGCAACATTGGCTCGGTCAGGTTGCTTTGTAGAGGCTTGCGCGCGCCAGAGCAAGACGACGCGAGGACTAGTATGAGGAGACATGACAGCACGGCTCGATGGCCAGCTCGCAAAAAAGCTGGCCCTCTCGCCAGTTTAGCCATATTTACTGCTAGATCAAGTGCAGTCAGACTGTATTTGAGCTATGATTGAGACCTGTATGCTCTCCTTCGTGGTGACGTCGGGTTGGTGAGCGTTCTACCCTCTGTCGCTTCGCTCGGCGGCACGGTTGATGCTGCAGCCCGCACGCTGTCAACCCTGATACTATATGCCTATAGATGTAATATTCTATGCCAGAGGCGTGTTGCATATGTGCTTTATGGGGATTTGGGACACGACCGTACGTCGGTTTCGAGTTAACCTGTGCCATAATCTCCTACCATACGAGTAGGACCGTGGCCCACTGAGACAGTAGGAATGCACGCGCACGAGAATGGATGATTTGCTTACATTATATTGATCTCAATAGCAATAGGAGACGTTATAAGCAGTTCCCGCTGCCTCTCGCGAAGGCCCGGCGGTGCCATGGCGCCTGTGAGGGGCACCTGGCACCCACGCGCAGGGCGCGTCGCATGAGCAGAAAGGCAACTTTGCGGCCCTTCACACCCTTGTTACTGCTTTTGCTACGTGCTCCGCAGCCTTCCCATGTCAGCACCAGCGGCAGATGTCTCCGGCACGTGGCAGGCCTGCATACTCCCATCAACACGGACTGCTGTGGGTGCGACCAGGTCACCTGTCCCTGCGCCACGACGCAGCACCTTGGCCTTAGCATATAGATATATATATATAACATGTAATTTTGGACATCTGGCGTTGTGTCTAACGGCCGGGAGGCCGTATGATATGGCCTGCAATGCCACTGCCCAGGGGAGCCCCACCCAGGTGCCCCACCCAACGTGGGTTACGGGGTCCCACGCACCACGCATGCAAACGGCCGCTGCCGGCAAACAATACCATGCACACGCGGGCATGTATCTGTACGGTAAGTAACATGCCTGCCATAACGGTTGGCATTGTGTGAAACGGTCGGCGCAGTCATTACACACCGGCAGACGGAGTCCCACTGGAACGGTGGGAACTCCACCGAAGTGGAAATGCCCCCAGCTGCCCAGCAAGCAAGCACCTGGCTGCGAACCGCTGACAGAGCATGCGTTGACATGAAAAAGGCACAAAGCGTTGGTGTGGACCGCTGGTGCCATGCGGGTCGACCAGTAGGTTGTACAGTATGGCCCGCAACCCCAGCGCCACGGGGAGCCCCACCCAGCGGACCTGCCCGGAAAGGGCTCCCGGCCTCACCACACATGTACCCGGCTACAGCCTGCCACCAAACCATGACCGAACATGTATCTACGTGTGCCATGTCTCCTAGGGTGTTTGTCGTTGTGCGGGGCAGCTGGGAGGCCATCCGGCATGGCCCGCTAACCCATAGCCCAGGGGAGCCCCACCCAGGTGCCATACCCGGAAAGGGCTCCCGGCCTCACAACAAACGCATCCAGCTGCAGCCTACCGCCAAAACATGGCCAGACATGAAATTACATGTTGCAAGACCACCAGGGTAGCTGGCGTTGTGCGGGGCAGCTGGGAGGCCATCCGGCATGGCCCGCTAACCCACATCCTAGGGGAGCCCCGCCCAGGTGCCATACCCGGAAAGGGCTCCCGGCCTCACCACACATGCACCCAGCCGAGGCCTGCCACCAAACCATGACCGAACATGTATCTACGTGTGCCATGTCTCCTAGGGTGGTTGTCGCTGTGAGGTGCGGCCGGTAGGCCATTCGGTATGGCCCGCTAACCCATAGCCCAGGGGAGCCCCACCCAGGTGCCATACCCGGAAAGGGCTCCCGGCCTCACAACAAACGCATCCAGCTGCAGCCTACCGCCAAAACATGGCCAGACATGAAATTACATGTTGCAAGACCACCAGGGTAGCTGGCGTTGTGCGGGGCAGCTGGGAGGCCATCCGGCATGGCCCGCTAACCCATAGCCCAGGGGAGCCCCACCCAGGTGCCATACCCGGAAAGGGCTCCCGGCCTCACAACAAACGCATCCGGCTGCGGCCTACCGCTAAAACATGGCCAGAAATGAAATTACATGTTGCAAGTCCACCAGGGTAGCTGGCGTTGTGCGGGGCGGCCGGGAGGCCATCCGGTATGGCCAGCTAACCAACATCCTAGGGGAGCCCCGCCCGCAAGCCCTGCCCGGAAAGGGCTCCCGGCCTCACCACACATGCACCCAGCCGAGGCCTGCAACCAAACCATGCGCAGACATGTATCTTGTTTGCCACTTCTGCCATAACCGTTGCGATTGTGTGATACGATCGGCGCAGTCATTACACGCCAGCAGGCGGAGTCCCACTGGAATGGTGGGAACTTCACCGAAGTGGAAACGCCCCCAGCTGCCCAGCAAGCACGCACCTGGCTGCAAATCACTGACAAAGCATGCCTTGGCATGCAATAGGCACAAAACGTTGGTGTGGGCCGTTGGCGCCATGCGGGTCGACCAGTAGGTCGTACAGTATGGCCCGCAACCCCAGCACCGCTGGGCGCCCACCCTGCCCAGGTGCCCCGCCCGGAAAGGGCTCCCGGTCTAACAACGGATGCATCTGGCCGCAGCCTGCCACCAAACCGTGACCCGGACATGTATAGACGTGTGCCATGTAACCTAGGGTGGTTGCCGCTGTCAGCCAGCAGCGGTTTGCATGCGTGGTGGGACCCCGTATCGCGCGTATCCCATGTAAGGCACCTGGGCGGGGCTCCCCCAGGCAGAGGCACTGCGGGCCATACCTTATGGCCTTCCACCCGCTCCATACAACGCCAAGTTATACATACTTGCATGCCAAGGCATGCTTGGCGGGCAGCCGCAGGTAGGTGCATGCTTGATGAGGCCGTTCCCACGCCAAGGGGGGTCCCACCGTTCCAGTGGTACGCTATGTCCCCGCTCGTCATGATTGTGCGGCGGGGCTTATATCTGCAGATATAAGCTGAGTACTATGAGTACTATGAGTAGCCAGTTGTGCAGACATATTTTGTTTGGAAGCCTAGCTGTCAATGCATGCATGTTGTGGGTGGGCGCGGGTGCTGCCTGCAGGCTTGCACCTGGCGGTGCCAGGCATCCCTGCCCCTCTTGTGCAGCACTTTTGCCGGCTTGGCCGGGACGCCGTGTGGATCAGCGGATGTCGAGAATGGCACCCTACACCTCCTATAACAGTACCTATACGTTACCGTTGGGTATCCGCCGCTGGCGTAATGGTTACAGCAAGACTACTCATGGAGCAGCCCCCACTGCGGCAGTGGGCTGGCACGCATTTATGCACACGGGCATTGGGCCTGCACCCCTGTAGCCCACGTTGGCTAGATGTACACTGTACAAGGTTGTACTTGAAGGATGCCACAGCAGTCGAAGGACTGTTGTGCACCGCTGTGCAGTGACAGGTGATCTGGTCGCACCCATACCAATGGAGCCGAGGCAGCCTGCCACGTGCCGGAGACATCTGCCACTGGTGCTGCCATGGGAAGGCTGCGGAGCACGTAGCAAAAGCAGTAACAAGGGTATGAAGGGCCGCAAAGGTGCCTTTCTGCTCATGCGATGCGCCCTGCGCGTGGGTGCCAGGTGCCCCGCCCTCACAGGCGCCATGGCACCGCCGGGCCTTCGCGAGCTGCTCCTGGAGCTCGGGAGGCAGCGGGAACTGCTTATAACGTCTCCTATTGCTATCGAGATCAATATAATGTAAGCAAATCATCAATTCTCGTGCGCGTGCATTCCTACTGTCTCAGTGGGCCACGGTCCTACTCGTATGGTAGGAGATTATGGCACCCGTAAGTTCCGGTTGCGCTCAGACACGACCGGTTAACGTAACCCAGCTCCTGTGCCCGACGTCACAAACTCCTTACAAACATGTTAGAGATTGCAAAGCATCTATCTGCTTCTAAAGGGTCCCTACCCTCAAGGTCGACCAGCGCGTGACCGCGATGCTACATCGGGCCAGCAAGGCGCCAGCGTCCATGAACTCGCGCCGCCTGGCTGCTCATAATGCACAACCACTGCGAGCAACATAGCTATTGTGCTTGACACGCACGCACAGGGGAGAAACCGGCCGGTTGATCACCCTCCCTACGGTGATCACATCCACCCGGAACGCTGCCACCTTCCTCAGATGTATCGCGCCAAGCTCACATTAGACACCGGTACCGTACGACTCAAGCACTCATACATTTTGATGTAGAAAGACTCGAACCACTTCCAGGCCACGGGGATGCCTGTGGGTTGGTCATGCCCTGCCGCCAGCCCCCTTCCCCATGCCCACACAGCCACGCGACCAGCAAGCTCGTGCAAATCGTTTTCTTGCCAAACCTGCTGCCCCTCACCACAGTAACCAGCTGCATTTACACCCTATCCCCCTACCCCTGTAACTGCTCGTACCTAACTACCGGTAGATCGAGGCGCCAGGAGCAGCCCCTCACTTCTTCTTGCCCTTCTTATCCGCCGCGCCCTTCTTGCCCTTCTTGTCCTTGCCCGCCGTCCCCGGCTTGTTCCCGCCCTGCACACCGGGGAACGAGCACAGGAGGAAGCAACGTTTGTAGATCTCAAGAACTCCGTAAGGCAAGTGTGACAAAGGAAGCACTATAGCAGCGCACGGCAGAAAACTCATCAGTCAGCGTGCGTGGTCTGTAGGCTGATGCCCCTTTCCCAAACGCTGAATCCAAGCGCACCATTCCGCTGTGCCAACGCCGTCCCTTGCCTGTCTCCGCCTTTCCCCCTTAGCTTTCCCTCTCTCATTTCCCCTTCCCTCGTTGTCCCCACGCTCTCAATCCCTCCTGGTCGCTCAGTTCTACGGGACAGCGGGCGCCAGCCGGCTGGCCCTTCTCCCACTGTGGCCTTTCCTCTTCGGAACCCCCTCCCCGCCCCTCTCCCTCATCGCCGCACGCTGCCCCCCCCCCACCTTGAGCACAGCCATGGCGGGCGTCTTGTCCATGAACTTGCGCAGCGCCTCGTCCACCTCCCGGCTGATGGGGTCCACCTGGACAGCAGGGCCACAAAGGTTGGGGGGCACGCTTATCCTTGACGTCACAGGTAACGAAGCGTTCTGGTAACGAGAACCTGAAAACAGTACCAGACCTGATACTGCTGACATGCGCAACCTTGTGACGTTGCCTCTGGTATGGAGTACCGGCACCAGGTTCGCCGTCGCCATTTCTGCCGTCCACTGCTTCACACACACCCTTCCCCTTCCCCTAGGGAGCCTTGCACAGCTCCTATCCCCACCCAGGACTTCCCTCCGTACCACTCAGGCTCACCGCCACCCTTTCCGCCCAACAATGCCCATCACCCGCAACACGCGAAGCCTCCCCTTCCCTCCCCTCCCCTCCCCCTCTACGCAACCGCAACTGCAGTGAGACGCCTTTAGCTTACCGTACTGCTGTCATCACAACCACTACCACTACCGTCTCCTCGAGTTACTGCTTCCTTGTTCCCCCTCGCTCCCGTCGCCGACACACACCTTGCACAGCCACTGCAAGATCTCGGGTATGTCCACCGGCACTGCCCGCAGGCGCTCCACGCGGCGCTTGGTGAGCATGGAGTGCACCACCATGTCCAGCTGGCCGGCGGAGAAGCCGTCGCTGATGTGCGACAGCGTGGACAGGTCGAACTCGTATGACAGGCGGCCCTGCGACAGCAGCATCACCACCTGCCCGGACCAGGTCTGCGGGCGGAGGCGGTGGGGGCAGGGAGAGGAGGTTCCGAGTAAGATAGGATCGGGTGGGCAGCGTTCGCTTGATGGAAGGGCGGTGAGGAGGTGCGGACGAGGTACGGCAGGTAGGGTCACCAGCAGGCCCCGCCTTAACGCAAACAGTTGGCTCGGAGTGACGCCACACCGCCCCGTCCTGCCCCAACGCGCCCCAGCCCCGCACAGCACCGTACGGTGTGTCCTTTACACCGCACTGCACCGTACGGTATGTCCTCCACACCGCGCCGCGCACCTGGTGGCGCTCGAAGAGGCCGGGCCACACCACCTTGCGCGAGGCGTAGTCGGGCAGCGGCATGTAGATGTGCTTGTTCCAGAAGTTGATGAAGGCCTTCTCGTCCTTCTTGACGCACAGGTAGGGCTCCCGGCTGTTGCCCATGACCAGCACGCGCTCCCCGGGGCCCAGGCTCTTGACCTCCTTCAGCAGCTCCTTCTTGATGCGGGAGAAAGGCTCCTGGAATATGCGAAGGTAGGAGGGAAACGTAGGAACGTTTTGGTGTAGCACAACCATGCTCAATGTCATGCCACTTGCATGCGGAGGTCCGCTTGTGCCGGATTTTCATGGACCGGTGTAACTGTGCAACGCACCAGGCAACGCACGCACCGCACCTGGCTACCGAACTCGCGCAACTTCTTCTTGTCGGTGATGAAGACCTTCTCCGCCTCGTCGATGTAGATGACGGAGGGGGCCATGGTGCGGGCCACCTGGGGCAAGGGGCGTGCAAGGGTCAGCGACCGCATGGCGTGTCGTACGCGGTAGGCCCCTTGTGGGCCCAAGAGGCCCTTCATGGCATAGGCTGCCCCGGAGCAGCCACACGCCAACACCGTTACAACAGAAAGTAAAACCCCTCAGGCCTCCGCAGAACCAGCGCATACCGGTACAAAGGTGCTTCTGCACTGACACTGTTGGTCTCAAATGTACCGTATGATGAGCTCCTGTCCTTTCCTGCCCTCCCCCACACCTTGAAGACCATGTGGATCATCATGGCCACGTTCTTGCCGGGGTACTTGCCGTCCGTGTTGCGCGGCGACATGTCGAAGAAGTTGCTGCCGCTGAGGTTGGCGATGGCCTGCGCGCGGCATTAGAAGAGAGGTGGCAGGCTGGCAGGGCATTGCAGAGTATCGCAGACAGCCGCAGGAGCGCAACGGAGTAGTCCCTGCCTTGTTCCTACGATGTGCTGTACCGATGGCGGAGAAGCTGACGCGATTTCTCCATGCGGTCCCTTCCCACCTAAGGCACCACATTTTATGTGTGAATAGCGCTACTTACTCCCCCCTCCGCCCACATCCTTCACCCCTCAACACACCACACACGCGTTGTACGCGTATCAACCCACCTGCGCCATGAGCGTCTTGCCCGTCTTCTCCGCGCCGTACATGAGCAGCGTCTTGGTGTACGGCGCCCGCTCGTGCAAGAACTGGCTGCCCAGCGGCAGGATGCAGTACTCGGTCAGCGCCTGGCGGATCTGCACGGGCGGCGCGAAAGGAGGACGGACATAGCAGCGATGAATGCAGGAATGTGCACGTACGGTGGGCGCAATGGCAGCCGAGCACTCGCCGAGGATGAGCGGGAGGCATCTGGGTGCTGCTGCTGTGGCAGGACACGTGGCAGGACACGTGCTTCTTGATGCAACCACTAGCAGGCCCACCGCCTTACGGTTCCTTCTCATCCCCAAGCTTCCAAGTTAACAGCCAGCATATGCTACACAACTTTGCCCTCAGGCCAACGCTCTGCTTTATTGGTCCCCTCGTCCCTCCCCCCTCCCCAAGACTTCTCGCCCCCACTGCTCGCGCTCGCACTGCCCCCACCTGCGCCATGGACGGGTCGGGTATGATGTTGGCCTTCTCCAGCGTGGCCGCCATGAAGCTGCTGCTGCCGAGGTAGTCCCGCACGTGCACATGGGGGCACTGCTGCAGGATGCCGTTGGACACCAGCTCCGCGAACAGCGACTCGATGGAGCGGTCGGCCTGGAGGGCGCAACAAACAAAGACAGCACAACTAGCACGGCTGTTAATGGTGCTGGTGCCATCTTATGATGGCGCCTGCCGGTGCCGTGGGTGCAACATACCCCAGACAGCAGTGCGGGGAGGTGGGCGTGCTTCGTTGCTGCAGTACACAGCGTGACCGTCCGAGCTCCGGGCAGGAGCGCGGCTCACCGTGGGGTCCTTCTTCTTTTTCTTCTTCTTGTCCTTCTTCCCCTTCTTGCCCTTCTTCTTGCCCTTCTTTTTCTTCTTCTTGCCCTTTTTCCCCAGCTTGGCCGCCCGCTCCGCCTCCACCAGGTCCTTGAGGTTCTGCAGCAGCACGCGCATCTCCTCGTCCACCTGAGGCGAGCAGGGTCGGTCCCGGGGAAAGTGTTCATAACCATGTGGGTGAATTTCACCATCGCGGCAGGGCATGGAGGTGGATGGGCAGGGCATGGAGGTGGATCGGGCTTGAGTCGAGTGCGGCCGCCTGGAGCAGACGGCCTGCACTGCGTACTCGTATCTACACGCACAACGGTTGGCAGTTGCGCCCGCAGTGCAGGGCCTCAGGGCAAGTGGCCGTGCGTGCAAAGACCTTGCCCTGTGGCGGACCAGAAGACGGCCCCCGTCGTGTGCAGGGCATGGCAGCTGCAGCGGGGTGCACGAACCGTATGTTGCCCACCTGCTGCCGGATCTCCTCGAATACGATGGGCCGCAGCTCGTCCTTGACCAGCTCCGGGTCGTACTTCTGGTTGAAGTTGTCGGACTCGTCGCGGTCCTGCGCACAGCGACGACACAGGGAACCCCGTGCGTCAGCCCTACAGCTACTCAGGACCCTCCTCCGCCGTTCCCCCCTCAGCGGCCGTTTACTCTCCACCCTCGCTCACCTCCCAGTCCTTGTGCCCGTCCCCTGGCCCCGTCCCCCTGTCCACTACCACCCATTCGCGTTACTGCTTTCTTGTCCCCCGTCCCTGTCCCTGTCCCGACCCCGGCTCCAACTCCTCCCCCTCGGCGCTCCCCACCTGCCACTTAGCCACAAAGTCCTGCACCGCCGCCTCAATGGCGGGCGTGAACACGTTACTGATCTTCTGCTCTGCCGCCGCCGCCGCCTCGTCCGCGCCCTTCTTGTCCTTCTTGGGGTCCTTCTTGGCGTCCTTCTTCGGGTCCTTCTGTGTAACCCCACCCGCCATGAAACGGACAGCAGCACAGGCTCAGCGACGGCCGACAACATGGAGCCAGAGCCCTGCAATCCACTTCCCAGGCCAGCTTTACTGGGAACACGAATAAGCATCGCCGTTTTCGCTGCTGCTCGTCAACCCACTTCCTCTTCTCGGTCAGACACCAGCATTTCGGTGCTTCCCTGACGCCTTACACGATTTCCTCGCGTTTACGCACAACCCATTTCCCAGCTTGCCAGCACTGCCCAGTGTCACACCTTTCCCCTCCACCAGCCCTGCTGCTCCTGATCCATGCTGCCTTGCCCCGCATAGCCGTCGGCTCAGCTCTGTCGGGAGCCTGCGCACCTAATGTACGTGTCAACGGACGCCATGGCTGCTCGAACACCACTACCACAGTTCCTCCCCTTCCAGCGCACCTTTGCGTCCTTCTTCCCCTTGCCGTCCGCCCCGTCGTCCAGCAGGCTGGCCAGGGTGGGCGGCGGCGGGTTGAGGATGACGCGGCTGCCGCCGTCGTCCTTCTCGGGGAAGTCGGGGTACTCGCCCGTCTCGGGGTTGCGCTTCTCCACAAACCACGCGTTCACCTGCGCCAGGGCGACAGGGGGCCACGCGTAAAACGCCAGGAAACAGGGTAAGGCGGCGTGCAGTGGGTGTGCATGGTGTGTGCAGGATGGAGCACCTGCTGCGGTTGTCGTGCAGTCCAGCATATCACCACATCCACGACGCATGGCCGTTCCGAGGATGCACGTGCAGCAGCTCGGTGCAACGAGCAAAGCGCAGCAGCTCAGGTCCGCCGCAACCCGCACAAGCAATGGCCGTCCTCCCAGCTCTTCACCCAGCTGCGCACATCTGGGCCGTCCAGCGCCCCCGGCTCCCCGCACCTTGTCCTGGATGGTCTCCCGCATGTCCTGCCCCTCCAGCTCCTTGACCTTGGTCTTGAGCGACACCACCGCCTCGTCGTACTCCCGCGCGTGCTCCAACTGCACGCGCTTGCGCCGCATCAGGTTCTTGGCCTCCGACACCTGCGGGTCGCGCTTGGGGTCGCGCGGCTGCAGGGGGCAACAGGGGGCACGGAGCAAGCCGATGCGAGTTAGACAATGGGCGAGAGACTGTCTCGCATGGGGCATAGGGCATCGGGCGGCACTCAGTCCTGCGCTACGCATCCTAGCCGAGATGCTTGGCATCTTCCAACCGCTTACACACACGCGCCCAGAGGACGGCACTTTCCCCCCGCCGGCCCGGGGCAGGGCCACCAGCGCCTCCGTTCCGCCCCGCCTCTCAGCCAGCCATGCTCGCGCCCTGCCGTACCTTGGGCTTCATGCCTATGAACATGAGCTCCTTGTCCGCCTCCTTGCGGATGCGTCTCCGCCACAGCCACCCCCGGATGGCGGCCTGGATCTTGCGCGCCGCCTCGTCGTGCCCCAGCGTCACGCCGAGCCGCACGCGCCGGTCCTCGATCTGCCGCTGCCGCTTGTTGATGGCGGCCAGGCGGGCGCGCTCGCGGGCCTGAGGTGCACGGAGCGGGATGTGGGTAAACTTGCCAACGGACAGGGGCAGTAGTGGGAGGGTGCAGCGGGGTGGTGATTGCTTACCGGTACAAACCGGTAGTGGATCCACGCCAGCGCAGGGCATTGCATCTCGTGAGTGGTAAAGGTTAGTTGTGTACGAGCCTGTGCGCAGGGGTGTGGTCATACTGCCTAGGCCAGGAGTGCAAGGGGTGTGGAGTGTGGGTGTGCCGGTCCCACCTGTCTCCCGCGCTCGTTCCTCTGTATCATGCTGATGGCCTCCTCCTCCGGCAGCGGGGCCCCAATGCGGATGAGCGGTGACGAGGCGGGGCCCTTGACGTTGTACTTCTCAACTAGCGCCTGGGGGATACGCGTAAACGCCAGGAAACCGTGCCAGGCGTCAGCGCGGGGAACGGGGTGATGGAAGCACGCATGAAGCTAGAGCCTACAGGATGAGCTGTGTTCAAGTAGCAGCGTGCTGCTGTGCCATTGCCAGACCGCCAGCCGACCATGAGCCATCTCCACACAGAATGAATGCACCTTAGTCGAGGTCTATGCTGGTCACTTGTTCGGCGCTGACTGTGGCGCCCACGCCGCCCCCGTTTCTGTCTGAAGCCAGTTACCCAGCAGTTACCTCCAGGAACTTGTCCCTGTCGTCGAGCTCCTTGGCCCGGTCCTCAATGAAGTACTTCGGCACCGGCACCTGGCGGGGGGCAAGGGCCGTGCACGCTTTTGCCTGACGGTACGGATGCGGCCCAGACACCCGCAATTACAGGCGCTAGCCACCAGGCAGCAGCATGCGGACCGCCACACCCCACAACTAGTGCCTTGTTGACGGACGGAAGCAGCTAGCCCGGCCCCGGCTCAGCCGACGGCGGCTGCAACAGCTTACTGTCGGCCCCAAGGCTAGGCCCGCACCAGGCGGCAGGACCCCGCCCTAATACCGGTACCCAGGGCAGACACATGACCCATTACATCCCTCCGGTGTCCACATGCCCCCAGGACCCCACCTCCAGCACCTCCGGCCCCAGCTTGAGGTCCACCAGGATGTCGTCCAGGTTGATGAAGTCCAGCCCGCGGTTCAGCTTGGTCTGCACACACAGCCACACCCACGCCAGTCAGCACCCAAGGTCGCCCATGCCAACACACTTGCGCACACGTGGTTGCATATTTTGCCCATGGTGCACAGTGTACACAGTAATGCTGCGGGCAGGCCCATCAGCCATTTCCATTCCCGCCTGGGTTCCACGGCTGCCATGGGACGCAGCAGCCTGCCAACAGCCCGCCTTGTTGCCCACCTGGCTACGCACCTAGGCCGTTTGTCCTGGCCGGGTGCAAATCCCCCTTTCAGCCAGCAGCGCCCAGCCGGACACCGCACCTCCCTCTACGCATGCGCCCCTGCTACATGCCCCTCAACACTGCGCTTCTCTCTGCTCCTTGCGCTGCCTCACCATCCAGTGCCGTATCTCCAGCATCCTCCCAATGCATGCCTCCAACGCTTTCTTCATGTCCTGTGGGCACACGGACGGGGAGGACAACGGCGATAAGCCTCGGGGGATGGCTTTCACACGCTGAGCACTAAATCCGCCGTTCCACTCCCACTTGCACGGCACAGGATGCCTGTGGTTCGGGCCTTTGCGCCCCGCCATGCATCCATCGCCCTCGGTCGTACCGTGCGTAGCGCCCAGGGGCCCAGCCGCAGCAGACAACGGCCTTTGCGAAGCGCACTGCACTGCGCAACGGCCGTTGCAGCAAGCACTACACTGCATTGAGTGCGTGCAGCTTCAGCCCACACGCCATCAAGTATCGCCATGCACACGTGAATCAAAGTCTGTAGTTGCAGCACCTGTCGCTTTTGCGGGTGCACCATCTGGTCGTACGCTGTCTCCAGCTTGCGCATGATCTGCAGGTACTTGATGTAGATGCACGCCCACTCCGACAGGTCCTGTGAGCAGCAAGAGGCAGGCAATATGCTAGGGGCAGATCAGGCATTCGGGGCGAAGCTGCGACTCGTGCCGGTACAGCGGGCTGCCGTGTGTGGGTGTACTGGCTGCAGCTGTGACCCAGTGTTACACTGTGGCCGAAAGCCGGGGGTCCATAACGGGACGAGACACAGCGATGGCCTCTTTGGCCTAGGCACAAGCCTGGAGGGCTCGGAACACGGGACCACGCCCAACAGTCCACGCCCCAAGACAGCGCAGGCTAGAGGACAGCCCAGCCTGTACACACAGCACCCGCACACACAACGCCAAGGGAAACCAGCGACAGGCAGCACGCCAGGGCAGCAGGCAACTGTGTTCCCAGTAATGGGGTGCAGCCGAAGGTAACAAAGGGGTTGTGGATTGTGGGTTAGCCCAGTCTCGGCACGCAGTGCGCCATGCCACCGCACACAAAAATATCCAGAATGCCATGAGGTGTGCAAGCTCTACTGGCCCAGATCCAGACGAGTTGCGAATGCCCTTCAGCTCAGGCAAACTGTGCCCCCCACCAGGGCCGCGCACGCGCCCCGCGGTGCGGGAGCCTGGGCCTTTCCCAGAACAGATCGCTGTATAGCATCATGATGTTAAGGTTAAACATGGCAAAGTGTCGCACCTTTGGCGCCAGCGCTGGGTCCTCGGGATTCTCTGCCTCCAGCTGGTCTAGCAGCTCCATCATGGCTTCCCGCCACATGATATCGTATGTGCTGCAGCATGAGCGTGAGAAACATCGTTGGGGTCCGCGCTAGTTGCTCGCACTCTACGGAAGCGGCAACATGCCGGGCAACATTTCCGCTAGCTGAGTGCTTACACGTTCGCCATCTTGACTGAATGTCACGGGGCCGAGGCCCCAGTTCCCTATAAGTTGTGATCAGTACCTAACAGGCATCGGAAGCCCGCAGAGTGGCTCAGAAGGTTAGCCGCTTAGAGGCTTCGTCACCCGCACAAATAACTTAATAATACAAATATGCATATGTTTGTGGTTCCTACCCACAGAAGGGGGGCCCGATGGACATTGCGGGATGCAATTCGGCATGGGGAGTGTGAAACCATGGGCGCGGGCAGAGCAGCAGCACACACAGCACGATACACTCTGGACGAGCTCTCCAGATGTATTCATCTTAGCGTGCTACGCAACGGGTAGCTCCCCATGCTTTGTTTTCGTTGCCATTCTCCCTTCCTGTCCATGAAAGCCTAGTGCACGATATCTGTTGCTTTCTACTTTACAAGAGGTGCCTAAAAGATTACACTTCTCTCGTAAAGCTGCCCTTGTGTGCCGACACATAAGACCGATCCTCTATCCCGCCCGGTTTCAGGAGGCGGACAGCAACTTACAGCGCATCCCAGAGGCTGCAAACTGCAGCAGAGTCTGCGGTGCACGAGCACCGGGCTCTCTCGCAGCATCGGACTGGGACTTGCCCAGGGCCTGCTGTCGCGCCATCGTTCCCGGAGGGGCCAGCGGGTGCTGCAAAGAGCTGCCTCTAAGACGTCACCTGGCGTCTTCACCCGCCGCTGACCCGCCGGGGCGCAGGGGTCAGCGGCGGCTTACTTAGGCCCCTCTGCCCCCACAAAGAGCTACACACTTTACGTGTGGGCAGTGGGTCACAGCTGTAGCCCTGAGCCGCAATGCAGCCGACCGGAGGCTATGGGCAACAGCCGTACGGGGCTCCCCCACAACAGCAGCAACAATATGGGATGCAGGCATTTGGGCAAAACCCTATGCAACCGCAGCCCCAGTACCCCCAGCAGCACAACATGCAGTTCCCGCAGCCGCAGCTGCCACCTGGGATGGCCATGGCTCACCAACAGCCACAATTCCCACAACAACAGCAGCAATACCCACAGCAGCAGCAGCAACAGCCCATGGGTATGCCGATGGGTATGACGCAAATGCAAGGGCGCAGCCATGGGTATGGCGCCTGGGCGCCCGAATGCAATGGCGCCTGGACCCATGGCGCCACAACCGCAGCAGCCGCAACAGCAGCCGCAGCAATATATGCAGCCCACGCAGCAGCAGCCGTACATGCAGCAACAGCAGCAGCAGGCCCAGCAGCAACAACAGCAACAGCAACAATACGTGCAGCAGCAGCAACAACAACAGCAGCAGCAATATATTCAACAACAGCAGGCTGCACAACAGCAACAGCAGCAGCAGGCGGTGCAGCAGCAGCAGCAGCTCCAACAACAACAGCAACAGCAATTCCGCATGCTGCAGCAGCAGCAGCAGCAACAGCAACAACAGCAGCAGCAGCAGCAGCAGCAGCAACAGCCACAGCAAGCCCCTGCCCTCCACCACCCGCAGCCCGTGCACGCCGTGCAGTCCACCACCCCACCCGGGATGCCCGGCGCGACCCAGGCCCCCAACCCAGCCATCCAGGCTCTCATCACTGAGGCAGCGGCAGCCGCTGCGGCAAATGGTTCTCAGGGGGCACCTCGTCCCCAGGCGGTCGGAAAACCCCCACCAACACCTCGCCCTCCATAGGGTTCACGGAGAACCAGCTGGCTACCCTGAAGGCCCAGATCATGGCGTTCAAGCAGCTGAAGAAGGGAGGGGCAGCGCAGGACCCTACCTGGGCCCAGACGCTCGCTAGCTGCTTCCCACCGCCCCTGAACATGAACAACGCCAAGAAGCTCATGGCCGCGCACCAGAAGCTGGTATCCAATGCTGCGACGGAGGCCGCTGCAAAGATCCTGTCCCAGGCAGCGGCGCAGCAGCAACAGCAGCAGGCGTCGGCAGCAGCAGTGGCCGCTGCCGCCGCCGCACTGCAGCTGCAGCAGCAGCAGGCTGCAGCGGCGGCGGGCGGGCCTGCGTCTCTACTAAGCGCGGCGGCGAACCGTGCAGCGGCGGGCGTCACGGCGGCCGCCCTGGCACTGGCACCGCCGTTGGAGCCTCCTAAGGACGCCAAGCAGGTGCACCGATGGGAGGGGCCGCTCATGACCACCGCGCCGCCGCCGGAGGCGGAGCCGCCGCCGGCGCCGAACCCCACGGCCGTGACCCTGGCGGCGCAGCAGGCGTTACAGGCGGCGCTGGCGGCGGGGCAGCCGCAGGATCAGGCCATGATTGCGGCGGCGGCTGCGGCGCAGGCGGAGCAGCTGAAGCAGCAGCAGGCGGCGGCCAGCAGCAGCGAGTCCACTGCCAGCGTGGTGCAGTGGGACGTGTCCAGGCTGATGCGGGAGGAGTACGGCAGGGTGCTGACGCGGAAGCGCAAGCGACGAATCGCGCAGCTGCTGGAGATGCTGCGTGCACGTGACCGTGTCGCGCCCGGCTTCGACGCGGGTGATAAGTCGTGGGTGCCGGCTCCGCCCCCGGGTGCGGCGGGAGCCAAGGGTGGCGCGGCGGGGGCGCGGGGGGCTGCCGCGCAGCCGGCAGCGGCGGCGGCGGCTGGGGCAGGTCCGTCAGGGTCGGGGGCACAGGGGGCGCTGGTGCCGCGGCCTGCGCGCGGTGCCATCCTGACGGAGCTGCGGAGCCTGAGGCTGTGGGAGATGCAGGTGTGGCTATGGGTGGACGGGTGTGCGTTCTCTTGGCTGGGGGCGAAGCGTGCCCCGCTGGCATGCGCGGCTTGTGCGTGCCCCGAGCAGCACGTTGCCAGGTTGCTCTCAAGCGTGAGGCGTTTGTATCAACGCCGCTGACTGGCTGCATGCTCGTGCCCACGTTGGCCCTGCAGTTCAAGCTGCGGCAGGTGATCGAGCGCGAGGTGGACGAGCTGAAGCAACTGCAGGAGCGGCCTTACAAAAAGTGGGTACGGGGCACAGGGCAGATTGCGCAGCTGACCTTGCCTTGGTGGTCGCCTGGACAACCTGCGCGCAGGGCCTGCCTCTCGGCCCTTGTGCCCCCTAGCTCAACCCCACGCGTGCCCATCGCTTCGCCACCTCGCAGCCATGCAGTTGCCGTACACCCGGTCGCCCAGTTGGCGCATTCCCTTCGTCGCATTTCAGCCAGTCGCAGTGCGCTCTTTGTGCTTGCCCAGCCGTGTCTCCATATGCCGCCTGTGTGTCGTGCTCCGCAGGTTCCAGCGCGATGCCAGCCTGACCAAGTCGCAGCTGGCCTACGCGGTGGGCCAGAAGCAGCGCATGGAGGCGGCGGAGCGCGTCACGGCGGCGCGCAACCACTGGCGCAACTTCATCCAGGAGAGCGTGACGGCGGCGGCGGCGCTGCGCTCCGTACGCAACAAGGGCGTGCTCAAGGTGCGGTGGGCTGGTGTGGGTTTGTGGGTTGGGGTTTGGGGGGCGCGTTGGTCCACACGTGTGGGTGCCTGTCAAAGCTTGCTGAACACTACGGCAAGTTTGCTGCCCCGTTTACTTGTGTTGTGCATGTGGGCAAAGAGCAATTTTGCCAGCCCGCTTATGCGCTGTGGTGCACTTTTTCATACAAAGCGGCGCTGTGTGGACCTGCTTTCTTGGACGCAGATGCACGAGCGCTGGGGCCGTTCCCTCAACAAGAAGCAGGTGGGTCACCGTAACATGGCGGCCATGGCTGCGGCAGTGCGTTCGCTGCGGCCATACAGTAGCCGCATGGTCAACATCTATCGCCCCTGTCGTACATCACGGGTCCCGCCGGAAGCATTGTCGCCTGCGGTGCACACCGTCAGTACATTCGCCCACCTCACAGCTTCCTGCCCTGCTCCACTGCCTGCGCCACTTTAGTTGCCTCGAGGACCACGGCCGCAACCGGCGTCCAGAGTCCCATACGTGTCCAGCACCCACCTGCCGCTGCCCTACCTCGCACCTAGCGCCTCGTGCCGTACAACCGCAGGACGACGACCGCGACCGGCGTCTGGAGGCGCTCAAGGCCAACGACTTCGAGGCTTACCAGGAGCTGCTGCGGCAGCAGGTGGGTTGCGGGGGCCGGTGCGTGCGCAACGTACCACCTGGGGTTGCAAATGACTGCAGCAGTACTAGCTTGCCTTAAGGATTCTCTATACGTACAATGCGTGAGCCTGCGCTCCTGTGGTACCCGAAGTGCATGAGGTACTGCGAAGCGGCACCGTTCGCCTGTAGGGCAGGGGGGTTTCAGTGGGTATCGTGTAAGCGTGACCAGTCCGGGCAGCGGTCTTTTGCGGGGCTTCTGAGCTGCGCGGTGCGCCTGTGCTGGCTGCAGACCAAGGGCGGCGCCACGGCCCAGGACAACAACTACGCCGAGATCTCCAACTTCCTCAGGGAGACGGAGGAGTACCTCATCCGCCTGGCGGCCAAGGTGGCAAACGTGAGTGCCCACCAGCACAAAGCGGCCTGCTGGCTCTGCCCTTACTTGCCCTCAAGCAAACTCAACCTAGTCTTCACTTACGTCATGCTTGCCGGCAGGCAAGAGGGCACTAAAATACGGGGGATGGGGCTTGTGCTTTATCCTGCCTTTGAACATGTACCCTACTCCCGTGCCTCCCTCTTCCTCGACGACCCGCAGGCCAGGGTGAACCAGGAGGCGGAGGTGGTGGTGCGCGAGGCCATGGAGGAGGCGCGCCGCACAGGGTACAGCGAGGAGGAGGTGAGAGGGTAGTCAGGGCAACATGACACAGTGCAGGACGCAGGTCACCGTGATGTCCATGTGCCGAGGAGGTGGAGCCGATGAAGGTCAAGCCATAGGCTCTAGCTGCTCTCCTAGATGCTGTCGATAGGTACGGTATGCACCCGTGGTATGCAGCCCACCGCAGCACAATCGCACAAACGCGTATACCAACTCCTGCCTTGCCCGCGTATGGGCACAGCTCTCAGAGAAGTTCCCACCGGCGCACCTACGTGCGTGCCGTTTCCATTCAACATCCACGCCCTCAATTTCCGCTTCCCCAGATCCGGCTCATCGGCGAGCGCGCCGCCGCCGAGTTCAAGGCGGAGTCGGAGCTGCTGCGCCGCAGCCGCCAGATGGGCGGCGACGCGCACACGCGGCTTAACGAGCTGGCGCACAGCGTGAGCGAGGAGGTGTGCGTGCCCAAGCTGCTGGTGCCGCCGCCGGGCGCCAGCCTGCGCGAGTACCAGATGGTGGGGCTGCGCTGGATGGTGTCGCTGTACAACAACAACCTCAACGGCATCCTGGCGGACGAGATGGGGCTGGGCAAGACCGTGCAGGTGGGGATGTGGGGCTTGGTTGTGTGTGATAGCTGTGCGGGTGGAGGTGGGCTGTGGATGGAAGGTGCCGAGAGGATGTGCTGGTGGGCGGGGGCAGGAAGGGGTAGGGCGGATAGAGTTGGGTGCATGTGGATGAGTTGCAGACCTGGGTAGGGGACATTGGTGGAGCGGAGGGGCTCGTAGGGACGGGCGGCGGGAGGCAGTGCCTGAAGGCATTGAGGAAAGGCTGGAGGTGAGATTTGGCTTGGTGTCCTGTGCTGCATTATGCAGATGGGCCTGTCCAAAGAGGCTGCGGGTGCTGCTAGTATGCAGAATGCCTACGATGGCGGACAGTTTCCGAACGACGAATGGTGTTCAAGCAGACGCTCACGTTCGCAAGCCACACGTTGACCCGCTTCCTTTACCCCCTGCAGGTCATGGCGCTGATCGCGTACCTGATGGAGAAGAAGAACTGCTACGGCCCGCACCTCATCATCGTGCCCAACGCCGTCATGGTCAACTGGAAGAGCGAGCTCAGCAAGTGGCTGCCCTCCGTGCGCTGCGTCTACTACGTGGGCAGCAAGGACGAGCGCGCGCGCCTGTGAGTGCAGTGCGCTGCGAAGGGGTGCTGGAGGGAGGGTGTGGGTTTGAGTGTAGGGGGCTACCCGCGGAGCGGCAAAGTGGCAAACGGAACCCGTGGGCGGAGGTGGGGATGGGGGATGTGAGAGCTGTAATTAAGGTTGAGCGGCAGGCCGCTCAGCCCTGCCCAGCTGCCCGTAGAAAGGCCAAGTGCTGCTGTCTTTCGGCAAACTGCATGCAAGTCATACAGCCGATCTGTTCATGCCGCCACCGCATGCGTCCGCCACCGCCTGTGTTCCAGACGCCCGCACGTCACGCCACGCCAAACGGTTGCCGCGCAACCACCACCATTGCCGCCTACTGCCCTTGCCTACATCCCTCTCGACCCGCGTGCTACTCAATCCGACTGCGCCCCCTCCCCGTGCCCGGAACCGCACTTACACGCCACCCGCCGCCCAGGTACAACCAGGAGGTGTCCTCCGGCCGCTTCAACATCCTGGTCACCACCTACGAGTTCATCATGCGCGACCGCGCGCGCCTGTGCCGCCTGGACTGGCGCTACATCATCATCGACGAGGCGCAGCGCCTCAAGGTGGGTGGGTGGGTGTGTAGGGGCGCGGGTGGCGAGGAGAGCAAGCATCGTCAGGATGGTGGGCGGTCTGGCGAGCGTTAGGGTCCGCGGCGCTGCAGTGGGACACGGGGGCTTGTGCCTTGAGCTGAACCCATGTGCTGAACCCATGTTGTCAAGATGGCTGCATGAGGTGCTACATGGTTGTTGGCAGGAGGGGCACTGGCAAGGAGTGGCGGGACGGTGGCGGGGCCCGGGGGCACAAAGCATGAGTGATGTGAGAAAGTAGTGTGCGGCGAGTACCATGGACCAGCAGTTGGGGGGCTGAGGGAAGACCAACCAGCCAGTCGCATTGTGTGAGGCGAAGGGGGGAGGGCGGCGGGCGGGCGGGCGGCCGCTGTACGCACGTGGTCGAAACTGTGACGCGTGTTGTAAGCCTCCCACAGGAGAGTGTGCAGGCGAGACTGCAAGGCAGAAACGTCCTCCTCCTCCATGCCCCCCTCCGCCGCCTTGCAGGAGCGCGAGTCGCAGCTGTCGCGCGACCTGGACCGCTTCAAGAACGGCCGCCGCCTGCTGCTGACGGGCACCCCGCTGCAGAACGAGCTGCGCGAGCTGTGGAACCTGCTCAACCTGCTGCTGCCGGAGGTGGGCAGCGGAGAGGGTGTCGGGCTGGGTTGGGTAGGGTTCGGGGCGGGGCCGGTTTGGGTTGGGTTTGGCAGCACCGACAGTGGAGACAGTGGTGACAGCCGAGCTCTTGCTGAACATGACGGACTAGTGCGAGACGCGCGCACGGAGGCAGCAGGGATGCCGTCGACCCTGATCAGGGCTGGCCAGTGGAGCAATGGTCAAAAGTCGTAAGCTTGCTTGCGATCACACGCCGGTTTACGACATCACCGCCTCCCGCGCATCTGCCCACTTGCGCTGGTCCAGGTGCCCCGTTCCTCGTCCCGTTGCCCCTGTTCGTCTCCTTCTAGCTCCGTCGAGTCGTCATACTCACCGTTACATCTTCATTTCCGTGTTGCCCTGCAGGTGTTCGACGACAAGAAGCAGTTTGCGTCGTGGTTCGGCGAGCAGCTGGACAAGCTGGGGGACATGGACGACGACGTGTTCGCCAAGGGCAAGGGACGGTGAGTGGACTCTGCAGCATCTGGTAGCATCTGGTAGCAGCGACGAACTATGGGAGGTTGTGCTTTCGGGGAACCGCGGGCTGGGCGCTGACTGAAGTTGGCTTGCCGGAACGGGCATCTACAACGAACCAGACGAAGGGTTGGAACGAGGGCGTGTGCACGTGCATGTGCATGTGCGGTCGAAGGACACCGCAGCCGTGCGTCGCCAGAGTTTCAAAGACTAGTACATCCCTGGCACCAACACCACCAATTTACCATCCGTACCCCGCCACTATCCGTGCCGCCCCAGGGACGAGAGCCAGCTGCTGGAGATGGAGAAGAAGCTGGTGGTGGTGCACCGCCTGCACCAGATCCTGGTGCCCTTCATGCTGCGCAGGCAGGCGAGTGGATGCGCAGGAGGGGGGTAACCGCAAAGCGGCAAAGGAGGGGTATGTGGGGAAGCTTGAGAGTCTTGGGCCCGTGTGCGGGGGCGGGAGGAAAAAGCAGTGCAGTGATGCCATAACACTATTGCTAGATCACGGTAGTTGAAAGGATGAGCTGCTCAGTATGGCAGGGGCAACAGTGTGGTAGGATGCACATGTGTCTCAGCTGTGTGCGCTGGCATCTCGTTCCATGCCAGGTGCAAGACGTGGAGGGCAAGCTGCCGCCCAAGGTGCCGGTGGTGGTCAAGGCGGCCATGACGCCCTACCAGGTGGGGGCCGGAGACCGTGGTGGGACTGTGTGGGTAGGGCGGCCGAGGCCTACTAGGCGGGGGCCGGTGGGGCTGCAGCGGGGAGCCGGGCAGTGCTGGAGTGGCTGAAGGCCATGGAGTATGGGCGGGGTAGGTGTGGGCGTGAAGCTGATGCACGCACCCTTTCAACGCCCCAAGCTTTTGTTGGTTTAATGGCTACCTGTTGCAATGCCCCCTGCGCCGGTCTTATCCGTCCTCTGCTGGCCCCCTGCCCCTCCTGCCTAACAGGCGGCCTGCTACAACTGGATCAAGGCCAGCAGCACCATCCGCCTGCACCCCGACCACCCGCTCAAGGCCAACGGCAAGGTGGGCGCGCCGTACGCTGCAAGCACCCATCTGCCACGTGCCGTCGCACACCTTCCCGTCACGATACGCCCTGCTCCCTTGCATGTGGCCGCTTCCCCTCTGAAGCAGCACAGTCATGCTTGGCTTGATACAGCCTGTACTGGCCTGACAACCAGTGCTCCTTGCAATTATTTCCATTTGTTCTCCCCCACGTCCCCAGGCCAAGCACGACTGGGCTCCGCTGAACAACCGCGGCGTGGAGCTGCGCAAGGTGTGCAACCACCCGCTGCTGTCCTACCGCATGGACGACGCGTGGATGGGTGGACCAGAGGTAAGCGGGCGGCGGCGGGGGGAGCGTCCGAAGAGGGAAGTGGGTTAGGCGGTAGGACCACACATGAGGACCACACATGAGGTCAACAAAGGGGCGAGGTCGGGAGAAGGGGGAAAAAGTAGGTGACAGTGGTAAGGCGTGGAAGAGGGCGAACGGGGGCCTCACCATGGCGCGTGCGCTGCAGCGCCGCGCCCGGCACAGAGTGCGTGCTGGAGCACCGCGTGCCATGCGGCCGGGCTCACCCCTTGTCAATCCGCTGCTATAGGTTTCCATGACGCCTCTGGGCCACGATTGCTTGTGGCGCGCATTCCTGCGTCACGAACTAACTGGTCCAAACACAATACACCGTCCGAGGACACCGGTCGTCCCATCACGCTGCACAAACGCGCTGCTCCTCTGCCGTCTCCCTCCCCGTCCCCCCCAGGTGCTGACCCAGTGCGGCAAGATGATGGTGCTGGACCGCCTGCTGGTCAAGTTCTTCTACAGCGGCCACCGCGTGCTGCTGTTCAGCACCATGACCAAGTTCCTGGACCTCATGGAGGTGTACCTCATGTGGAGGCAGCTGCCGCAGGGCCGCCGCATGCTGTTCAGGTGCGGCGCGGGGCCGCCGGGCTGCGTGCAAGGGGTTGGAAAACAGGCAGCGCGGAACCGGGCCCGCAACTAACCACCACCGGCACCCCTGATCCACGTTGTTCCTTATGATCAAATGGGGCGCTTTGATCAGCTTTTGGTTCAGCGATAGTACTCGTGCGCTGCCGAAGCTGTTCAGTCAGACTTTACAACCTTTGCGCCTCGCGATCTGATGTGTCAGGCGCATCGACGGCTCCACGCCGCTGGAGGCGCGCGAGGACGCCATCCGCGAGTTCAACCGCCCCGACTCCAACATCTTCATCTTCCTGCTGTCCATCCGCGCCGCGGGCAGGGGCCTGAACCTGCAGGTGGGGACAGGGGCGCTTGGGAAAACGGGCGGGAGGCGCCTTGCTGAATGGGCGGGCAGGGGAGCTAGCAGCAGGCCGTTGTGCCCAGTGGGCAGGGGCCTTTATCTACACGTTGGACTGGGCGCACCTGTGACAGTCCGGGCGGGGAGGTGACTGGTGACTGGGCCGGCAGGGGAGCTGGCAACAGCCGTACTGGGCCAGGGCTTGCCCCGCGGCACGGAACTGCGGCCTAGGCAACCCGTACTTCATTGGCTGCGTCCCTGCCCCAGACCTCCGACACCGTCGTCATCTACGACCCCGACCCCAACCCCAAGAACGAGGAGCAGGCCATTGCCCGCTCCCACCGCATCGGCCAGACCAAGGAGGTGGGCAAGGCGGACAGCGGCAGCGACCGCAGCAGCGGCTCCAAGTTGCCTGTAGGCACCTACGCCATGATGCGAATGCTTTTCCTATAGCTGTGCAACGTTATGCTGCGGGCCTTGGCATTGCGATTGGGCCCGAATGACTACCTGCTGCCTATGCCGGCATGGACACGGGACGTGGTGGACACGGTGAGCGCACGTCTACAGCCGCGCCCCTGGCACTACGTATGCGGTCTCCACCTAGTGCACCCTTGACGCCCAGCCCCTGACCCCTGATCCCTAACCAACGCTGCCAGGTGCGCGTGGTGCACATGGAGGCGGTGGCGGACGAGTCGGACTACATCGCCGCCGCCATGGCCAAGGTCATGGGCGGCAAGGGGGCGGGGCAGGAGCACCACGACGGCGGCGGGGAGGGCGGCGCCGGGGGGGAGGCGGACGGCGGCAAGCAGCCCATCAACATTGGGCCCAACGTGGGTGGCCTGCGTGTTCCTGCCTGGCCTCCGAACGCGGACGACTGTGCGCATGTTGTCCTATCTGTGTTTCATGCTACGAAGTGGGTTTCACTTGGGGCCCGCACAGTCACGACAGGGTCCGTGCACACGTCGACGGGCAGGTGTCATTACATATCACGATGATATAAGGGATGGTCATGCAAAGCTGGAAAGGAAGAGCTACAGCAGCACCCCCATGTGCCCACCCTGGCCTAGGGCGAGCTGCCGCCGCCCCAGGAGCGCAAGTACCAGGAGTCCATCGAGAGCCTGGTGCGCAACATCATCCAGAAGCACAAGAACGACATGGCCAACGAGATCATCGACGCCGGCCGCTTCGACCAGACCACCACCATGGACGAGCGCAGGGCCAACCTGGAGGCGCTGCTGCAGGTGGGGCCCCGGTCTGGCCGGTTGCGGGTACCCCGTGTTGGTAGCTCGGCTCGGTCCAGCGCGCGCGCACGCGCCTACTGAGCTCCTAGTATACGTGTATACGAGTACAGCACCCGGCGATGCGTAACTGCCAGCTGCAAGGGTGCCCCATGGCTGTCTGGCTTCGCATGACCTGTCATTTCTCCAGCTCGGGTTCACCTCGGTATCGCTTCCCCTCTCCCTCAGGACACGGATCGGCTCAAGGTGGCCCCCACGGAGGTGCAGACGCACCGCCAGCTGAACGAGGCCATCGCGCGCACGCCGGAGGTGGGAGCCGCTTTGGGGTCCACAGGGTGTGTGTGGGTGCGGACACCGGTGCCCACACCTGGACGTACTTCACCCCGTTGGCCACGCATAGGAGCTGCCCAACGCGCTGGAGGGCTACATAGCGTCCACGGCGTGTCCACCTTTTTAATACACAGGACGCACTACCCTACACGCTAACCCACATTTTCGCCGCCCCTGCCCCCAGGAGCTGGAGCTGTTCAACGCCCTTGACGACGACCCCACCCTGGGCTGGGTGGAGCCGCCCGACAAGGCGCTGGACGTGAGGATGGGGAGGGGTACTAATGGTAGCGGCAACAAAAATCAGTTTAGTGGTTTCATCGACAGGGGCACGTGCCCTGCTACCAAGCAAGCCGTGCGCGCAGCTCTCGCGCCTAGCCCTTTGACGCTTGCAGTTCACAAGCACGTTTCCCTCGCGTTCCCGCCCCACTCCCCAGATTCCGGACTGGCTGCGCTACACGTCGGAGCAGCTGGAGGAGGCGGTCAAGATCAACGCCAAGAAGCCGGCCAGGACGGGTGCGTAGCGATGCAGTTGTGGGGACACTGCATCATATTACAGGGCAGGTACTAGTTACAAGGTCGAAGCAAGTAGCATGTCTAGCGACAAGTATCAGGCATCGAAGCTGGCTGCGGCTGGGTGCTGGCCAGGGCGGGTGCGTCTCCTGCCACCGCACTGCATCAGCCAGCATCCGCACCGAGCAGAAGGCATGGTCACTTGAGAACCCTCTGGCACCTGCTGAGCCTGGCAACGCGACGCCCCTGCCCAACTTGCGCGGCGCCCTGACGTGCTGCTGGCCATACCTTCTGCTCCCTTGTCACCGGCCAGGCATTCTTGCGGAGAAGAAGCTCCCGGGAGCTCCCCGCGGGCGGGGCCGTGGCCGCGGCACAGGAGCACCCGCCGCTGCGCCGGCCGCAGCGCCCGCAGCGCGCGGCAGGGGTCGAGGGCGGGGCCGGGGGCGCGGCGCGCGCGGGCGGGGTCGGGGCCGGGGGCGCGGGCGGGGGCGCACGCGGGAGCTGTTTGACGACGCGGCGATGGAGGCGATGGCGGAGGCGGAGGAGGACATGGAGGCCATGGCGGCGGCGGCGGCGGAGGCGGCGGAGGCGGAGGAGGAGGCCGCCGTCGTGTTGGATGATGAGGATGAGGACCAGGGCGGGATGGCTGAGGTGGCGGAGGAGGAGATGGAGATGGAGGACGGGGCAGGGCCGGGGCCGTCGTACGGCACGCGGAGGGCGGTGGCGGCGGCGCGGCCGACGGCGACGGTTACGACGGTTACTACGGCGGAGGACGACCTGGGGGAGGGCGAGGCGGAGGGGGGGTACGGGGACGATGTGACGGTGGCGGAGACGGGCATGGAGATGCGGGAGGACGACGACGAGGTAAGGGAAGGGCGGGGGAGGGGGAGGGGGAGGGGGGCAAAGGTGCAGCAGTGGGAACCGGTTGCAAGGAAGGGCGGTGCGGGGGAGGGCCTGGAGAGGATGCGAGCAACAGCGCATAAACAAGCGACCGTGTCACACGGTGCAGCTACAAGGATGCCGTCGTGCGTGATTCCACTTGTACCGGCATTTTCGGGGAAGGATTGTGAGGCGCTGCTGCTGCTGCTGCCCTGCGTGCTGCACATGGCGCTGGTGGGGTTTCGTGACCCGCCTGTTCCTTGTACCCGCCCCGCAGGAGGTCACCATCGCGGGGCAGGAGGAGGAAGAGGAGATGCTCGAGGTAGGACTTGGAGCATGGGTTACGGTACGCATGCTCTGCAGCATCAGTGCGCGCACCCCGTCGGCGATGAGCGCACGCCAATGCACCCTCCCGCCCCTCAGCATGCCTTCACCGTCGGCTCATGTGGGCTCTCTCCTCTCCCTGTCACTCCGGGTCCGGGCTCATGTGCACCCCTACGTGTCCTCAACCCCAGGACCACATGGACGAGGCGGAGAACATAGACGAGGAGGACGAGTAATACGGCCTGAGGAGCTGCTATCGCGGCAGCTGGCGTACGGCCGCCGTTGGACCGCCCGTTCTTGCGGGTATTCACTTTACATGCTTTCGGTGCTTCCCAGTTTGTCGCTGGTCGCCGTCTGGCGGTCGGACCACGCGTTTCTGCCCCAACCGCACCAAGGTGCGGTATGCGTACGGTTGCGTCAAGATGGCAGGTTGGCTAGTAAGCCATTTTGTTGAAGTGGGCTGAGGTTCCATGACGGGAATCGGCCCGCATAGGTAGCTCGGGGGCTGAGACCGGATGTGGATTTACTAGGTAGCATTCCGTGCACATGCAGCTTTGCAGCGCCCATGCTGTACACTTGTACGTTGACCTCTGTGGCTGCACTACTGCGGCAGGCGCTTGACTTTAACTTGGGGGTGTTACAGATAGCGGTGCTAGGGGCTACAGGCTGTAGGTTGCACGCGGCTTGAGGTGCTTGGAGACGATTTGGCGTTGGCAACGTTGGGGGACGGGCAGATTTCTCCGCTGTACCTAGGAGGGGTTGACCGTGGGTTCACGCGGTTGGTCTCGCGCGTGTGCTTCTGGCCACCTTACGGGTACACCTGTGTCACGGTATCGCACGGACAGCCGGGATCAGCCGAGGGGTGGAGGCGGTCGGCCCAGGGGGGAGGCTGGCCTGTCGCAACCTGTCGCAACAGACACGAACGCTGTCATAGCTGTGGCAGGTCGGGTGCGGATGAGCATGAGGAGAGGGCGCAACGCTCCTGAGCTGTAATCTATACAGGCGCTTGTACATACGGAACAAATTGGTTGCTAGAGGCCAGGCTGAAGGGGTCTCCACTCTTGCGGTGTGTCCTGCTCTCGTGCAGTAGACGTTGCGTACGGTAGATACCGGTAACTTGAGCGTTTGAGGCCTACCAAGTCGTTCAACGCTCCACCCGTCCGTAGGTCAGGTGCCGGCCCTGCACGGGCAGTTTCTACCCCAATACGTAGGAAGGGGTTGTCTTAGGGTCATGCGCTGTCCCACGCAGGGCAGCTCCACTCCCCACTCTCCCCTGGCTCCACTGCTTCCTCTTGTCTTTGGGAGCACGGCGGGTCCCACTAGGTCCCCGTCCCAGCGTTCCACTGCAGGCTCTGTGGACATGTTACGACGTGGTAGGCGTCGTCTTCTTCCAGCAGCATGGAAGACATAGGTGACCGAGGGTGAAGTTAGTCACCACGTGGGTGTACGCAGGTGTTCGTACGGTGAGTACTGCCCGAGTCTTGCCGAACCTATCGCAGGCCTCACGAACACCTGCCCGCTTTGACTCCGAAGTGAAGATTTCGACTACCTCTATATTGTCTAAAGCGTTATTGCTGGGAAACCCCTTACCTTTATGGTGGCACAGTATCATGCATACAAATGACACTACGGCAATGCCATAGATATCTAAAGACATGAGGCAGTTTAAAAGACCTAAACGCTCCTGGGTTTACTTGAGGGCTATGAAGGGGCTATGAGGGGACCCAGTCCGCGTTAGACGTCCGCATCATGCAATGCCTGGGATGGTGCTTCGCGAGGAGCACTAAGCCTGAAGGGAGCGTGGACGCGGACAGCGACAGGCCAGGACCAGGTCGCAACGACCCAAAAGGTCCAGCGAAGAGCCCGCGAGCACTGAAGGCTGATATCCCTCAATGCAAGCAGCCTACAAAGCAAAACGCCGCCGAGGTGCGATGACGAAAGAAAAACGGGCAAGACATCCATGTCCGGGTCCATGGACCCGTAAGCGCTCCGTTAAGCTCGTATCTGTCTCCGCTCCTGACCATCGCACCTGAACTACAGGAAGAACGTATTGTGCGGCTTCTGGCAGCGGGCGGGACTGCTTCCGCTTCCGCTGACGGGTCTTGGCTGGGAAATCTCGCCACTGTCCTGGCCGGTGCTGTGGGGAATCTTGGCGCCGATGCTGGTTGGTGAGTGATTTCACACTGCAACCGTCAGCTACCTCGGCTGAGGGCTTGCCCGACTCAGCCCCACTGCGTTTCGTGCGTGTACGTCCGTTCACCTGCTCACCCTTTTTCACGGTTTTTCCTGCGCCGAAGCGCAGTTATGTCCACACGCACCCAGGAACGGACGCTGCATCACCGTGCAACACACCATGCACGCCGTACCATGCCTGCGCACTCATTATCCGCGTAGCACGTGGGTTCTGCCGGTATTGTAACCCGACATCCCAGGGGCAGCACCAGTTTCCCCAGTAAGGCACGCAAAGTGCCACCGGTACCGACCATGTGGCTGCATTAAAACACCCTGCAACAGGTGCACGGCTGTGTTTGGGTACGAAAGCGCGGTGGTTTGCGTGCACGGCCTGGAGGCGGAGGAGCTGCAGCTGGGCATCCCGCAGGGGGCCACCACGGGGGCCAGCTCCAGCATCTCCCTAATGCTGTTCGCGGACCAGGTGCGAGTGCGCTTGGTGGACTCCCAAGCCCTCCTCGCACACGCCATCCAACGCCCACCGAAACCCTACAGCTGAAGGCCCGTTGCAAGAAGTGTAACCCGCACGGAATCTGTACCGGGCAGCCGCAAGTCGCTGCATTGGCGAGGCGCACCGTGAGGCATGGTCATTCGCCACGCTTTACCCACCCGTCCCGGAAGCACCGCATGCCTTTTGCAGCCCTCACAAAGCACCGCACTCCTCCTTCCGCCGCCCGCAGTCATGCTCCACCACCTTCATCCGCCGATCCACGGGCATACCCAGCGTGTTCCAGGGCGCCGACGGCTCCTGCTCCGCCGTCGGCTCACGGCCGCTGCGCTCCGGGACCAGCGCCCTGTGCGGCCGCCTCCCGCCCGACTGGGAGGCGCTGTCGCAGGCACACGGGCTGAGACACTTTGTGGCGGTGCCTCTGAGCTGCGGGCACTCCCTGGTGGGCGTGCTCACGCTGGCTAGCCGGCAAGGTGCGACGCTCTCAGAGCACAGCCCTGCAGTCATTCCGTACGCATTTGCGTCCTTCTATGTGTACCCGAAGGGCTGCAGAGTATTCCTTTTCTGGGGTGCCACACCGTTTCGCTTGAGGGTTTTGTCGGGTAACGCCTGCCCCCGGCGCACAGGCGACCAGCCGCCCGCGGCATGGGCGGGCGGCTGCCTGGCGGCTGCTGCGGGGCTGCTGCTGGGGTCCCTGCTGCTGCCGCGGCAGCTGCCCATCGCCACTGCGGCGCTGGCGGACATTGGTGCCGCACGCAACGTGGACGAAGTGGTGCGGGCGCTGCGGCGGGCGGTGTCCGAGCTGGTGGTGGCCACCACCTACCTGCAGCCCGCAGTGCGCGTGGCCCTCATACGCGCGGTGCGTACAGCGCTGGCGTCCGTGGCCTGCTGGGCGTAGTGACCACACTTTTGTAACAATATCGGCAAATGTACGTACTGCGGCATTGAGATACACTTCGACCGCACCTGCGGCTGCGGATGTAGCACGCCGGGCGTTGTGTGAGAGCAGGTGCGTCCTAGAGACTAGACGATGGTAATTACCTAGTACGTTGGCGTGTTTTTGTGGCCACAGGACGGCACTGCGGCGGCCATCTTCGACGAGCGGCAGCGCAACATCAGCCACGCGCGCATGTCGGTGAGCTCGGACGCCTACTCCAGCACCGTGGGCATGGCGCCGCAGCTGACAACGGGCGCCATGCCGGAGCTGCTGCCCAGGGGAGGCTCCAGGCGCTCCATAGAGGTGGCGCTGGGCTTCATGCGCCCCAGCATCCTCCCAGCGGTGAGGAACATACCGTACCAGTATACCACGCCATCCCTGACGCCTCAGGTGCCGGCCATATGTCGTTTGCAGGGTGCACGGTGGTCAGGCCTGCATGGAGCTCGCGTGGCTGCGCAGCGCTGGCTTGCTAGGCTTGCGCGAGCTCGTGTGTGCTAGCGTTGTGCAGTACGACTGGCAAGCAAGCGCTGACTCGCAGGGTCTTGCCTGCAGGGTGCGGCGGGTCAGGACCGCTCGGTGCACGGCGGGCGGGCCATGGTGGGCGCCGTGCCCGTCAGCTCAGATCCAGACAACGCCGCGCAACCGGCGCCAGGTGGGCGGGTGTGCTGCTCCGCAAGCCGCCCTGCGACTGCCACCTTACGTTGCACCTGGCTGGCCTGCCTCACTGACCAGCTTGTCTCACGCTTGGCTAGCTGACGCCGTGGAGGGACCAACTCCGGCACCAACAGCCTGATGCTCGCTGGCACACAAGGGGAGTGTCGCCTAGTGCACCACACCCATCGCACCTTGCGTGTGCGGTTGCTGCAGGCGACGCCTGCGCCAGGGTGCGGCCCAACCAGTCGGAGTGCGGGCTGCACCGCGCGTCGTCAGCGCACAGCCACGCCGCGGGCCCGTCCCTGCATGACCGCTTCCTCGTGGCGGCAGGCGGCTCGGGCCTGCACACCTCGTTCTCGTCCACAGGGCCCATGGGTCGGGTAGGTGGCCCTTCTTGTGGAAAAACCCCCTGATTGTCGAAGCCTGCACGCCTCACCCAAGAGGCTGAAAGGACGGCAGTGGTGATGCCTCTGAGGCTGTTCCAGTGTTGGTACTCGGTGGCGCATGAGCGGTACATACTAGCGATGTGGTACTTACTTGGCTTGGCGCTGTGCTGTGCTGTACTGGTGCATGGCTGCAGGGTGCGCACGGACACAGCCTGTCACTGGGCAACACGCTGCTGGGAGAAAGCCTGCAAAAGGGCTGCGGCCTGTGGATCTCGGACTGCACAACGTACTTGCAGGTGCGCGCACAATGCAGATGGCCGTGGGCTCCGACATAGTGCATTGCTGCCCGTACTGATGACTTGGGCACCGGTGCCCCACGATAGCTTAGGCCGCCCACGGTGCGCCCACCACCACTGTGAATGCAGTCCTGAAGCGATGGATGCAGCGCGGAAGCGGGATAGCGGAACGGCGTACCGCCCGACACGCGCACGCGCATCCTGTCGTGGCCTGGTGGTTCCGGGTGCAGTAGTACCATTTTACTTGACACTCCTTATCGGCGCCTTGCGCACCATCGTAACTGTCATCCGCGTCATGCACAGCCCGCAGGCATGCACGTGTCCTCCAGCCCAACGTTCCATCTGCCATGCCTCCCGCGTGCTGTGCTGCAGGAGGCCAAGACCTACCCCCGCGACATCGTGCTGTCTCGAGGCAACCGCGCCGTGCACAGCATCTCCGTGTGCGCCGGCCGCGCCGGCCGCCCCAGCGTCCCCGTGGTGGGCGCCTACTGCGTGTACGGCAGCGCGCTGCCACGTCAGCTGCTGCGCGCCGTGACGCTCGAGGTGGAGCAGCTGCTGGAGCTGCTGTCGCCTTGCGCCCTGCACCGCCTCTCCTCCCCCGGCCTCGTGGACGAGTGGACCTACCTGCATGAGGTGCTGCTCTCTCCTGCCACCGTGGACAACATCAAACGCACGCCACGGCCCTCCGTCCTTACCCCGGAGTCCGCCGCCGCAGCCGCCGCCAGCCCCAGTGGACACGCCGCCCCACACCACGGACTCACACCCACCTCACCGGTTCACCCCATAGGAAGCCCCGTCCATCACCCCCCGGTGGTCCCGCCGCACCGCCCCAGCAACCCCGCGCTGCCATTCACGGCGGCGGGGTTCCCCGTGCCCGTATCTGTGGCAGCGGGCGTGGGCGCGGCACTCCTGCGCGGGGCGACCAACAGCCAGACGCTGGGCCCAGCGTCCGGGACCTCCACCCGGGGGGCCACCTCCATGACGCATGACATGATGACTCACGTGACGAGCTCCGAGCTTGGCAACTCAGCCAAGCTAGCAACCGGAGACCATGTGGTGGGCGGGTCGGGTGTGGCTGGCGGGGAACGCAGCTCTCGGGGCAGCGCGGGCGCTCGCCGGTTGATGGGTACGGGGGTCAGGGGAGACGAGCGCCTGGGTGCGATCGCGGTGGCGGTCAGCTTGGAGCACGGGTCGGGTGCGAGGGGGGACAGCAGGAAGGGGCTGTCGGGGCTGTTCTCGTTGGCGGAGGAGGGCGCGCCGGCCACGGTTGCTACGGAGGCGGAGGGAGGGGAGGCGTCTGCGGTGCACGGCCTGATCGTGGGCGTGGGAGGGCCGGAGGAGCAGGCGGCTTCCCCTCGCGCGGCGCTTGTGTCGGCTGCAGGGACTGTCTGCAGCCCAGCCGGCGGGGTGGGCGGGCAGGCCAAGGCGTCGTTCATGGCGGCAATGGCGGCGCCTCAGAGCTCGGGGGCGGGTAGCGGGGCCGGCACCAGCTGCACCGACAGCTGCAACAACACCAGCGGGACGGGCGTGGGCATGGGTACGGGGTCGGGCATGGGTGCGGGGTCGGGTCCTGCCGGCACCCTCGGCCGCCCGCTGAGCGGTTGCCACCCAACTGCCGTGAGCGTGGGGGCCTACAGTCCTGGCGGACACGGCCACACCACCGGCAATGCCGCCAGCGCCAGCAGCGTGCCTCGCATGTTGATGGCCATGCCGTCGTTTACGGTGGAGAGCGTGCGGGCGTCACTGGGCGCGGGGCGCATGGCGCCCCTGGTTTCGGGGCTGCACGAGCGGCTGGCTGCGGCGCAGGCGTGCCGGCTGGTGCACGGCAGCGCCATCGACCACCAGGAGGAGCTGGCAGCCATTGACGTGCTGGAGAAGGTGCGGGTGGTAACTGGGTAGCATTAGTGAAGATTTTGGAGTGCTGGAGGATGTGTGGCAAGAGTAGTGAGCAGCTTTGATGCAAAACGGCTTTAGGATGAGGGGTTAAGGTTGAGCGGCGCGGGCCCGCTCGTTTGAGGGCTGTGGGCATGCCAGCTGGGTCCGGAGGCGGCCAGGGGCTCTGCTAAGACATGGTAGATTGGGAGGCTTGCTGGATTTTGAAATGTTGGTAGTTATGGGTGGGAGTACGCCGGGCCTGCAGTTTAGTTGATCTGTAAGACACGGCAGCTGCGGTCGGCCCCGCGTGGGGGTAGAAACAGTAACGCAAGCACGTACGCTGCCATGGGACGTTGAGTTGCGGGGAGTTGCTGAAGTGCGTCGATCCCCCGTCCTGCTTTTCCTTGTTGCAGGTTGGCGAGGGCGGCTACGGCACGGTGTACCGCGGCACCTACAACGGCAGCGAGGTGGCCATCAAGGTGGTGCGCGAACCGCAACCCGTCTACTCCACCACCACACAGCGCCAGGGCGCCGCGGCGCTGCAGCAGGTGGGCGTGCACCAAACGGTTGGGGGTAGGCTCTGCGGGTGGTGTAGTAGTCGTGCTGGGTGGCTGCTGTCACGTGCCCACCCGCGCCCACGGTAGGCGGCGGTGTGAGAGGAGCATGCAATTCCGATGTCTTACTTCACCGCAGATCGTTAGAAGCGCTCAGCAGAGGTCATGATGCAAGTGCTTATGCCGTATATACGTTCCATACGAAACGTGTGTGCCGTCATCCCTGGTCCACGTGCAGGGCTCGGCGCCAGACAGCGGCCCAACACCGACGGCCGCGGCGGCGGCGGCGGCGCGCAACATCCACGACGCGTTCGAGTGGGTACCGTAGCACTCGTGCGTGGCACTGGCCTTGACTCATTGGCCATGGCGTCGCTCTTGAGTACCAAATGCTACACCTTATCCACCGTGCCGCCCACGTGAACAGATGCCCTGCTTGCCTAGGGGCCAGCTCCTGCCCACTCAAAGGCCGCACAGTCCGGATTGGACACCGTACTGACACATGCGATGTTGCAGCAGCGGCCAGTGTCTTGACACATCGTGTGCCTGCTCCGTGTGCTGCAGGCTGACGGTGAGCGTGTCGGTGAGCCACCCCAACATCGTCCAGGTGCTCACGTTCTTCACAGGTGCGCCGGCGCAGCACGCTTTGCAACACGGCTCCGTCCACGCATCAGCCGTGCAAGTGGAAAGCGTTGATACGGCTACTGCACTCCTTCTGCACGCGACCTCCTGCACTGTACCTGTGCCGAAATTTTAAACACCGGTATCCACCGCCCCGTAGTCAGTGCTCCCCGTCATGGCGTTATGCACCCGAGTAGTGACACCTTACGTCAACACCCTCTCGCCTCTCCTGCCTCGTTGCACCCCTTTTGCACTGCAGACGTGTACGTGCACGTGGAGCGCCCCGGCGGCGGCGGCACCGCAGCAGGGGAGTCTCCCCTGCCCACCGCCCTGGCTGCTGCCGTGGCTGCCGCCGGCGCCCCCGGCATGGAGATGGCTGTGCCGCTGGACAACCTGGCCTCGCCCTTCCGCACCATGCGCACTGCCACTGGGGCCCCCGCGCTCCCCCCGGGGTGCGACAGGGTGGCGCTGCTGCCCTACCCCAACGCCGCCACCTCCTGTCAGCTCAACTCGGTCGACATTAACCCGGGTAGGGGGTGGGGGTGCATGCGGAAGGGCATGGGCATGTGGTGTAGAAATAGGGGTGGTGGATGTGTTTCTGTAGAATTGGTGCATGGGCCCTGGCTTGGCGACGCGGGGCAAGGAGTATTGGTATACCTTTCGTTGGGAGGCGTGCGAGCAGGTTTGATCATTGTTCTGGGGGACAAGCCATACTGATATAGCCAGATCGCTGCACAGCGCAACGGTCTGTGATGGGCATCATGCCGCAAGTGTGCTCATGATATTTCAGCAAACTCTGCATCACCTGTTGCCGTTGTTGCTGATTTAGTGGCATTTTTGGAGATGTCCTTGAGAGAACCTCAGGCCCCGTCTGTTTGCTTATGCACCATCCTTCGGCCCTGAACCCCGAGTACCGGGCTTCGCTAGCAGCAGCCGGCCTCTTTGGCGCGATAGGAATCCGCATGCAGCCGCTGTTCTGCCGCCTGGTGTTGTTGACCTGGTTCGTTTCCCGCCCGCAGGCGCCTTCCCGCTGTCCTCCACAGCCATCCACGAGTACACCCTGCTGCAGCAGGCCCTGGGCTCGCAGGGCTCCACGGCGCAAAACGTGCTGTCGCAGTGCCCACCCGCTATGGTCATGTGAGTGGCACGCAGCCACCCCAACGCGGCCTGTGCTCGGCCTTTGCGGATGTTGCTGATGCTGCTTCACACGCGTGTGCTTGGTTAGCCACTTAGACAGCCCACGGGCATTGTCTGATCTAGAAATCAGAGTGCGCCGCCCTATGCAATACGGTGCTCCAGTGTGGCTAGCCCTGATCGCACCATTGAGACACCCTGCACCCCGCCTGTTCGCCTTCCCACCGGTGTGTACCCCCCTCGTGCCCACAGCTGCATGGAGTACTGCGACGCCGGCAGCCTGACGGACGCCATCGTGCGCGGCGCCTTCCGCATGCCGGCCCTGGGGCTGTACGGCAGCACGCAGCCCAACATGAAGGTGGGCGGTGGGGCCGGTTGCGGTGCAGGAAGCAGGGCGGTTGGCGGTTGGCGGTTAGAAGCCAAGGGTACAGTGCCTAGCCTGAGAGCAGGCACCACGCCCTCGCTGCGTGAATGCCCGCGGAGCAGGCGAGGGCGCCTGCAGTTAGCGGACAATGCTGATGTTATCTAGAGTATGTTTGCTGAGTTGTTGCCCCGGCCCTCTGTTGCACCTCCACGTCCCTGCCTCAGGCGGTGTATGCTACGCTGCTGGAGGTGGCGCTGGCGCTGCGCCATCTTCACTCGCTCAGGTGAGAGACGAGAGCTGGGCTTTGCAGGGCAACGCGGCTGCTATTCTGGGTGTGCTCTACCAGACCGGCATCGTGACTGTGGGTCTTGCTCAAACCCTGGAGGGGCGTAGGCATGCGGATGCGTGGTATAGACTCTGTCCCGAGGCCCTTACGACGATTGCCATTTTAAGCTCGTTCTAGAGGCCATCCGTTGTCCAGAGCTTGTCCGGTTGGCTGATGTGCCAGTTACGCCTCACCTCGCCTTGCTTGCTGTGTGCTACCACCTGCCTCACTACGTACGTGTGTGCTACCACCTGCCTCACTACGTACGTAACTTGGCGCCGCGTTCGCAGGCTGGTGCACTGCGACCTCAAGCCCTCCAACATCCTTCTGAAGAGCACGCCGCGGGACTTCAGGTGTGCCGATGGGCTTCGGCGCTACGCAACCCCAACCGCACTCGACCCCACCCTGGCTCTGCCACCGTATTCCTCAAACGCTGTGCCCTGACGGCAACAGCAAGTTCGACTGGTCATATTACTTCACAGCTGGTTGCGCTCCTAGCAATGTAACATGTCGCGCAACATAAGTCTTAATACGCGTTCTGTGCTGCGCGCGAACCCAGGGGCTTCACGGCCAAGCTGTCGGACTTTGGTCTGGTGCGGCTGCTGGAGCCATGCGGCGAGAACGGCAAGCTGGTCGTGCCCAGCGGGGTGCGGCACGGAACGCTAACACACATGCCGGTGGGTGCACGGTGTTGTCCGCTTCGTCCCCAGGATGGTGTTGGGCGACGCAGCAGGTTAGCACCTATGCGCGTTATCTCGTTGTTGTTGGGGACGTGGCGGCAGGGTTGCCAAACTCTGACTGTCAGGGTGATGTAGTGCCCGCCGCCAAGTACCGATTGCCGTTCCTGCAACACGTGTGTTAACCCACAGCCCGAGGTGCTGGACGCCAGCGACGGCCGGCCCCACGACGCCAGTGTTGACGTGTACGGTAAGACGCACACCTGAACCGACGCGATCTCCACAGCTGATCTGCAACCCGACACCTGCTTGCGCACCCTGTTAACCTGCTTGTATGTATTCTTGCTTGCTTGTTACTGCTTAAGGCTTATTCGCCTACTCCCGCACCGCATCCACAACACACCTGAACCGACGCAGTGCCGTGGCTACGACCGAAGATCCTGCTCGATAGTTGTGCAGGTCTTCCTGCTGCGCTCCGTCGTACGCATGTGCAGCTCCTACCTGCCTGCCTGCCGCCGCAAACCTGTCAGCATTGGTAACGGGTAGACGACGTGGCGTTGCATGACGCTCCGCGTGCGGTCCCTCTTGTCTGCAGCGTTCGGCATCTGCATGTGGCAGATGATCGGCGGTGGGCGGCTGTACCCGGGCACCACCAACGCGGAGATGGTGCAGCGGGTGGTGCGCGACGGCATGCGCCCGCGCTTCCCGCCCGGCACGCCGCCAGAGTACAGGTGCGAACAAGGCTTGCATGCACCCGATTGCCTGCGCCCGGCTGCGTGCGCCCTGCTCACCTTATCCACCCCTTGACACCCCAACGAGCGCTGGCGCCCATGTGTGCTGGCCACCGCACTCTAAAGAGATGATAGGCTTGTTGCTTACTGCTCCCTGTTGTTGATCATTCTGGTGTGCACAGGTCACTGGCGGAGGCGTGCTGGTCCGCGGACCCTGCCGCGCGGCCCTCCGCCGGCGAGCTGGTGACTGCCCTCAAGGGCCTCATGGGCATCAGCAATCGCTTCACCGCCGCGCAGCACAGCAGGAACAGGCGCTTCTCCGCGCTCGCCCCCGTGCGCAGCGCCACGTGCGTGGTCCCGGAGGGTAGGGGCTCCGAAAGCAACGTGGACGCGCTGTACGGCAGACAGTCCACCGTGGGGTCAGCGGTCGGCTCCTCGCAGGGCGGGCTGTTTGGGGTGCAGCAGCAGCACCACCACCAGCAGCTGGGTGGGGTTGGGGGAGCGGCCGGAGAGCAGCAGGTGCGGAGGGCGGTGCCTGCGTTCATGCGGCAGTCGGAGGGCATGGGCACCTTGTCGCGCTTTGGGCCGGACACGGTGAGCCCTGTGCGGTGCAGCAGGGCGGGTTTCGGGGCGAGGGGGAGTGAGATGGGGATGGGGGTGGTGCCGGAGGCGGGGGTGGGGGTTGTGGAGCAGGGGCCGCGGAGTGCTGTCGAGCAGGGGGAGGCGGCGGGCTCCGTGGATTGGGGGGCGCAGCAGGCACAGCAGCAGCAGCGGAGTCGGAGCTTGTCGTATGGGGGCTTCCCGCTGCACATCTTGTAGGTGAGGCTGGCTCTGTGTGCACTTTGATTTCTTTGGGCCAGGAGGGGTTTTATCGGGGGGAGGGTAGCGCGAGGGGTTGATGATGACGGGGTCACGGGAGGGTTGGAGGGTTGTGCAGAGCACTGGCAGTGCATTTAAAGCATTGAGATGATGTGCACGGAGGGGTGGCATGTGGGGTGTGGGCAAGGCACGTCGTGTGCACTGTATGGCCTTCGACAAGGACTGTTGCAGGGGGCGGGGTGCTGGGCATGCATTGAAGAAAGATGCGAAACTACCGTAAGAACGAGGAGCGGCATGCCGCACTAAGAGCAAGGACTGCGGCAAAGCGTACCGTTGGACCTCTTGCAAAAACTGGTTGGCGTTGTCAGCGAACGAACCGCACACGCTGCATGAGCGTGGCAGGCGCGCGGCGCCTGACCTGGGGTTTTGCTGTAGCGTTTTATGTGCTCGTATGCACATGGGGCCTCCAGGCGTTTTGGCCATTGCACTGGCGTTGGGCACTGGCTGTGCAGGCCTGTGATGGGCCTGCGGCGTGCACTGTGAAATGGAGGACTGGTGCCGGTTTCTCGTTGTTGCGGCACAATACATTGGCACACTGTGGACTTGGTGTCGGGAACTCCTCCAGGCTCCACTGCCAGCGAAGTACTGCACAGGAATCCGGACCAGCATGATCCTGGTTTTCTCACGGCCTTCCTGCCATGGGCGTTTGCGTTTAACGTCTGCTTTTCTGTTGGCCTTGCAGCCGCCTATGTTGGCGGCCCGTTGAGTACCCTGTTGGGCGGGTGCCTGTGCGGGGTGTCCCGGTCTCCCTCCGAATGCGTTATAGTAACTGCAAATCGCCAAGCCATGGGGACACGGCATTTGATAGCCTTCCGCTACTCGGTGCTCATGCGTATGCTGGCGTAACGGGGACGTTGCTCACGTGGGCCTCTGATATTGTGCGTGGATACCTGACACAGCACCTAAACAGGTGTCCAGGTTTTGTCAGCTGCACTTGAAACTGCTGGATGCACTTTGTGTGTGCGTCCTTGGTGTGCGCTATGCAGTCTGTTGGCGGTCTGCGCCTACGGTAGGGCAAGGCATCGGTCCTGGAGCGCATGCTTGGTGTTGCACCGCAACGCGCATGAACCAACCTCATACCCCTTCATTATTGATTGCGATTGGACCACGCCGAGCAGGGCCTACCAGTGCGGAAGGATGCTCCCTGTTGGTGGCTGGTGTATGTAGGCTGCCGCTGAGCCGTCATGAACCAACATCTCTACCCCGCGGCTGGAGTCCGCATGGGGTTTTCAACGGCGGCGGAACAGACTTGCGGGGTACGCAGTGGATTCCGCTGTAAAGTTGATGCCGCACACTGCTTGTAGTTTAGTGAGTTGTGCGTTGACGGTACGCCTAGGTACGGCAAGCCCCGTGCCAGCTGTCCCTGGCTGGATGCCCTCTCGTAGGCTGGCCCAAGCTGTGACCTAGGAAGTTTGCCGTTGGGCGGCTTTACGGCTTGGACTGGTTTCGTTTGTTCTGAGTGTACTGGTTACGTTGCGCTGTGCCGTGACACGATACCCGCCCGTCACTGCGGCGAGGAAGGCACGGGTGGGCATTGTCTGCACGATGGAACCCTGCTGGCTGGGCAAGGACTTTAATGGCTACGCTAATGGATCGAAGCTGTAACTGAGAAGTTACGTGCTGTTGTTGTTGGTTGTTGTTAAGGGCTCAGGCGATACCGGTGACGGCAGGTGACGGTGCATGGTAGTGGGTGTTTGGGCGTTGGGTGTAGGGTGTTGATGGTAGTTATGGCGAATACGGTATCATCGATGACACTGTGGAGCAGGGGACTCCCTGCTGTGGAGTAACACGGAGCTTGTAGAGTGGCACAACAGGCAACACACGTTGTTGTTCTTCGTCGCCCCATTGTAAGGCAAGTCAACCGTCCTTCACAGACCTTCCTTGAGTATACATGACGTCGACTCCCGCTGCGTCCAAGCTATGGCATGCCAACAACTGGTGCCTCATCAGTGGTATGTTCCACAGCACTTGAAATGCGCACAGGCGGCCATTCACAATCCGCACAGGCGGCCATTCACAGCCCTATACGCCGACCGCAGCTAACACCAGTGGGAGGCGGCTAACACCGTCCGCCCATCATCTCATGTTCACTACCCAGTCATGAAACAATACTACGCGGGGACTCCTAGGCGTGAATTAAGAAGAATGAGGTGTGCAGAACTACGGATGCAGGAAGGTATCGCACGGGGTCAGGATCTGCACAACTAAAGTCACAAGCCAATGATGGGCACGCTCAGGACGCACGCAATGTACAGTACACACGCTGACACTTAGTCCGTCAGGATTTGCGCTCAGGACATGCTTCTATGAGACCAGCAGCGCTCCCATGGACACCAGCACCGCCAGCGCAGTGAGCACCAGACTGGTCGTGACGCTGCTGCCGCTGTTGGCAGGGCCCTGCTGTGTGGAGCTGGCGGCAGGTGCGGGCGCGGCCACCCCACCGCCCGCTTGATCCACACCGTCCGCTGACGGCGACGGCGACGGAGCAGGGTTCGGGGCCGGCGACCCGACCAGCAGGGGCCTCGGCAGGGGGGCCGCCGGCGAGGGAGCAGGGCCAGCCGCGCCCCCACTTGGACTGGCAAGGGGTGCAGGGACGCTGGCCCCGTACACGGCCGTGGGAGAAGGGGTGGTGCCGTAACTACCGTAGGAAGGTGCTGGTGTAGGCGCTGGGGCGGGGTCCTCAGAGGGACTGGGGGCTGGGATTGGAGCCACGGTGGGGCGTGCAGAAGGCGTAGAGGCGTCCGAGGGGCTAGGGTATGGGGTAGGACTTGGGCTTGCAGAATATGCGGAGGCGTCAGATGGTGGCACGGACGTCAGCCGGAGGCTGATGGACAGCTCCTGGACAGTGCCGCTCGTGCTGTTGCCACTGCTGCTGTTGCTGCTTGTGTTGGCGTTCAGGGGAGGAAGGGTCAGGACCAGGCGCAGGGCAGTGACGTTCTCCGGCAGGGTCACGGTGCCGTTGCCACCCAGATCGCCCACCACGCCGCCGCCCGCCACCACAAACACCGCCTGTACGGCCCCGTCGTGTACGCCGGGTGTAGGGTCCTCAGGGTCTGACCCGGGGGTCGGCGGGGACAGCAGATTCAGGGCGTACAGCCCAGCGGGGCAGCCGTTGAGCTCCAGGGGAACCTCCACCTCAGCCGTGCCGCCCATGGCGAACAAGGCGGGAATCTCAGCCTCCAAGTCAAACTTCCAGCTGGCATCCACGGCACAGCCTTGCGCTTGGTCCACAGGTTCACCAGCACTGGTGTCGTTTGCAGCGGCGACGGGCGTTACGCTGACGACCGGGAGGGGTGCGCAGAGCGAGATGCTGACGTCGTTGGTGGAAGGGGAGGCGCTGGAGGATCGGATGTTGACGGGAGTGGTGAGGGGCGAGGCGCACGTGTCCAGTTTAGCCATGTACTCCATGGCGAAGGTAGCGTATTCCCCCATTCCGCTCAGGAGGGCGATGACGCTGTGGGGGTGGCCCGGGAGGACGATGGACTGGTAGGGCCCAAGGGGGTGGCCGTCGGCGCCGGGGGTCCAGGCCAGCGCCACGGCGTAGGGCGAGCGGGACATGGAGAAGGCAAGGCTGTGCTGGGACACAATGCCTGTGAATGGGACGGGGGGGCCACAAAGTTTGTGGGTTAGTGCCGGGGGGCAGCACCATGCGCTGGGTCGAGCCCGACGGGAGCGCAAGGACAGCGGTAGGCACAGGCAGCTGTAGCACAGGCGGGGATACCGTACGGCCAAGGTCATGGTGAGGCAGGTTGGGAAGCAGACGCGTGGCTTACCCGCAGGGAGGACGCCGGGGAACAACCAGGCGCAGCCGCCCCGCAGCTCATCCGGGTTTGGCACCATGGCATCGGTGGGTATGCTTCGGTCCAGGAAGGACGATACGCGCAGGGCCACACTGGCGGTGGTGCCGTCAGGGACCACCAGCAGCGGCGCATGTGCGCCCGCACACGCCACCTGTGTGGAGTTGGCAAGGAACAGGTCCACCGCAGCGGACTGGCCCTGCATGCCGGCAGGCACGTGGAAGCCGAACGACAGGCCGTTCACCGTTACTGGGTAGTTGGCTAGGTCCAGGGTGGCGCCGTTAGAAACGCTGACCCATGGGTCGTTGTCCTCGAAAAGCGTCACATCAATGGCCATGGTGAGCCCGGGCCAGTGCGCGCGCGTGAGGCGGAGGGTGTAGGCGGGTTCGGGTAGGGCGACGGGGAAGCGGGGCAATAGGGCGTAGAATCCGGTAGCGTTGAAGCTGGGTGGCAGCGTGGTAAAGGACCAGCCCCAGGAGAAGGCGGTCCGGCCGGAGGATATGACGTTGTTGGGCTTGACGGTGCAGAGGGAGTAGTAGGGGCTTGTGGATGCGGAGGAGGTGGTGGATGGGGCGTGGTGGTAGAACATGATTGGGGTGTGCACGGGGCTGGGGCAGGAGTAGCGGACGGTGCTGAACTCGATGGAGGCGTTGGGGTTGGTGATGATGAGGAAGAGGCCGTCGGGGTAGTCGGAGGCTTGGAGGAAGACGGGTGTGTCTTGGGCGGTGGGGAGGGAAACCCGTTGGCCAGAGGTGCAGTTGGCGGAGGAGCAGTAGGTCGCGATGGGAGAGCTGCGGGAGGGGGCAAGGAGGTTGGGGAATGGTTGGGCAGGTGGCAAACAGCACGATGCCAACCGGCAGGCCTGACGCGTGTGAAGGCTGCCAAGATCAATTAGTCTGTCAGGTAGAGGGAGCAACGGAGCGATGGCAGGCAACTGGCTGCGTTTCTACAGCGGCCAAGCAAGGAACCTTTCCTTGCGGATGCGGAAAGTCTGACAGCGAGTGCGCTGAATTCTGAATCCGCTTACCCGGGCGACAGCAGCGTCGCCTTTAGCACGAGCGTGTCAGCCCCGGGCGACACGATGTTGTAGGTGCAGCTGATGCCGCCATCTAAAGCCAGTGTACCAAACGTGCCGGTGACATTCTGCGACAACGGGGCCAGCCGATTGAGTGATAAGGCTTTACCGCTGCAGGGTCTTGGCATGTCATGTCAAGTAGCCGTCACGAAGGCACGTCAAGCAGCAGCTGTCCCAACGCACCGTGACGACAGAGGAGTTTGCGCATCCTTGCACCGCAAATGACTCGGCGCGGCATGACGAGACAGCCAGCATCAGGCCCAACACCGCGAGGAATGGAGAGACACGTCGCGCCATGTCGGCCCTGAGCGGAAAGGCCAAACAAGATCCACTGCTTGCGCCGAGGGCGCAGTCAAGCCGTCGAGCGCCTTAGAGGTTAAAGGCAAAGACGGTGCGGTGCTTGCGCGAAGCCTTGGGCCCTGGCTTTGGTTACTGGTTCGATGGCAGGGATGTATTCAACGGCCTTACCGGTGCTCGATCAATCTGTTGGACTGAGAGCACACTGGTACATGTGAACTTGGTATAGAACACAGTGTCTACTGCGGGGGTACAAATAGCAGGTTCGGCGCGGCGGTTGATGCCGCGTTGGTTGAAGTGACCGCTTCCGCGACATGACATACAGGCCGCATGCTGTTTGGCCTGGAATACACTTGGCTCAACTGTATATTGAAGTAAGCTTATATGAGGAGAGAACACTGTCACGGCTACTTGAACGTTCCGAAATTAAGACGCCGATGGCAGCGCGACAGGACAAGGGAGCCCTCCGGCAGGGCAATCAGTTTGCTCCGCTTCCATCTGTGACCTCTGTCTGTGACGAAGATATCAGGCTATCCATACTGCTCCTTCGTAGCTTTCACTGTGTGCCCCTTGTCCGATGGAGGATGGGCCTTGGCTGCTTCAGGGGCACGTGGCAGTCGGCAACTACTGGCAACCAGGCAACAACGTGTCGCGATCTATGGTGTGCCACGTCACTTTCGTGTACCCACCTTGGGGTGCACACGTGAGGGCAGCTTGGAAGCCGCATTGCATGGCCTGGCCCAGGGAGAGGCGACATGGGCACGTGGCATAGGCGCGCGGCGCACGTCTGGCTTGTTTAGCGGACAAGGCTCAGGATAGATCAATATGGTTCTTACAATGTTGTTTGTAGTTGATAATAGGCATTGCCAGGTTTGATCGGTAGCGGCATGGCCATGGGGGCGCGGGAAAGCGCCGTACTGTCGGGTCTCGTGCGCTGGGTGAAGTGTTCGAGGCAGCGCGGTTGGCGCTGTCCTCGAACACGCTCTCTGCTCATTTGCTCGCTCGTTGTCGCAGGCAGTAAGTCCTAGTGAGAGGCGGTTAGTCCATAAGTCGAGGAAGACGGTAGCATAAGGCATTTGGCTGTCGGAGAGGTACCATAGTTAGGCAGATCGTTCGGCACGCTGCTTGGGCGTGCCGGAAAGCATACTGGTGCCGGAACTACTGTGAACAGACTGTGCAGCGAGGCGCTTGGCCTCCTATTGCGGAACAGTGATCTGGCTTGCTGATCGTTGAGGTAAGCCAGCTTGTAAGTCGTTGCGTGTATTGCTTGTGTGCCTTTCCTCTCCTTGGCTTGGGCAACGCAGTGAGCTAGAGCGTGAGTCGTTAGTGGGACCCTTCGGGGCCAGGGCCCGCGCCCTGGGCGCCAAGGCCTGCGCCCGGAGTACAGCTGAGGTAGAACAGTAAGTGAAATATCAACAGAACAGTATTTGTGATGGCTTACAGCGCAGGCTAGGAGTCAGCTACTTGCCAGCTGAAAGCCAGCTCCGTTCGTGCCAGTAGTAGTGCCTCCCATCAAGTCGCACCGCCCACGCCTCCTGCCTTTGGCGTGCATTCGCGGTCCGCATATTCAGGCATACGGGGATAGCTGTGACAGGGACAGCGGCGCTGCCTGCTTGCAGGCGTCGCAATAGCTGGGGCAGGGACCTATTGGGAACGGGGTCTCGCTTGCATCCCCGAGTCCACTGGTCGCAGGAACGATCCGGCGACAAGGGAGGCGCCGTGACTCGTCATTACCCGTGGCGCAAGCAGGACGCTGCCGCCTTTGAATTGCCTGCTTGCGGCCGGCTTCCGAGGTGCCGTGCCTGCTCGACCTCCTGCCAGACAGCGTGTTCGAGGACCGCGGCGCTTAAACGTTCTCATCAGTGAGGAGGGATCTAGTTAGCCTGGGCATTCGTGCTGCATGGGCGTTTGGGCGATCCGCAACGCGCAAGCAGAGCCCCCTGGTTGCGCGGTGCCATAGCTTCTCCTGTCAGAGAAGCAAGGTTAGCAATGCCTTAGATATAGATTGATCATTGAAGTCGCACAGCTTGCTCGCGAGGTTGCCAGTCGTGTGCGGCCCAGTTCACTACCCTGCGCGTCTATCGCACATAGAGCTACTATTACACATGTGAAGTTGAAATGATAGTACTGTAGCTATTGTGGCACGTTGTTTGTCCAGCGGGCTCACGGTTGGGACGTTACAAAGCACGCGACGAGCCGACGACACCTACGCTTCCCAGCTGTCACCTCTGCTAAAGGTATAACTTTGATATTGGCAGTTTGTACTTCACGTATCAGGGGGTGGGAGCACTGGGCTGAGAGGTTCGGGCCCGGGCTGTCAGCAGGGTTGGGACTTCATATCGGAAAGGACAGGCGAGCCTGTCATAGCCCATTAAACATTAGAGGGTCTGATTGCGAGTTGAGTGTAGGGGCGCCTGCCGGCACACTGGCGACGGCGCCCACGTCGGTGCCTGCTGGGCGTGGCTTGCGTCCCACGGAGGGTGTGCTCTTACGTTCCCATTCAGTGCACCCACCGGCACTACTCAGCATCACAGTGACGGCAGTAACGGCTGCTGGGATGGCATAGAACCGCGTGCAATCCACTGCTTACATCACGGTTGCCATGGTCCCCTCTCGAAACCCAGATCTGCCACAGGCTGTCAAGCATGGAGCAGCAGCAGGCAGCCTGGATTGCACGCACGACCGGAGCTTGCAGCAAAGAGGCGGTGAGGCGCTGCAGCTCCATGCTGCCGGGCGTGTGGGCCAGTCAGCACCCTGGGCTGGGCTCCTTCTGCGCCAGCGTGCCCCAAAGCACCTGACCCCGCCCACGGCAGCGCTTGCTGACACGCCCTGGGGCGCCCTGCTGCCAGCCAGGCGCCGGCTTGCTCGCCTACTGCAGCCGGCAAAAGATGAAGGAGTCACCTGCTACAACGTCAGCGTCAGCATTCGGCAGCCAGATGGAGACGGGGACCGCCAGTGCAGCAGCGGCCACCGGACGGAGAGCGAGCATGCAGCTGACGCAGGGCAGGCTGCAGCGCACGGCATCCTGTCACAGCCGCCCAAAGTCGCCATGACCACAGCAGGTGCTGGCAGCGCGTGCGGACCCCAGGCGCCCGTTTCTCATCCCAAATCCTTGCTGCGCATCATCGGCGGCAACACCAGTGGCAGCAGCAACAGCAGCAGCCCTTCACAGCAGTGCCAGTGCGCCTCCACCACCGTGGGTGCCTGTGCCGTCGCAGCGCCTCTGTTTCCCACAGCCTCCAGGACCGCCTTCCTTCCTTGTGCCCCCTACGGCAGCAGCGTCTCGCAGCAGCCGCAGGCGTTGTCCACTGCGCCTTTGGGTGCAGGGGCCGTGGACTCAGCCATAGCGCCGACCCCCGTCGTCAGCGCCCGCGCCGCCAGCTGCTGCTCTGTCTCGCAGCAGCGTGTGACCGCCGCTGGCCCTGTGGCGGCTCGCGGCCTGAGTCTGGCCTCTGCAACTGTCATCGCCTCCACCGCTGCGGCCGCGTCATCGCACTGCAGCCTTGCCCCAGAGCGTGCGGCGCCTTGGGTTATGGGTGCTGCACCTCATGCCACAGCAGCCGCCAGCAGTTCAGCCAGCAGCTGCTGCAGCCCCGCTGCTTCCTCCACCACCCTGGCACGTGCTTCTGCTGCGTACGCTGCTACATTGCCCGCCTCCGCCTCTGCTGCTACTGGTGTGCCAGTGCACGGCCTCTGCAGCCATCCGTGGAGTACGCCAACAGCCATTGCTCCGTCGGGTGCTTGGGCCGGGCGTGCCGCTTTCCGGCCTTTGGTCTGCGGCGGGTTTAGCACGCCAGTCTGCAGTTCGGCGGGTGGCTGGCAGGGCCCCATGGGCGGCTCAGTGGGGAAGAGGGGGACCACTCGGCTGAGGGCAGGGAATCAACGGGCCAGGGCATGTGCATCGGCAGCATAACGGTTGGGGTGTGGGCATGGTGTAGTGAAGCTGGGGTCCAGCATTTGCCACGATTGAGGGAGTAAGCATCACGTGTGTGTTAGCGTGTGGCTCTGCTTTTGTCATTAAAGCAGCCAGGCTGCGGATCCGCTTCAGCGGTGTTGTGGCTTAGTTTGTTGCGTTCGATGCACAAGGGTGCGCGGCCCCAATCTTGAGGTGTCTAGGCGCTAATGCAGGCGGTTCGGCACGCCAGTTGGCTGTGGGCGTGCGGTCCCATCGAGGATGATCGTGGCAAGTGTTCGGTTTATGGGTTGTGTAGTGATGCAGGTGCGGGATGTGGGGAGCGTATCGCACACGGGGACTCGGAGACGTGATGCCTGTAGCCTGGGCACTCATTAGGATGGTTGGTGATGGCAGCCAATGGTGCGAGCCACGATGCTCTTGTGCGCATCACTTCGGTCCGCACATCTAGGTGCTGGTTGTGGGCCATGAGCATGGGTGTAACGGAGACGGAGAGGCCGCTGGCCCTGCCTGCCCAAGCACTGGGGGGGGAGGCTGTGGCACGATGGCGCGGCCTGGGGCCTGCCTTGGCATCTGCGTGAGGCATGGGTTGGGGGACTTGAAAGCCAGGTGCGCTCGCTGGCATTGTGGGTGCAGCGGCTAGGGGCTTAGGCTCGCATGCTGCTGATAATGAACTTTTGGGCTTGCCCAGTTGGCTGTACGACGGGCTCGTGCGTACTTGGTGTTGTGTACATAGCGGCTGCGTATGCACTGCTCTCCGTTCGGGTCGGCCAGCGTGGCCCTTGGCCGTGCGAGCTTGCATGCGCATGTGGTTGTTGGGATGTGCGGCCTGACACCGCCGACACCTGTGTGTTGTACACAGGCAAACTACATGCGCCGCGGCTTATTGTGTTGCTGTGTACAGGAGTGTCGACGCCTCAGCTCCTTCTTGCGGCGGTTGACGCTGTTTGTGGTGCCTTAGCGGGCAGTTTGTGCGCAGTTTGGGGTCTTTTATGTCGGTGCTTGGCCGACGACCCGTCGTACAGCGTTTCGGACATGCAGTACTATGGCAATTCGCCCTACGTGTATGGTGCCAGGATGTTGAGCCAGGAGTCTAGCGGGGGCGTCATGCCGGTGTGCAGTTCTGCCTGGTTTGCTATACCCCTGTCTCACCGTGCCGGTTTGGTCTGCATGTGCTCCCTAGTCGCCCATGCAGAGGGAGGAGTTCCGTGCTCACGGTTGAAGCGTCAATTTTATTTGTGTATGGTATGGACTTGCTTCGGTAGCTGCGGCCTGTGAGGCTGGTAAATGGGAGCGTAATTGGCGGGGCGCTACGCGGGCCTTCTGCTCATGCACGGCACCGCAGCTGTGGCAGCGCACATCGTGGCTTACTGACCGTTGGCTGGCGCTCTTGGCTGATTGCTCCTGCATGAGCCGTATGGTGGCACTAGCACGTGGAGATCGGCATCGCCGTCACGCTGAACAGGGGTTTGTGTACGGGCGTGTGCGGTAGTGGGTGGTTTGAGCGCCACAGCAGCTCGTGTGCAATTTTGAGCGAATGTCTGTTGGGTCAGAGACACCTGCCCGCCAAGGGATTTTAGGTTGGCATGGTTGGCATGGCCGTTTGCTTGCCACGGCAGTCACGGCTAGTCAGACGAATAGCCCTGAGATTGTGTGTAACGGCGGCACCTGCACCAACCCGTGCACTCTGGCGCGAGGTTGTGTGTTGGGTTTGCGCCGCTATCGGGTAGGGAGTAGCTTGCACGCCTCTGTGCGGAGTGGTGCGGCTTGGCCTCAAGGTAGCCGCAGGCTGCATTGTCTAGAGTACTTTGGTTCATTTTGTTCGCATAAGGGCTCCCGCCTGTCATGGTCGGGGCAGTCGCGCTCAATGTGGCCGTCCAGGAATGGGGGCTGCTTGTTTTTGGTGTGTTGGTGAGGCGTGCGTATCCGTTCTACCCTTGATGCGTTGACGGTGGGACGTCCTACGTTGCGTGTCCGCGGTCATGTGGCGAAGGGCACCTGAGCGACCTGTTGTGTGGGGTAAGGGTGTGCGCTGGCTGCACGCCTTGCATCAATACGTGTGGCTCAGCTGTTTCGGGTCTGGCGTTGGCTCCTATCCAGGGAGCAGCTGCACGGCGAAGGTTGGCCGCAGGAGGCATTTGATGTGTAGCATGTTGGACGGTTGCGGTGCACGGGGCTCTCGACTCGAGTGCGGGGTAGGGAACTTTAGAGCGCTGGCACCTGGCCGCAGCATAGCGGACCAGGGCATAGGGCTCCTGATTTTTGGTTTGTAGTTGGCGGGGGATAGCTTTGTGTTCTACACTGCCGGGGGACCGCCTCGGCGAAGTAGACGGGGCAAACTGTCTGGCTTTGTGGTTGTTGTTTAGTTGCGTGACGGCGTGTTGTCATGGTTTGGGCATGCAGAAGGCGTGTGTTGCCCGTACGTTGATGGCTGATCTACCGGAACTACCGCAGTACGGATTGCGGAGGGAGGGCGGTCATGATCCTGGTGGGCGGAAGGTCCACAACAGCCGCACACCGCGGACTGGCTTCTTATTGCATGCGGTATACCTGTCGTGCCTTGTCAATGATGCTCGGCTGGTGGCTACTGGCCAGTGCGGGCGGTTGCATTCGTATTTGCCGCACACCGGGCTTCTGCTGTGCCCTGCGGTCGATGTGGTTCGTTTGTAGGGCGTGCCACAGGTAGCTTGGCACCGCGTGACGTGCTGGTACTTGCCTGCGGGTCACTGAGACGTCTGTGCAAGCCGGCCTTTGTTTGCTTTCGGGTATTGTGTAGCTTGTGCCGGCGTGTTGGGGTGGGGCGCTCAGAGCGTGCCTTCGTTCTGCTGGCACGGTGTCTTGCTTCCCATCGTTGTCACTCGCTTTTGCTTGGATACCGGTACGGTGTTTGTGAAACAGGTTTTGCGGGCTATGTGTGTGAGGTGTGTCTTACTGGCGTTTGTGCTGCATTCTTAGTTGCGGAGGTGTTGCTCGTGTTAGCAAGCAGGGGGCTATCAGGACGACTGGTGGCAGCTGGCTTGCACGTGGCAGTGTGCTTGCGCGGCGCAGGCGCCCGTGCAGTGAACGTGCATGTGCCTCGTGAGGGCCGGGAGTTGATTGTTGCTGTTGTTGGGTGTTTTGTCTTGTTGTGCTTGTCGGGGCGTTGCCCATACCCTGGGCGATTGCTCGGCGGTTTGTGTGTGGGGTAGCGAGCAAGTACGGAGGACACGTCGGGGGCTAGGATCGACACTGAGGTTGAGTTCAGGACGGGTTGCTGTGCCGGCATTGCTTTGGCGGCTGCAGGAGCGTGGCGGCACGCTTCTCGGAGGACGTGTAGCTCTCAGGGGCGGGCGTGGACGGCCACTGACGGGATGAGCCGCTGCCTGGTCCGCTGGCGGAGGCAGCGGCGAACGCTACGGCATCGGTGGCCAACCAGGGGCACGCGCCTTGCCGCTCTCAGCGCAGCTTACCCCAGCAGTTTCCCTCTCGCCTGCTGCGACACGTGACGGCGCGCTCTGTGCCGTTGGCCCGCCTCATCGAGTAGCAGCTCCTGCTGGCGGCAGGTGATGAACGCCAGTGTTTTATCGTCGCTACGCTGGACAGCGCAGGGGTTAATAGGGTTAGGGAGCAGGAGGTGCAGCGGTTTTGGGTCGCCTGCGCAAGCTCCACCACCGGGAGCCTGCCTCGGGGACTGGGTGCGCGCATGCGGGGAATGCCAGTAGGGCAGGGGTTGTTGTACGACAACCTGGGATGAACGCGGGCATAAAACTGGGGGCGTCAGGTATGGCGCTTGTCTTGCACAGTTGGCCCACGTGGCGGTTGGGCATGTAGGCGGAAGGCAAGCTGTAAGCAGCTTGCGGTGTGTTGACGGAGTAGGAGCGCATTCAGTGGGCTATTATGGCAGCCTACCGCGGTTTGATTGATCGGAATTTTGATGCAGCTGTACGGCTAGCAGTACTTTATTGCTGGCGAACGCATTAATTGTAGCTGGTTAGAGAGCAGCCCCGGCATTGTTCTTGGTTCTGGGGGATTGCTGCGCAAGGCAGTTGGCACCCGTTGAGTCGCCCTCGCATTTGAAGTACGGTATATATATACAAAACAAAACTTGCGTGCCATCGGCACCTGGATGGGCACTGTTGAACGCGCATGCGGTTTGCGTGGATGTGGGTTAGGTGCGCACGTAGGAGGCACCGCGTGTTGCTGGTCTGCCTGTGCTCCGTTGTCGCTTGTGCAGAGGGGGGGATGTACGCGGTGGCACGGGCTGGCTCACGGCCACACGGTGGATCGTGACAGCTGTCGCGATCTATGGTGTGCCACGTCACTTTCGTGTACCCACCTTGGGGTGCACACGTGAGGGCAGCTTGGAAGCCGCATTGCATGGCCTGGCCCAGGGAGAGGCGACATGGGCACGTGGCATAGGCGCGCGGCGCACGTCTGGCTTGTTTAGCGGACAAGGCTCAGGATAGATCAATATGGTTCTTACAATGTTGTTTGTAGTTGATAATAGGCATTGCCAGGTTTGATCGGTAGCGGCATGGCCATGGGGGCGCGGGAAAGCGCCGTACTGTCGGGTCTCGTGCGCTGGGTGAAGTGTTCGAGGCAGCGCGGTTGGCGCTGTCCTCGAACACGCTCTCTGCTCATTTGCTCGCTCGTTGTCGCAGGCAGTAAGTCCTAGTGAGAGGCGGTTAGTCCATAAGTCGAGGAAGACGGTAGCATAAGGCATTTGGCTGTCGGAGAGGTACCATAGTTAGGCAGATCGTTCGGCACGCTGCTTGGGCGTGCCGGAAAGCATACTGGTACCGGAACTACTGTGAACAGACTGTGCAGCGAGGCGCTTGGCCTCCTATTGCGGAACAGTGATCTGGCTTGCTGATCGTTGAGGTAAGCCAGCTTGTAAGTCGTTGCGTGCATTGCTTGTGTGCCTTTCCTCTCCTTGGCTTGGGCAACGCAGTGAGCTAGAGCGTGAGTCGTTAGTGGGACCCTTCGGGGCCAGGGCCCGCGCCCTGGGCGCCAAGGCCTGCGCCTGGAGTACAGCTGAGGTAGAACAGTAAGTGAAATAGGAACAGAACAGTATTTGTGATGGCTTACAGCGCAGGCTAGGAGTCAGCTACTTGCCAGCTGAAAGCCAGCTCCGTTCGTGCCAGTAGTAGTGCCTCCCACCAAGTCGCACCGCCCACGCCTCCTGCCTTTGGCGTGCATTCGCGGTCCGCATATTCAGGCATACGGGGATAGCTGTGACAGGGACAGTGGCGCTGCCTGCTTGCAGGCGTCGCAATAGCTGGGGCAGGGACCTATTGGGAACGGGGTCTCGCTTGCATCCCCGAGTCCACTGGTCGCAGGAACGATCCGGCGACAAGGGAGGCGCCGTGACTCGTCATTACCCGTGGCGCAAGCAGGACGCTGCCGCCTTTGAATTGCCTGCTTGCGGCCGGCTTCCGAGGTGCCGTGCCTGCTCGACCTCCTGCCAGACAGATGTACGCGGTGGCACGGGCTGGCTCACGGCCACACGGTGGATCGTGACAAACGGAGTGCCAATGACCAACAAAGGGGCCTGACGTGGTGAACAGAGGGTTCAGATCAACATGACCAATATGACGTCGCGTGGAAAGTGAACTGCAACTCTCTTGTCACAGCTTACGGCTTCGGTGGCGAGCTAATCATGCCGTAACGCTGCATCAGCATCACGCCAGCCTCGGCGGAAGCACACGTACGGCCAACAGGCACGGCCATGGCGGTGGATGGACCCTGATGGACCAAAACCAAGGATAGGCAGGCGTTCAATGGGGCTTCCCTGTATTTTTATTTACTGCGGCGACCCTACAGAAAGGCTGTTGAGTGTGCGCTCCGCCAGGCTCTGCGCCGAGCACGGAGCGCACAGGTTGACCTCCTAGCGTGAACCTGCCGCATGAGTCAGCCGGTCAACGTGCAACAGCGCATCAAACTGCACAGCTGACCTATGACAGCGGTATGTGCATACGCCGTCACCCCCTGATTTTGTGCGTTTCGCGAGGCAGCAGGCCGTGCAGCCAGGTGCAGTCCATGGTGTCTTTTGTATCCCACTTGCGAACTGACCGCAGCCTGAAGCAACATGGTACCGCGACAAACCCCACTACAAGTATTCAAGGGTGATTATAGAAACCAGGCCAACGACCTTGTCCGGGGTTGTGTCGGAGAAGGGGTACCTCGCAACCCGCGACCAGGCGAACAGGCTGCTAAATGTCCTCATGATTGCATGCGCTGTCAAGAGAAGGCATCTTCAAGGCGACCATGACGTAGTTGTCGACCATGTTCGAGACCCTAAATTGCGGGCAGTCCTATTCGAGGTGCACCACACCGTGCTTGCGTGTCTTGTCTGGAGACGAGGCCCCCTACCCCGCCAGCCGCTGCAGCCCTCAAGCAAGCCTCGGACGCTGCAGCAATTATGGATGAGTACCCGGTATCTGCATCCACCACGAGCCGCAACGCCACATGCTGCGACGGCGGGCAGCAGCAGCAGCAGCAGCAGCGAGGGCGCGAGTGCGACGCCCACACGCTGTCCGCCGTTGAGCTCCGCACCTTCATCAAGCCCCTGCACAAGAGCGGTGGGCTGCTCAGCAGGTTCATGTTCAGGCTATACTCGCACAGGCGTGGGAGCAGCGGGGCAGCCCGACCAGCCGTGACGCTGACGCCCGGGCGGACACCGTGGCAGCCCTGATCCGCTCCGACACCCTCGCAACGTGCAGCCGGCTGCTGGCCGCACACCTGCGGCGAGACAGCCAGCCCCTGCTGGACCCGATCGGGACTCTGAGCGCCCTGTCGCTGTCTATCCTGCTGCCCCAGATTGCGGCCACTGTTCCCACCAACCTGCTGCTACCGCCATGCAAGGAGTGCCAAGTACAGCAAGCGAGCAGCCGGGTGCAGCAGCAGGACGAGGCGGACACAGAGTCGGGGCGTTGCGGACAGGGGGCGCACGCGCACCAGCGGGGCCAGACCGTGCACGCATGCAATTCTGGAGGCACTGGCGGGCAGCGGCTTCCTGGACCACCTGTGCAGGTTCGCGATCCAGCGCATGGTGGTGACGGGCATCATCCCCTGTGCCCAGGTCCAGGGCACCAAGGGCGGGCTGTACCCTGTGACCACGGCGGTGGAGAACGCGGTGGCGGTGGTGCACCGTGCACAGGCGGCGTGGGAGGCCTCACGTGACGACACGTGGCTGGCTGCCACGGGGCACGGCGTCGCGGCATGCACGGCCCACGGCGTGCGTGCAGGTGGGGAGCAAGGCGGGCTTGGTTGCCTTTTGGAGCATGGGAGTCGCCTCCTTGTCTGTGACTGGCACGGTACCCTGAGTTCAATTGCATAATGCCCTGGGATGGCACTGGTTACCTCCCAGGTGGGCTCCTGGCATATGGCATATGGCATATGGCAGAGTTCATGACTTTGGGCTGGGGCTGCCACGTCTAACTCCCTGCGTACCCTGCCCCTTACCCCGGCAGTATCTGCTGGCGTCGTACGTGGTGTCCCAGCTGTACGCCCTGGACGGCGGTACGCTGTACGGCATGCCCCGCAGCCAGCTCATGCCGCTGCAGCAGGATTCCGACACACAAGGGCACAACCTGGGCGTGCAGACCGTGTGCAAGGTGTTCGACCTGTGGGTCCTGGCCAAGCAGATTGTTACGCAGCCGCTCCACCTGCCCGCGGCCCTCGTGCACACAAGTGTCAAGGTGGAGCTGTGCGTGCTTGCCGCCCGGTGCCTGGTGGGCACGTGGGTGACCCATGGGTCTATGGGCGGTTCCGGAGCTGCAACGGTGCATGGCGACGTGACGACAGGGGCACTGCTGGATGGGCAGGGTCAGCGGCAGGCGGTCATCTGGAGCAGCAGCAGCAGCAGCAGCAGCAGCGCGCCGGTTGCCCTCATAGCGTGTAAGCAGCGCGCCGCGTCGGCGTGCTATGCGCTCAACTGCGGTACTCATGATGAGCTATGCCATGTGGCAGGGCGGTGGCAGGCGCAACGCGTCAGGGGCCGACGGTCCGCCGCCAGCACAGGAGGACCGTAGGCCGGGCGGCGGGTCGGCGTGCTATGCGCTCAACTGCGGTACTCATGATGAGCTATGCCATGTGGCAGGGCGGTGGCAGGCGCAACGCGTCAGGCCGACGGTCCGCCGCCAGCACAGGAGGACCGTAGGCCGGGCGGCGGGTCGGCGTGCTATGCGCTCAACTGCGGTACTCATGATGAGCTATGCCATGTGGCAGGGCGGTGGCAGGCGCAACGCGTCAGGGGCCGACGGTCCGCCGCCAGCACAGGAGGACCGTAGGCCGGGCGGCGGCTCTGCCTGGGTCTTGTACGGCACTGGTTCCATCGGGCAGCACAACAGGTGGTCGTGGCTGCGGCGCAGCAGCTTCGCCCGGTCATGGTGGCCTGTGGCTGTGGGGGCGGTGACCGCGCAGCTGGACTGTGCGGCAGAGGCGGGGCGGGGGGCGGGCGAGGAGACCCACCTGCAGCTGCGAAGCCTGGGGTGCCTACTGGACCTGCCAATGGAGGGGCGGCCAAGAAGCAACCGTGAAGCCTCCGCTGGTGGGTAACCCTGTTCTATGTGTGACAGCGCGACTCCCTTTGAACCTGTGTGCTTGAAGCTTTTCGCTTCTATCTGCCAGCAACTGTGTATCCATATTCAAGCCTGCATGATCCCGCCTGTTGCGCAGCTTGACGAAAGCCTATGCCTGCAGCTAACCTTACAGATACGTGTGCTTAATTTCCTTGCTTCCTGCCTCCCTTTGCAGGCGGCCTGCCCGTTAGCCTGCAATCCAGCCCCCCGCCATGGCTGGCGGCCTCCCGCGCCGCAGGGTACCTCCCCTGCACTCTAACGCATGACCGGAGACAGCCACACGGTAACCGCGATGCAGCGCCTGCTGCTCGTGCGCAGTGCTCAAGTCTCACTGCCAACAAGTCCTGTGCTGTTACGGCTTTTAGCTTACGGGCAGGAGCAGCAGGCGGCGGCGCTGCTAATCACCCTTCTCAAAGCAGCAGCCCAGTTCGCTGCGAAGTTCCATGCGGCACAAAGAGCGTGGCAGCACACAGCCGGTGTGGACCTCTGCGCAGTGCCGCTGCTGGACGCCATGTCGGGCCTGCAGGAGTGGGCGGTGGCGCATGCAGCTGCCAGGTGCCCAACAGGTGCGCCCGCCGCCGAGTGAACTGCAGTCAACGCTGGGCACGATACACGAGCCGCTGACACGAGGAGTAGCAGCAGCGGCAGCTGCCGGAGGGGGTCACGTGCCGCAGCAGCTGCGGTGGCAATCACGCAGATGTCCGCCGCCGCCACCCAGGCACGTAACCCAGCCAGCCAGCTGATAAGGCTCTTCTCCTTCGCCCTTACGCGCGTGCTGCAGCTCTGCCTGCGCATCCTTGGCAGTCTGCCTCTGTGGCCGCTGCCTGGGGCCCGTGAAACGGCCCTGTCGGTGCAACCCTCCGCGGATGCGCGCGCACGTAGCCTGGCCCCGCGGCTGGTGCGCCTGGCGGCGTTGGCGAGGCAGCACGCGGAGGCCAGGGGAGACGCCAGGGCCGCTCGCAGCTGGGCAAGGTGTGAGAGTATGGTGGCGGGCGAGGGCGGCAGGGGCCAGGACGGGGCCGGGGGTGGTGGAGATGCAGGGTCAGGGAGCCTAGCTTGTGGGTACGGGGCCGGGGAGGAGGGGGTGGATGGCGGTGCTGCTGCTGCCGCCGTGCGATGCAGGCCGTGTGCCGCAACCCGGATGGGGTGCTGTTTGCGGGGCCCAGCGAGGCGGGGCGGCTGATGTCGAGGTGCGGCGGGGCGTGCAGCGGGGCGGTGTCGTACTGCTGTGCGGCCTGCCGGCGGGCGGCCTGGGCGGCGGGGCGCAGGGAGGAGTGTGAGGGTCCGCGTAGGAGGAGTTTGGGGGCCACAGCGAGGGAGGCGTCGGGAGAGTCGTGAAGCGCTGATACCGCTGGATACCGAGGCTACTGCAGTTGAGGCGGTGAGCTTTCGGAAAGCTGCCGCAGTTTGCTTGCGGGGCTACCAGGGGAGGCAGTTGAGCCGGCAGGGACAGCAGGTTGTGAGTCTGTGTTGCTGTGCGGCACGCATTGGGTGCTGCAGTGTCCTGGATTTTTTCATGGCGACTGAGAGTGGTTCCAATTGCAGCTCTGGTGGAAGGTGTCTCAGAGGAACCGTCGGAAGCCGGCGTGGAGTCGACAGTGCTTGGCCTGCAACACTCAGCAAGTGCCTCGGCCCTCGGGTATGTGGAGTGTTAGTCGCTTGTTGTGCAGTACTCATCATAACATTCATGTTGGGCCAGCGATGCACATGGATTTCCTGCCCATTGTGTTGGCATTTCCACAGCAGCTGCATCCACGGGGGTATACTGGTGTGGCATGTGGGATCGGCTGTCGGAGTAAACAGGGAACCAAACATCGCGCCGCCGCTGAGTGCACACTTGGCACACTCAGCAGTCAACCTGCACGTAGTGCTAAACCTCACACAGCTCAGCATGTTGCAAGGATGTGATTGCTGCCATCCTGGGTGTCTATTGGGCGAGTGTGCGGTGCAAGCGCCACCTGGCGCGTGTGATCGGACAGGATCGGACGTCCAGCAACGAGGAGCACTTCCTTGCAAGCCGGCCAGCCAGTCGTTGTGCACCGTTGTCCTTCCTGTCCGACGCACTGTATGCGATGCCCTGTGGCTGGCGCGGCAACTCTGTGCAACACGGGATGGATCTGCCTGTTGTTGAACCCAGGCAAACTGCAAAGACACCCTGAAGCGTGCGAAAGGCCACTCTCTCGTGCTGTTGTGGTGCCAGCCCGGTCTTGGGAGGCGACAAGTCTGTCATTGGCGCGATGAGCCTTGGCGCACAGGTATAACAAGCATAGACCCGATGGTCCCTGCGGGGGTTGGCCTTGTGCAACATTCTCTCGGTGCGTTCGGCTTCTTCGCCTTGCCTCGCGTCGTACGGGACCGGATGGGCCCAGAGCAGGGGAGCTCCCCTGGCCCAGAGCTTACCACTGCCCCAAGCCAGTGCATCATAGTACCACGGACAAACATTCAGCGCAGGTTTAACGCGCGCTTCTGAGTAACGAGTAGCCAGGCGCGAGCGACGCTCGACAAAAAGCGTTGCACTACTGCTCTGGACACCCAAAAACAAGGCGCCGCACTGCCGCGTAACTATTTTCTCCTGATTAAAATAATACGGGACAGGTTAACGTTATGCCGGGCACTTCAGGGCTACCGGGCACCTTGTCAGTTCGAGTCGAGTCCGCTGTCCTTACCGCGCGAGAAGCCCTGCCTGAAGAAAGGTAAGACCAGGTACTTCAACTGCTCATGTGTTGCACTATTCCCTGAGGCACGATGCCATAACGTTGGCTGGCGGAATGGCCGTAAGCTGTTGCGCTGGTGTGGATTCCTTCGCAGGACCCAACTGTTTTGTGTCCTGCGGGTGGGGGACCAGCAAGTGGGGACCCTCCTGGCGGAGGCCCGTGGCTGCGCCCCCGTGGTCTGGAAGCATGATCTGCAGTTCTCTGTTACAACTGAGCAGTGCGCAACAATCCAAGTCATGGTGAGCATCGTGGGTGCAGCCTGGTGCAGCACGGCTTGTGTGTGCCAGGCAGAGGTGTCCCAGGCAGCGCTCCCCTGGTGCCAGCAGCACTGAATCCAGGCAGCACATTTTCTGAGCCCCGCAGCCGATATAGTACGGCATTGACGCGCCTAGATGATGCGCCCGGTGGCCCACCACATCTGCTCCCGGGTGGTGAGACTGTGTGCAACCCACCCTGCCTAGCAGCACTTTCAGCACTTTCCGCGAGCCGCAACGCATGAACTATCTTTGCTACCTTCCCCCGAAGCACTGCAGCGACAGAATCTGGTCAATTATTTGCATTAACTCCCGCCGGCCTGCCTGCCCCTCGTGTGCATGCAGAGGAAGCTTGACGACTGCGGCAGCGGCGGTGACGGGCAGCTGGTGGGCACGTGCACCTTCCTGCTGGCCCGCGCCCGCCAGGCCTCCACGGACCGCATGGCCGTACCCATCATTGAACGCAAGACGCGAAAGCAGCTCGGGCTGGTGTCCGTCGCACTGGCCTTCCAGCCCCACCTTCAGCCCGCCGAGGCCGCTGAGCCTGCTGCTGAGACTCTGCCGGCCCACCAGCAGGAGGCTGCGGGGTGTGCCCCGGACGGGCAGGAGGAGCAGGTTGCAGACGCGTCGGATGGCGGCATGGCACGTGCTGGGGAGGCGGCTGAGGGCGCGGGTGTATCAGGGGAGCTGGGAACTGCCCACAGCGGAGGCTCTACAGCCCCCAGCGATCTGTCCAACGACACTGATACGTTTCAGGTGGAGGTGGTCGCAGCACGATGTGGTGAAGGGCACGAGGGCCAGCAGCAAAAGGCGGAGTGCTTCAAAGCGAGCGACTGGTGCTGTGCCCTGACGGCGTCGCCGGGTGTCACTGTGGAGGCGGAATGCGTGGCACAGGGCAGCTGCGGGCGGGACGACGAGGAAGGAGAGCCGGGGGGCAGGCTGACGCTGGTGCTCGATGGCGCGAAGGGCCTCAAAGGCCCACCGCTGAGCTGGTGAGGGATCATTCGCCCCTCTTTAGGTTCAGAGTACGACACTTGTCAGCAGGAAAGTGGGACCGCAACTGCTTCCCACCTGCTTGGTGCAGCTGGAACTTCCTTCCCGACTGAGTATCGCACGGCAGTGCTTACGCTGCTGCCAATCGCTTGCACGCGCCTGACGCCCTTACCCCCCTAAACGTGCACCTTGTGCTGCAGGCTGGACCCTTACTGTGTGATAACGGTCGGCGGGCAGCAGCTGTGCACACTGCCGCACGTGGGCGGCGGGCGCAACCCCACCTGGACGCAGGCCGTGCACTTCACCGTCACGGGCACGGAGCAAGAGGCAACCGTAGAGATTAAGGTGGGGTGCACACGCTGGCGAGTGCCACAGGGCAGGTTCGGCAGGCATGCCCCATGTATGTACCCAAGCCTGCAGCTGCCCTGCAAATACCGTACGCTCACGATCCAACGCGGACTGCGGTGCGACCAACGGCACTCCTTTTGGTACACCCTAATCACGCCCTGGCTACGACTGCGTGAGCAACGTGCAAGGCTACAGCCGTAAGCAACGAACAGCACCCTTGCGTACTAGTGGTCAACCCATGCGCTCACTGACGTCATGCTTCGCATGTTGGCAGGACGCCTGGGGCAGCGGCGCCCCCACTGTCCTCGGCCGGGCGACCGTGCCCCTGGCCCGCACACTGGACACAGGCAGCGACCAGCTGGTTGTCCCCGTCCTGCGGCCCGTGTCCCACAAGCAGCGCGGCGTGCTGACCGTCCGCCTGGCCTGGACCCCTAAGCCACCCGCAGCTTCCCAGCAGCTCCCGGCCCTGGTGTCCATCGCTGGAGGCCGTGGATACGAGGAGAAGCCGACGGTACTGGCAGATGGCCCAGCTGGCCTAGATGCTGCGGATGGGGTACCGCCCTTGTGTACCGTGCCTGAGCAAGACGGCATGGATGGTATCACCAGCAGCTGCAGCAACGCGACAGCAGCTGCCAGCTGCGAACCTGACGGCGTGTGCCAAGCGCGCACCGCAGGGCTGCTCGCAGCGGGAGCAGCACTGTCTGCAGAGGAGGCTGCGGACAACGTGGAGGCAGGGAGTGGGGGCAAGGATGCTGCTGCTGCTGGCCGCGTCCCGCACGTGAAGCCGCCGCTGAGCCTGTCTCCCTCACGCGGCTACATCCGGCGCACCATGCAGCGGCTAAGGGCTTCTGTGGCGGGCCGGTCCTGATGCAGCGGTTGCATGTGGTGCGTTGAGTGAGCTGACTGTACAATGTGACGTGTTGTCCGTAGGCAGTGAGGCCGTGTTGAGGTCATTGCATTTAGGTGTTGTCAAAGCCAGCATGCAGCCGTGCTATACAAGAATCTGACGTAGACAAATGACAGCGGAGGGTTGCCTGTTGAGTCCTACAGTGTCGAGAGTGTAGTGAGCACTTGGAGACCGGCCGTCTGTTATCGTACCTGAGTGTGGGGTGCCTGGCACACGATATGCTGGGCCTCGCCCAACAAACTACCCTGTTGGTCCGTGCGCATGTTGTATGGTTCATGTTATGGTTATACAGTATGTTGTGCATCCAAATTGAGAACCGTGGACCTCCCCTGCCGTGGACCGTGGCATCTGAATCCGCCCTACTGCATGTTGTGGTGCCCCTTCGTATGGGCAGTTATTCCTTTCATCATACTGAACTCCACGCCTGGTTGCCTTGACTATTCTATTTGCACCAGGATTATGGGCAACTCATGCGTAGTGGTGATGCAGTGCGCTGTGTGCTATGCACTAGAGTGGCCCAGGGGAGAACATTGCTCCGTACAACGTGTGTCACCGACCGCATCTGATGGTTCCAAGTGACCTACCGGTAGTGTGTGACTGTGGGACGCCTCCAAATTGGAGCACAGGTCCGTGATTCTGGATGGACCTTGTCGTTTAGATCCTGGTGTAGGCCGAGGCACCGCACATTGGTGGCCCCCGAGGGTAATTTGCGTAGTCACGCACGGACTCTCTTGGTGCTGTTTTCACCGTGTCTTTCAGTTCAGCACTGCCACGCCGGGGCTCGTATTCGTAATCCAACATCCGTTCCTGTAACACGTGTGCGGGTCTTTGACGGGAGGAGAGGGAGGACGGTGAAGGGCAACCCAGGACAGGTGTCCTCCTCCATGGTGCCCCGAGCAACAGACAAAACCGCCAAACGCCGACAAGCGGATTGCTCAGTCCTTGTGCGGTATTAGCATGTACTGATGGTAATCTGTTCTGGGCGTAGGTCTCGCTTTTGCGCCCTGCTCCTCTTACTCACATTAATTGCGTGGCTGGGCGCCCCAGCTGCCATGCGCATACTCTTTGTGACTATCGAGTTCCGATCTGCAACTTTCAGTGGGAATGGCGTTTACGCATCATCGCAGGTTCGGCGGTTCGGACTGCATCGAAGCATGTCTGCCCCGTAAACCGCTGCCCACGGCTACTTCAGACTGTATGGTTACAAATCACAGGTCCGAGCTTTGAGCAGCGATGGCCACCAAGTCCTCGTGGTCGCCGCGCGGCCGAAAACAGCGCCGTCGGTCGCTACTGCAGACGTAGCGATTGACGCTTCAACAACGATAGAGGTGCGTGCTCGGAAGCCCGTAGCCACGCAAATTGCACAGCGCTAGTACGTCATTTTAGAGCTGAAGGGCCCTTCTGGGACCGACTGAGGTGCGTGCACGAGTTCTCCGCTGTCTGACCCTTCCTCACCCGCCTCACCCTCACGCAGGTGCCCGTGGACACCTGGCACCGCCTGGACGCATCCACCCCATGGCAGCAGTTCGCAGCTGGGGTCCTGGACGACCACGTCACAGCTGCCGTTCAGCGGTTCGCGCCAGAGGCCGTGCTGGGCGTGGACTGGAGCGCGCTGCAGGCTTGCCGCAACCTCATGCCGTACACCAACGGCGCGCCATACGTGTACCTCAACTATAGGGTGTTCACGCGGACGGCCACAGGGGAAGACCTCGAGCTGGTCCGCAGGTGGGTTGCGTGCGCCCTGTCCTACCACCACATCAATACGTCCCGCTACCAGGTAGACGAACGGGGAAGAACAAGCTTGCCTTACAGCACCTAAACAAGACGCGTGCGGCAAAGATGGCTTGTATGTACTATGCTGCATACCGGCGCACAATCCTGTAGCCCATGCGCCCTTGGCCACGGACCCCGCCAGGCTGGAGGCTGAGGCCATGGCAGAGGCGGCGGTCACGGTGGCCCTCAGCCGCAGTGATGCCGACTACCTCATGCAGCACGTGGTGCAGCACGCACAGCAGCAGTGCACGAGGCAACACAAATGGCAGCAGCAGTCAGCCGGCCCAAAGCCGTTGGACTGCCGGCCCAAGGTGCGTATGGGTGGAACCAATCGCTTTAGCGCGTCCGGCCCCGGTCCATTGATGCCTCAACACCGCTGACTGACACCCTCTCGGCCCACGGTACTGATGAGACTCCGGGACGGTTCTTGCTCACGCCTGCCATGCGCCGTGCAGCGCTTATCTGGTTATCTAGCTCATTGCGCACAGCAAGATCACTGATGTCCCAACTGCTGCTGTCTCCCCGTGCGTGTGTGATGATGGATGCATGTGATACGGCGTGCAGGTGCTCCTTCCCGCCCTCCGCGAAGACGTGCGGCAGCTGGCGCCCCCGCCCGAGCTACTGGAGCTGGCACCCCTTTGCCTGGCGCACTGCGGCAGCACACACGAGCGTAGGCAGCAGCAGCAGCAGCAGGAGGGGGAGGAGGATGAGCGCAACAAGGCCCAGCAGTGTCCCTTAGACAACAGCGCGGTGGACGTCCAAGCGGGGGTGTGCAGCTGCGGCGGCGGCAGCATCACGGCGTCGGATGCCGCCGGGGCGTGGCTGCAGGGACGGCAGTACTTGTCGTGCGTGGTGCGGCTGAGCCCGGAAAAGGAGCCCCAGAGGTACGCATGCGCTGGATGTTGCGGGGAGGAGACATGCAACCATGCAGGAGGCAGACCTGTCCTGCTGTAGTTACCTGCGAAGGGTACAGACGCCTTGGCTCAACTGGTATGCGGTGGATGCCAGCTGCCAGCGGCTTACTGTTTTGTTGGGGGCCTCGAGTTTGTTGGCCCTACGCATGCGTGCTGCGTGCAGGTTTGTGGAGCTGGTGGAGGCCATGGCCGCCGCCGGCCTGCTGCAGCAGCACCAGCTCACTCCGCTGCTGCTGGGGGCAGCCAACGATGACTACGCACGGGTAGGCACAGGGATACGCGCAGCTACCGCCCGCGCCGGTCCCCTGTTGCTCGCACGCTTGCCAACAGCCGCCATTGCCTCGACATTCCCTGGTACCAGGCTGCCTCGTGCGCCTTCAAGACACCCCTCATTCCTGCTGCCAGCTAGCCGCTAGGCTGCTAGGATCTAGTCGCCACCCTTGCCGGTGTATCGCGCACCAGCCCAATTCTGCTCAAGAGGTACCCTCCTTCTGCTCCTGTCGCGGCGGCGCTGCAGTCCATCAAGGACCGGCTGCGGGCCGCCGCCCCCGACGCGGTCATCCTGGAGTCCTTCATGGGCCCCGCCGACCTGGCCGCCGTGTACCGCCGCACGCGCCTCAACGTGCATCCCTCAACGTACGACGCGTACGGCATGACCATTGTAGAGGCCGCTTCGCAGGTACGGCACAGCATGGGGCGGGTAGCGATTTGGAGCCCTGGACAGCCGGATGGCTGCTTGCTACTGGATGCCTGCATGCACATTGCAGCGACCTAGGACGACAACGTCAACAGCCGCTGTCTTGGACGCTGTATCTTTATCTGTGGCCGTCGCTGCAGGGCGCGCCGTCAATCGTGCACGACGGCAACGGCGCGGTGGGGGCCACCGACCTGCTTAGCGGCGACGACGGGGAGGTGTTCCTGCTTGACCTGACGGCGCGGCCGGCACACGTGGCGGCGGCAGCGGAGCGGCTGCTGGCGGCGCCGGAGGGCCTGGCGGCGACGGCCGCACGCGCCATGCGCAAGGCGCGGTCGTGGGACGAGGCGGCAAATGCGGGGGAGCTGGTGGCGCTGGTGCGGCAGGCGGTGGAGGGGCGGGGCAGCGTGGCGGTGGCCGCTGCATGAGTGTAGTGTGTGCGCGGACGCGGGGACAGAGCAGCGGTCTCTGTACCAAAGGCCCTACAGGTAGAGCACTTGCAACGATGGAGGACATTGTCACCCTGCAGCGCTTTCTGACGCGGGGACAGAGCAGCGTTAAATATGGCAGATTGCTCGGCGGCGTTAGTTTGGTGGGACGGTGTGGAGGGACACTGTGAGGGGATGGTATTGTAACTTTGGAAGCTGCAGCGCGACTGCGTGCCGTGTTGGCAATTTTTCATTGATTGCATGTGATTTGATTCATGTTCAATGTGTTACGGTGGGAGTGGAGGCTTGTAGCAAGGCCATGGGCATGAGGTGGCCGGCTTGGTGGGCGCAAGGTTTGGGGATTTAAGTGTGGGCTGTTACGAGCGACATATGCATCCAAGGCTCCGACACGAGCGTCAGGGTAGGCTCACGGGATAGGCTAGGTCAGAGGTGTTTCTGGTGTGTGGTCTAGGCATTGAGTGTGCTGCATGCTATGGTACCTTGCGTGCCGCAGCGCCTCGTCGTCCTGTGACCAGACATGGACCGCCGAGTGCACGTCTGCTTTCCATTTGCTGCATACTGTTGAACCCTAACACCACGAGCTTTCAAAACGCTGTTTAATCACAACCAGGGCTGAGGACTTCCTCGCCAACTACCGCATCAGTCAAGGGGGTTGCTATGCGCACCGCAAGCGCTTGTGCTTGTAGCTGGCAGCTGTTGGACCAAGGCACCGATAGGCATATTGCGTGTCCATATCATGACCATGTCAAGATTTGCGCCAGGTTGGTGGCTCGCAGCTTGCAAAGCTATTGCACTGCCGTGCCGGTAGGTCCTTGCGCCGTGCAGAACAGTGCAGACCTTACGTCAACCTGGCGCACGCCACGCTCAGTCCCTCTAATGAGTACCGTACTGACTTGTGACTTTTCACCCGCAAAGTTTTCACTGGAAGACAAAGCATTCTTATTATATTTCCACTGCCTTACATTTCCACTGGGCCTTTGAGGACTTCTGGGATTTCCGAAACTTTCCCCTGGCAAGGCAGCGGCAGACCCCAGCAAAAGCGCGCTCTTGCGTGGATGGGTCAACCGGAACCCCTTCAACTTGCTTATGACCTCCAATCAGCCGTATGAATGGTGCTATGCTCGAGTAGATGCACACCTGATTCTCACTTGCACGTAACGCAGGTGCCTTGAGGCGCTGTTGGCAAACAACCGCCCACCCACGCAGGCCCAGCCACGTGTCAGCCCATCAGCCGAATATCGCAGTAATTTTCCACACTTTCACTGAGGCCATACGAATCACCCAAAATTCATACTTTCACTGGCCATCGGAATTACTTTAGTGAAAAGTCAAAAGTCAGTACGGTACGTTAGAACTGGCTTGAAGTCAAGCCTGAAACCGTATGTGCGTGGCTTCGTTACAATCAGCACAATCTCGCCACCAAACAGTGTCCACGTTATGATAGCACTTGATTCGATGGCAAGCTAGGAGGTCAACGCGTCAACCTGCTGTCAGCGGGATCCTGCAACAGCCCATGCACGATCTGAACAGCCTGCGCTGGGCCCGTGCATGGTGCTCGCTGGGGAACAAGCAAGGCATGCATACGTGCCTGTCGTCGCAAGCTAGCGATAGCCCTGATGGTTTCGATCATAGGATGTGACATAAAGCCATGAACAAGGCACATACATCAACACGCAGGCCGTACACTTAGAGGACAGCGACTGCCATGAAGGTAGGTAGGTAGATATATGTACCAGTCTGACACCAAAGTAGGTAGGTAGGTGCGCCCCATAAATAGTTTGTGCTGGCTCTCAAGGATGGTACATGCATGGGCACAACACAGGCGGGTCCGACAAAGCGCAGTTGCGTGAGCTCATAGCAAAATGGCAATCATGTATGGCACAGTTGCAGTTCGCTGCGACACAGAAGTACGAACCCCGTCTCGTGAGTCAAGTATCCCGCTTCATTTCTTTCCTCCCCACGATCACGTCACGTCCCACCCTACCACACCGCAACACCGCCGCTCCCCTCCGTCCTGCAACGCTCCACAGCCCACACACTACACCACCCCATCGACACCCAGGAGCCGTTTCCCTCACTCCCAGTACTCCCACATGCTGCTGGGCATGGCTCCAGGGGAGTCCACCGACACCAGGGCCGTCTCCCCCGGGGGCCGCACCCACCACGGCACTTGGGCTCTGCTGTACAGCCGCAACCTCGCGAGCGCCATATCCGACAGCTCCAGCCCCCAGGCCTCCACCGCATGCAGGAAGCGCCCCGCACCCGCCGGCGTGCATCCCATCATGCGCCAAGCTTCGGCACGCAGCCTGTGTCTTAGCTCGTCCGGAGGGTCAAAGGAGCGCATGAGTGCTAGCGGGGACACCACCCAGGTGAGATCCTCGCTGCTAAAGGCACAGGCTCCCTGGTCCAGGAGCGTGTGCCAGTGGGCTGCTTCAGTTGGTGTGGGCTGGCAGCCCAGGTGCACGAGCTGCACCAGCAGGGTGGCCAGGGCGGGCAAGCCCAGCTGGCAGGCGGCTTGGGGCGGCGCGTGGAGCAGGAGGCCGTGCAGCTTGCCCAGAGCGTCGCTGGAGAGCGGCAGGTGCAGCCCGTGTGCGGCAGCTGCGACGTGCTGGGCAAACGCACACCCGAGTACCCAACTCCCAGGGATTCCTCCGCCCACGCCGGCCACCCTGCATGTGGTGCTTGGGATGCTGAGGGAGGCCTTGCTGGCGTCAGGCCCTGTGTCATGGCCACCTCCGGCGTTGCCGCAGCTGCTGGCGTCCCCTGGGTGCCTGCTTCCGATGCTGTCACCTCCGCCCACGTGCCGGCTGCCGCCATTCCCCGACCAGCACGACCAGCTGCCCACCGCCCTCTCCAGGCTCGCCGTCAGCACCGTTCGCTGCTCGGTGCTGATTCCCAATGGCTGAATCAGCCGGGCCATGTGCGCAAGCGCTTGCACGCATAGCACTGCATCTTCGCTGTTGCTGCCTTGAGCCCCGTCCAAGCAGCGTGACGCACACAGGCTGATAGTGCGCGCAGCTGCTGCTTGGAGCAGCGGCCGACCCCACACGTCCCGCCGTGAGGCTGACGCTGCTGCAAGGCCTTGCCATAACCTCAGTATTGCCAGCAGCGTAATAGGATCGGAGAAAGGCCGCTTTGCCAAGAGCTCCTGCTGCAGCCGTGCATCCAGGCGCTCAAGAAGGAATGGCCCCAACGGGTGCTCTCGGGTGAGGTCAACCCGGCAGGCCCCCATTGCCCACAAGGCGCATGACAAGAGCTCCAGGTCCATGCTATTGATGAGAGTAAGAGTTTTATGCAGCAGGCTCCGTGCGAACGCAAGGCGTTCGCGGCGTTCCTGGTGAGTGGCGCTTGGTGCCCAGCAGCACGCGAGGCCCATCCAGAAGTACTCCAAACGCTGCGAACTAAAATGATGATACTCATGGTCATACTCCGCACGTAGAGCTTTGATGGTGGGGAACGCGGACAATGTTGCGGGTGTTGCGCCGATGTCGGAGCTCGCTGCGGATACAGTCCAGCCCTCGCAGTTGGCCGCCTTCAGTGCCTTCGAGGCTAACCAAGTGTAATGCTTTTTATAAGAGCCCCGGATGCGCGCAGCGCTTGAAATTACCGAGTGAGCCCTCCGCGTATACAGCGTTCCTTGCATCCCTCCCCCACAGAAGAACAGTATCCCATAGTGATCAAACATCTCTTCCCGATACAAGAAATATAATTGTGCGATGCTGACACATAGGCGCCGAAACCATGTGAGACCTCCTGGAACTCCCACCGCCCCAACGCGGCGGGACTAAATACGCTGCCAATGAGCAGTATGCCAGAGCTCAGCGTCCGTACGTACTGGTATCTAATGCGTTGGAGGGAAGAGCCTGGAAGAGCAGGGTAGCAAAAGGCAGAGCGGGACACAGTGCGGGGGAGGCAGGAGTGGCAGGGGGAAGTGCCAGTCGCAATGCCCCCCTCTTTGACGTCGTGTTGCCAAGCTTGGTAACCGCGCCGTGCTCCCAAACTGCCTAGGACATCGAGCCTGCAACCATATGTGTCCCTTAAGGCTGCCATTGTGTAGCAGTCCTATGGACACGCGAACCGTGGCGGTGGGGTTCAGAAACGTGTGCATGCCATACCGGATGTTTTTTCTGTGGAAAGGTATACAGGTGAAGAGACGGGAGAGGACAGGCCAGCGGGACCTCAAGGCCCGACCAGCACAGGCAAGCACCAACACCAACGTCCAAAACCAGCGCACCCCGGACTGCAAAAAGGGAACACCTAGAGAAGGAGAGGACCTGAAACCAAACACCACAGAACAGGGGGAAGAGAACAAGCCCAAAGACACCAAGGGCAAGGGAAACCCAAAAGAAGGGAAGGGAAAGGGGAAAAGGCAACGCAACGACAAGAGCCCCCAACCCCAAACCCACCCTCCCAAACACGCACAAGGCACCACCAGAACCCCAGCGGGCAGGCGCCGAAACAGGCGCCCACGACAAACACTCACTCAGGCCGCCCGAGAACGTCACAAAGCCAGCAGCCCACCAGGCTCCAGCAGCCTCTGGGCAAGTCCGGGGCCACCCCTGCCTAAGCCGAGAGGCAAAGGCAGCCCCACAGACCAGCAACACGACCCCGCCTCCCAACCGCTACAGCGACCCCAACCCATGCCCAGGAGGAGCACCCCGACGCAGGACAGACTGCCGGCCAAACCGCCCGACCAGCACAAAACCGACCTCCAGACACGCCACCCAGCACGCAGCTACACCGGCGACAGAAGCCAAAACCAACCACCCGCGACCCTCACCCTGCAGGGCCGCCGGCAGCGACGCAGGGGAGGACGGACGAAGAGTCCCCAACCCCCCAACTACCGACCCAGTCACGCAGAAGACACCCCGAACCACCACACCACCACCGACACCAGCAAGCGCAAGGCCAGCCCGAGGTCGCACCCGAGGCTGAAGGCGACGGCCGCCCCACGGACCAGCCCACGACAAAGACGCTCCTGACCGCTACGGCGACCCGAAACCACGCCCGGAAGGAGAACCCCAGCCAAGGGCGGTCCCCACCGTATGCCTACACCGTGTGTGCAGGCGTCATGGTCCGGGGCAGCCACCTGCAAGTCTTGCAAATGGGATCAAGCGTTGCACAAGGTTGTCCAAGGTGCTCCGGCAGCGAGAACCACTCGCAGCGGAAGCCCCCTTGCGAGGGTCGCCCCAGAACCCTGGCAGTGCCAATCAGCGTGCGCCCACGGTATGTGCACTTCCGCGTGGGCCGGTACAGTGGACTGGGGCAGCCGCCTGCAAGTCGTACAAAGAGGCCCAGTTTCGTCCAGCGAGAACCACGTGCAGCGGAAGGACCCCGCACCTCCCTCCCGCGATTACACCGGGCCTGAGGACTACACCCTATGTACGGCGTGGCTTACTGTGTCGCTTCACCTGTGTCGCTTTGGCAGTCCTCGCTATACCAATATAATGATCTTCACTAAAGGTATACAGAACACTTTTGCGTAGTTGGGCTGGGGAGGCGACCGGTCAACTCCCGGGCAGGGAGCGAGCCGAAAATGACAGAAGTGCGAGTTGCAGTCCGTATAAGGCCTCCAGTGAGATCAGGAGGACCGCCTCTCAGTATCCGGGGACAGGTTGGTGTTGCGGCACTGCAACTTGCGCACGCGAAGGACCAACATCCACGGCACAACAAACATAAGTCCACTGTACGTCAAATTTACACAGTATGGGCAGTTTGCCTACGACTACGTCATCGAGGAAAATGCAACCCAGGAGCAGCTGTTCCTGGAGTGCATCCAGCCTCAGGTGCGTCCATTGACCGACGGGTGAAGGCGCTTGCTCACTCGCGAACTTAACTTTACACTTCGCACTCACGCAACGGCTGCAGGTCAACAAGTTCCTGCAGGGGTATAGCAGCACCGTCCTGGTCTACGGTGCAGGGGGGACGGGCAAAACACACACCCTGGAGGTGAGCGCTGCACACTCACGGGCCTCCCACAATGCAACACGTATGGACATGCCTCTTACCCCTTGAAAACGTCAATACATTGGCAGGGCGGCCCTCGCAGCTCGCGACAGGAGGGTGCTGTACCCAGGTGCGCGGGCAGAAGCTCAACAGACGGAATGCTGGTGTCCACGCGTCGGGCCCCACCCTGAGGTGGTGCCCCATGCTGTCGCTCACCATGCAGGGCCATGCACGCCATCTGCAAGAACCTGGCGGCAGTGCCGCGCCACCGCTACAAGCTATACGTCACCTACTGCGGTGAGACGCCCGAAGCCCAACAAACCGCGGACTGCCATACTGCTTCGCCAGTACGCTGCATGGTCATATGAGGTGCTCAAGGATGCTTCCTGTCCACTGCATAACTGTGGTTAACGAAAACCTCTGCCTGCAACAGCCCTTTCCGCCGGCGTGGAGGCCCAGATGGTGGACCTGCTGGCCCCCGGCAGCCCGGCCGTGTCCCTCAAGGACGGGTCCGCCACCACGGCCATGGCCCGGCTGCTTCACTACCAGGTGGAGCAGCACGAGGACATATATGAGGTGCGTATAAGGAGAAGCCATGAACAACGCAGCTTGGCTGGTGCCCAAAGCTAAGCTGAAACGGCGGCGCCGTGTGCCTAAGGCTTGTCCCAGCGTTGCAGGAAGAAGCCTCGCGGGTCATGCTGTTGTGTTGCCGGTGGCTGGTGTCCATGCAGGTCTTGCGCCAGGGGCGCATGACCCGGTCTGCAGCCTTCACCGCAGCTGTCAGCAGTCCGGGCCAGGGGGCTGGTGGCAACCGCAGCAGCGGGCGGCCTCTGACGGGAGCCGCCCACCTCATGCTCAACATCCAGCTCACGGGCTTCTCTGCGAGTGGCGAGCAGCTCGCAACCAACCTGACCTTTGTGGAGCTGGCGGCGCCGGAGGCCAAGGTACGGCAGGGCTGCCACGGACCTCAGCAGTGTCAAGCGCACAGATCAGGATCCATCTGTGCATTATCTGTTCCTTGGTAATTGTGTTAGTTTTGGATGTACGCCATTCTTGCGGTGTGTTGTTGCCCAAATAGGTAACCTTGCCCATTATGCCGTCCTGCAGGACATGATGGGGTACCCTGCGGCAGCGGACAGCGCCCTGACACGCTCCCTCAGCCTGTCGTACGCAAGCCTCACCGCCGTGGTGTCAGCCCTCAAAGCCGGCGGGTCTGGCGCAGGCGGGCGGCCGGAGTCGCCGTACCGGGGGCAACAGCCCCCCCACGTGCCCTGGCGCGACTCGCCGCTCACCCGCTGGCTCAAGGGCTGCCTTGGTGGCTCAGCCAGCGTCCTTGTAATCGCGACCGTGGCGCCGGGACCCGAGGTGAGCCCACGACGGTCAGCTTGTTCCGTTGGAAATAACCCTCACACCTGGCTTACGCTAGGTACTGCACATCCGATGGATTGGATGCCGCTGACCTGATACTACCCCTGTGCAGGCTGCCGCGGACACGCTAGCCACGCTGAGCTACGTCAACCGCCTGCGCTCGGGGCCCAAATCCGACGGCCTCATCGTCACCGCCACGTGGGACGCCGGCGACGCCCGGGCCCCCGGCTTCGACGCCGTGGCCTCGCAGCAGGAGCTGCACTCGTCGCTGCGGCCGCAGCCACTGCAGGGCAGCATGCAGGAGCGCGAGCGCTTTGGCAGCCCCATCCAGGTGCGGAACTCGCCAACGGCGTCCGCAAGCTCTTCCCGGCCGTCTGGCCACTCCAGGTACGCCAGCCGCGTTGCAAATTGTGCTGGAAGGCGCTAAGGGATGAGCTGCGCTCGCACTACAGCACCGCTTTGGGCAGCGCTTAGTCTCGTGTGCTTGCGGCAAAGCGCGGACTTAACGACACGCAGACTTGCTGACCTGTTGCTGTCTTTATGGCAAGAGGCGTTCACAGCTCATTGTCGACGTTGCCTTTCTTGGCAGGTACATGCCTGGGCCCCAGCGCGCACCATCCATCGACACCATGACCAGCTACCACACCGAATCCAGGCGCCCAGCGTCAGCGCCACGCGGCTCTGTTGCGCTTTCGTCTGGTGCACCCTCTGGCGGCGGCGCTGGGGGCCAAGGCGCAGTCCTAGGCACGTCCGTTGCATCGTTGCGCTCCTCAACCACCGCTGCGACGCCCTCGTCCCGGCCTGGCAGCTATGCCGTTCCTCCCAGCCAGCACAGCGGTCACCAGCAGGAGGCACCCCACGTTCCTCCAGCTGTGCAGCCGCTGCGCACGAGTGATGTGCTGCCGAGTGCCTCCCGCCCAGCCTCCCACGTTGGCTCAGGTGCAGGTCAGCCACCTGCGCCGCCCTCCTCCCGCGGCCCTGCACCACTGTCGGACCTCCTGGAGTCCCTGCAACTGGGTGGAGCGGGAGGTGTTGCGCAGCAGCGGCCGCCAACGGCACAAGCACAGGCCTTTCGGAGCAGCAGCAGTACCATGGGCTACGGGGTTAGCAGGGCCAGCGCCGAAACGGGCGATGGGTTGGGCATGGACAGGGGCGGTGGCAGCTTTGGGGAGCGGCTTGAGGCGACCATGAACCCGGCGCAGCGCGGTGCGCCCCTTGCCAGCGTGGGCGGCAACAGTGCAGTGGTGGCGGGCAATAGCGCTCTCCAAGAGATGCTGGACACATTGAGCCGCCAGGTGGAGCAGCTGCGGGCCGAGCTGGGCGCAGAGCGCCGCGAGACGCAGGCCCTCCGGGTAAGCGTCCCCGGCCTTGCCACTGGCCCCCCTCGGCAAGCGGCCCTGGGCCCATGTTATACCGGTTGACGTACCGTGTACGAGCTTGCGTGCACGCGTAGGGGCTTATGCAACGTGAAGTGTCCCTGTTGCGAGTCCGAAGGGGGCTTTCAGCCCGTTGCTTCCTCGCTGTATGTGCTGGTTTCAGGCTGAGGTGTCCCGGCTGGAGGACGCCGACCGCGCCGCCGCGTCCTCCACTGAGGTCCTCACGCGGCAGCACAGGATGGAGGTGGCCGAGCTGCGCAACCAGCTGGACGCCACGAGGAAGCAGCTGGAGACGTCGGAGGGCGCCAAGCAGCTGCTGACACGGCGGGTGCAACAACTGCAGGAGCAGCAGACAAGCGTGTTGGAGGCGCAGGTGTGTACAGGACCTAGCGTTGGACGTCAATGCCCAAGACCTACCTTTCTTGTGCCCGTGCGCTCCCGCTCATGACTCAAACGCAACACCTGATACCCTGAGCCGGTACCCGGTTGCTTCCTCCTGTGCAGGCCGAGTCCAGCGTCCTGGAGGCGCAGGCCAAGGCGCTGCAGGACAGCCTCGAATCCGCACGCGCCAACAACAGCTCCCTGTCGGGTCAGCTGGCGGAGGCACGGCAGGCCGTGGAGTCCCTGCGGCAGGGCTCCGACACGCTACGTCAGGAGCGCGACAAGCTGCAGCGCCAGAACCACGAGCTGTCGGAGAAGCTGCAGGCACAGGTGCGCCTATGCTGCTCCTGGCATGAGCGCATTAGCCAAAACGTACCTGGCCATGCATTTGCTCACCTCTGCTACCATAGTTTCTACCCTGCCATGCCACGCCATGCCAGACAATGGCACTGATGTACGGTGCATATACGTGTTTGGTGTTGCAGGTGCGCAGCCTGAGTGAGGAGATGACCCGGCTGCGGGGCCAGGCGCTGGAGGCAGCCGGGCAGGTGGAGGCGGAGCAGGTAGCGAGGAAGGCAGCAGAGGCGGCGCTCACGCAGCTGCGGATGCAGGTGGACAACAGCCGTGGGGCCGAGGGGAGCGCGCTGCAGCAGGCGGCACAGTACTCTGCGCAGGCACGGGAACTGAGTGCAGCGCTGGAGGCGGTGCGGGCTGAGCGCAATAAGCTGCAGGTGGGTGGCCCGCGGAGGGCTGCCGATGAGCAGCGGTACAACTGGCTTGGTCATGGCTTGTCGCCGTACCGGTACTGAGGTGGCGGTGGTGCAAGTCGTGCGTGTTCTGGGAACTCGGCAGTCAGCTATGTGCTATGGAGGTGGCATGGGGGCAGTTACTTTAATTCAGAAGCTCTGTGGACAGGGGGATAGTGCTGCAGAATGTGATGCAATTGATGGCGCTATGTAATGTTCAAGGCTGCTATAGAGCGTCGTGTGTTCCACGCCCCCTAACTACGAAACGCACGGCCATGGCGTACAACGCACAGCTTGGTCCTGCCCTAGAATGACAAACGCCAAGAAAGGACACAGGCACTGGCAGCTAGGCCAACTGAACGCTATGGAGGGCGTGGCGTCCGGCTTTTGGGCTTTGGCTAGTGAACAGCCCTTTCTGTTTGTGCACCTACCAGGAAGCCAAGTGGCGCTCCGACGAGCGTGCAGAGCAGCTGGCCCTAGAGCTGGATGCGGCGCTCACAGCCCGCGCCAAGCAGGAGATGGAGGCCCGCGCCGCAGCCACCAAGGCGGAGAGCGACCTCCGTTCCGCCATCACTGCGGCAGAGCAGCTCAAGCTGGAGCTGACGAGCGCCCGTGCACAGGTACGGCAGCGGGGACCAGGAATTTAGCCGGTCCAGGGTGGTGCAGGCAGGGATGACCTGCCCGATGCGCGCAGCAGGCCAGGTTGCGTCCCTGCAATAGTATGCTTTATGCAGATTGGAGACAGAGCGTGCTTTCTAGCCGTGCGTGCAGGTTGACAGTGCGAAGCAGGAGCTACGTGCTGCACAGCTGTCGGCTGAGGATGCTGCGCGACGGGAGAGCGCCGCCAACACACAAGTGCAGGAGATGGAGGCACTGCTGCGAGGTGAGGCAAGCTGGCTGCGATAACGCAGAAGCCTGTGACGACCTGTACCTTGGACCATACTCCGGGGTCCGGACACGAGCACAACACATTCAGCACCACAAGTCAAAAAGGCTGCGATAACGCAGAAGCCTGTGACGACCTGTACCTTGGACCATACTCCGGGGTCCGGACACGAGCACAACACATTCAGCACCACAAGTCGTGACACGTGGCTACTGCTGGCCCAGTATGTTCATGCGGTTGTACCTCAGTCCTGGTTGGAGCATCAGGTGGTACCTATCCTGCTGTTTCCCCCTCCAGAGCTGGACCGCGACCTGGAGGTGCAGGTCACCGGCCTGTGGCGGCAGCTGCGCGCAGAGCGGGCCGACTCGCTCTTCGGCGTCCCCGACGCGGGCTCGCTGGGCCCCTCGCGGCGCTGGCGGCCCGTCCTGCAGGCACTGGTGGGCATCATCAAGCGCACCGTCATTGAAGCAGAGCGGCAGGGGCAGGTGGGCGGGGGCGCCGGGGCAATCCCCTCAAGTTCTACCTGACACTGCTGGCACGTCTTCGGGGAGGTAGCTCTGGCACTGTACTGCGAGCGGCGTATGGCATCGCTGGTGTCTTTGGCGTCTTGGGCCACTCCTCCGGCAGTGAAACCTTGACTCCGCTTTCAAGGGGTGGCATGGTGCCTCGTTGGCCCTGCAGGCCCTGGAGCAGGCGCGCGAGCGTGCGTCCAGCCTGGAGGTGCAAGTGCACCGCACCAACGAGCTAGCCACCAGCCTGGCCGCGCACCAGCAGGTCAAGGCGGCGCAGCTGCAGGAACTGGAGGAGAACCGCCGCAGCATCGCGCTGCTGGACCAGGCGCTGGGGGTGAGCAACCGAGGGATAGCGGGGGCACAGTACCTGCATACCGCGTTTCGTGCTCCGGCATCCTACATGGTGATATAGTTTGCCTAACAGCGCGTCCCGCGCTGCTGGCCTGCAGTACCTGTATCATTCCTGTACGCTCATTGTTATTACGGTATTAACAGGAGGCCAACCGGGAGTGCCAGCGGCTGCACCGGCAGCTGGAGGAGCTGACGGCAGCGCACAAGGCCTTCACCGCCGAGGCCTCAGCCCGCGAGGCGCGCCTGCAGGCACAGGGGGCGGAGCGCGAGGCCACGCTGCAGGTGAGCCGTCCACCAACCTCCGTCCGCATCGCCACAGCCGCCCTGCTCTTCCCAGCTCCGCCCGCTTCTCTCCCCAAGCTGCCCCTGCTGTTTGCCGACTTAGTGGCCTATTCTCGCTGAAGCCATATAATACCGTACCACTTCCATACCTTGCATGCCATCCGCCTTGGCTGCAGGCCGAGGTTGCGGAGCGGGAGGAGCGCCTGCACACCGCCGCCGCCGAGCACGAGCGCCGCATGCAGGCCCTGGCGAGCGAGTGGGAGAGCCGCATGCAGGCCGTGGTTGCGGAGCGCGACGCCCGGCTGCGCACCGCCGTGGCGGAGGCGGACGCGCGTGTGCACGCCGCGCAGGCGGACCGTGACGCCAGGCTGGCTGCTGCCGCGGCTGCTGCGGAGGCACGGCTCAACGCCGCCGTAGCGGAGGGTGAGGCGCAGCTGAGCAAGGTTGTCGCAGACAGGGACGCGAGGCTGCAGCAGGCGGCGTCGGATGCGGAGGCGCGGCTGCGGGAGGTGCTGACGGAGCGGGAGGCCAGGGTGGCGGCGCTGAGTGCGGAGCGGGAGGCGCTGCAGCGGCAGGTGGCGGCGCTGGCGGGGGCGCAGGCGGACGACAGGCAGGAGCGGGACATGCTGCGGCTCAAGGTGTGTGGTAGGGTTGTGGTTGACGTTAGCACATCCCATGGAGTTCCGTTCGGCAACCGCATGGCTTGGATTTAGCCTGGTGAAACCATGACGGACAGATGTACCGTAGGTTTGGCTGCAAGCATGGAAGGCCACCCACACTGCCGTATTTGCTATGCAGGCACAAAGCCGCGACCAGCTGCTGAGCATACTGTGGTCTGAGGTGTCGGCGGCTAAGGCTGCCGGCAACAGTGGCACGGGGTCAGCGGCGGCGGGCTCGCCCCACGCGTCCCCCTCTGGGCTCCTGGGTGTGGGCGCCAGTGGGCTGTCCGCCCTGCTGGAGGCGGAGGCGGGCATGGACTGGGCCGACCCCACTGCTCAGGACCGGCTGCTCAAGGCCGTGACCACCGTGCGTGTGCAGGTGGGTACCGGCACGTGTCTGCCGGTAGGACGCTCTGCACAACTGGAGACATGGAGAATTGGAGGTACACTTGCGCTGCCTCAAGGACGAGGCGTGCACCTGACCTAGCCTATGCACAGTTATTACTGGGGGTGCGACCCCTGCGACCCTTATGACCTGGCCCGTACCGTAGGGGTCTTGGGGGCTGGGGGTGTATGGGGACTGATACTAGGCTGAAACAGTGTGTTTGGGTGTTTTGGGGCGTGCCAGGTAGACTGCATGAGGTAGCGGCCCGATGTAAGGGGCCGATTGGGCCCCAGTCCCGCCCGGACTCCTGCAAACCTTGCATTTGGTGTACACCTGACCACTAGTGAGGTATTTGTGCATTCGGGTGGTTCAAACACGGCTGTCAGCAGGCGCTGACCACCGCGACAGAGCTCTTCATTTTGCCAACTGGAAATTATGAAACAATTCAACAAGAATATTTATATATCAATTGTCACGGTTGCTGGAGCTGCGTGCGGTCGCAAGGGACCTGAGCATGCCCTGCGACCCCTCCCGACCCCTACACGTACTGCCATAGGGGTCGCGGTGCCGTACCGTAGGTCGCGATGGGGTCGCACCCCCATGCCTATGTTAGTGTTGCGTCACCCATGCAGAGCGGCACTGAACGGTTGCGCTGTGCGTGCCCGAGTCGAGCGCGGCAAGCACTCTCGTTCAATCTGTACCGTCACAACTTTTCTTTTGACGACTGTTACCTGGAACAATCGGTTGGTTGTCACCGTACGCATGCTCGCAGCTGGGCAAGCTCCAGGCGGAGGCGGCGTCGCTGCGTGCCGGCAGCGCCATGAGCGAGGACCTGTCGGCGCAGCTGGTGTCGTGCCGCGTGCGGCTGGCGGAGGCGCAGCGCTCTGCGGAGCTGCTGCAGGGTCGCGTGGCCACCCTGGAGGAGCAGCTGAGCGACGCACAGCATGCCAGGTGCGGACATGGAACAGCACCCTGCGGCCACCCTTGCCTTGCCGTACTGTGGCTGATCGGGCCGGGGCAAGTGCGGTAAATAAAATTACAAGTTTACAATCTGGTTGCACGTGCAGGTCTAGCCTGCAGCAGCAGCTGGCCAGCAGCGAGGCGGAGGCGGGCGCGGTGCAGTCGTCGCTGGCGGAGGCACGTGCCACCATCGCCTCGCTGCAGGACGAGGTGGCCATGCTGTCCAAGTCGCGCGACACGTGGAAGGTGCGGCAGCGGCACCATGGGACACGGATTTCGCCGTGTTACCGCCCCTTCCGCCACAGTAGAAAGCCCAGCTAACCGTTGCAAACGTGCTTGAGGGCCCCGTGGCGGCCTTTTCACGCCTGTTGCGCGCTACACTTGCCGGTGTGCTTGTGTGCTGCGTCCTCTCGTGTGCAGGACACCGCCACGCAGCAGGAGGCGCAGCTGCGGGAGCTGTACGTGGAGGGCGAGGCGCGGGCGGGCGAGCTGTCACGGCTGCGTGGGGACGCCCAGGCCGCCACCACGGAGGCCAGCGGGGCCGTCGCACGGCTCAAGCTGCTCGAGTCCCAGCTGCAGGTACTGCACCGTCGCAGGTCAACGGAACCTCCATCATGCCACGTTGACAGCTTGCCATCTGCGTCCTACCCAGCCTTGTTATGCATGCGTCGGAGGGTTTGTAGGCGTGAAGGTGTGTGGTGTGCGCGCATGCTGCCGTCCTGCAGGACGCCCAGGGCCAGATCGACACGCTGTCGGCGCGGCTGGCGGCCACCGACAAGGCACTGTCGGAGGCCAACACGCGCGCGGCGTCGCTCAACGGGCAGCTGGTGCTGGCGGATAGCGAGGCGCGGCTCAAGACGCAGGAGCTGCTGGCGCGCGTGCAGGCGGCGGAGGACGGCGAGAAGCTGGCCAAGGTAGGCGCAAGGGAGGCGGGGTGGCAAGCAGCGGGGCCAGCAGTGGTTGGGTAACGCAGCGCAAGAGCAGCCCATGGTGACTCCGCGGGTATTACAGTCTGACTTGTGGAACTTACTGCCGGTCCTGCTTCGTGCCGTGGCGCTGTGTAGGCTCAGTAGTCGCACCTGTCTCAAAAAGTTTGTGGACAACGGCCAGACCCCTGACACCACGTGTTGCTGATGACGATGCGACGTGAACACATGCAGGCCAACGCCAAGGAGGCTGTGGAGCGGCTGGACGGTCGGCTGCGTGAGGCTGCGGACCAGGGCGCCAAGCTGGTGGCCGACCTGGACACGCTGCGGGCCGAGCGCAACGACGCACAGCTCAAGGTGCGGGGTAATCGCAAAGCGGCAAAGGGGATTGGGAAACAGTCGGCCTGCGGAGAGCGAGGTGGGAGGAGGAGGGCGCACATATTGAGATCCAGACACCGAGACAGAAGCAACCACCCGGCGCAGCATTATACGGTCGTGCGTCCGCCGGTGCCAAGGTGTCCGGGGCCTGCCATGCAGCATGGAGCGATGGTGTGCCGGTATGCATCGTGACGAGAGCGTTCCCCGGCTACTGTTCCCGCCCCGGTCCTCCATGCAGGCTGACGAGCTGCAGCGGCAGGTGCTCGAGGCCAAGGCCCGGCTGGTGGACAGCGAGCACGTGGCCAAGCAGCTGCACAAGGTCATGGGCGAGCGGGACGCGCTGCAGGAGCAGGTCAACGCGCTGCGCAACGCACACAGCCAGGGTGAGACCGGACACAGCCACCTAGCTGGCCGTCCACTTGCTGCCGCTTTTCCGTTAGCTGCTGACACTCCGAGATGTTTCAGATGTATGTGCGCAGCCCTGCCACGGCCTAGGCGATGAAGCTTGCGGACCAGCGACTACAGTACTTGATGCATCGCCCTGAAACGCAACCTGTGTCAATACTGCGCTGTGCCCATGCAGCCTCCGAGGACGCGCGCAACCTGCGCCGCCAGCTGGACTCGGCGCAGGAGCAGATTGCCCGCCTTACGGAGGAGAAGAACCGGCTGGCTGCGCAGGTTGAGGCGCACCGGCTGGACGCCATCATGAGCAGCATGGCCCCCAGGACGGGCGGCCGCATCGTGGCGCTGGCGGGGGCGAGTGCAGCGGGCGGTGCTACCCCTGGGGCAGGAGCCGGGCTCAGCGCGGGCGTGGGTGTCGGCGGCATACCCGGGACTGCGCGGCCGGCGGGCACGGCTGGGGCTGTCGGTGCGCTTGGCGGTGCAGGGTTGGGCCTTGCAGGAGACGGGCAACGGACAGCCCCTACGTCCTATTCAAGGTGGGTGTCCTGGCCGCATCGCACTCAGTAGTGTGGGCAGGGCCGTGGAAACGGCCGCGGCGGGGTCTTGGTAGCACTGAATACCAGGACAGGTTCATATCCTGTACGGCCGTCCGGTGGGTGTGCGCACGTGCTGCCGGCATGGCACTGAAGAGGCATGGCGCTTAAGAGTACCGCTGACCACGATCAGAAACAATGGTGGTACCGTATGCTCTCTTTACCTGCAGGGACTATGCCGGCCTGGCCTTTCCCACCGTTGGGCCCAGTATCTCCGCCGCCGGCTACAACGCCAGCGCCAGCCCCACCATGTCCCGCCCCGGGGCGCCGTACGGCTCGCTTGCCGCCCCGTACACGCCCGCCAGCGTGACGGGCGGTGTGGACATGCCGGGCTCCCGGCTGGGCACGGGCTACGGGGTGGGGGCTGAGGACTACGGCTCGGGGGTGCGCGTACACGTGCGGGCATCGCCGCCCACGCAGCCACCGACTGGCCGGCCAATGTGACGAGGGCAACAGATGCGGGAGGCTGACTCTGGAAGAAGATACTATTACATTCATTGATGTCTTACAGTGTTATTGGGGTGTACGCTTTGCGGCGTGAAATGAGGGCCTATGTGCATGAAAGCCACGTGGTCACCTGGCCTTGGCTGGCGTATCTGGACTAGGCGGGCATGAGGGACACAATGTGCATGAGGACCACCGTGAATTGTTTTTAATGACCACCCTTCAAGTGCCACGCGGTCGTCCCTGGTGATGATTGAGCACCGTGAGGCCGTGCCAATGACATGCGCGCTGTAACTCAGGCGCATAAACCTCATGTCTGCAAGCCCCGAGTGGGCTCCCGTCCCAAAAACCAGTGCTATGAAGCACCGCGGCAAACAGCCGGTGCAATGAACATTCAGCCACCCAGTCGTACTACCACGCGTAATAACTTCAACATGAGCTTGCTGCCATCATCTCCGCTTCTTGCTGCCAGCCGCCTTTTCCGACGCCTTGAGCTGCTGCTTGGCCTGCGCCACCTCTGCCGGAGACGGCGGCCGGGGCTGCTCCCGCGGCCCGAACACCGCCGTCACGGCCAGCAACCCCATGAAGGCGGTGGTGGGCAGGGGGCCGCACGCCGAGGTGAAGATGGACCACACAAACAGCGCTAACGCTACCAGGGTCACCTTCAGGTCCGGCACCTGGGGCGCATGGTACAGGAAAGGGGTGCTGCAGCTTCATTTACGGGATGGAACTCGTGCGGCGGATTGCGGTTCTGGCCAGCACTGTTGGACAAAGGCGCTGTGCTGTGCGTTTGTGTGATGGGAGCTCTCATGGTTGGTATCGACATTGCCACAGCTGTCAAAGCAGGGTTGCGCCCAGGTGCAGCAACCCACCACCGGTGTGGCGACAGCGCACGCGACCAGCATGGCGCTCGAAATCACCAGGGTGGGAGCGGCGTCCTGCTCGGGGTATGAATGGGGCACGTGGGGCACGGCACTTGTTTAAGCAGGCCCAGCGTACCGGTATACATGAGGTTGCACACGGCCACCTGCTGCCACGTGGCACAAACGACGTTTGCACGGAAACAAGCACAACAGCGAAGGCCGTGTGCCGTTATCCCCAGCAGTACCTTGGGCACCCACCGCCCATATGAACCGCAAGCCGGTATGCTTCTGCCCATGCGCCGGGACCATTCAAAACATATATGCAGTGGCCTACCTTGAGTGTGTCATAGAAAGGCCCGACCATGGCTGTGTAGTCCGACGCCCGCAGCAGCGCCGCCCCATCCAGCAGCCCCCGCGGCTCGCAGTTGGGCTTGCCTGTGAGGCAGGCGAACGCCTGCCGGCTCACCGCCTTCCACCACATGCCCGGCACCAACATGTACTGCGCCAGCCGGGTCAGCTGCTCCGGGTTGTGTTTTATCGCACCAATGGCCGTCACCTCAGCAGCTGACATGGGCACGTCGACCACGGCGCCGTTCCTCTCAACGGGAAGGGTGAACAGGGGCGTTTGGAACAGGATGAAAAGGGAGAAGCACGCTCCGCAGAGGCGCTGGGCTGGGTTAACCACTCGCGTCCGCCTCCGCGGCGTCAACCTCTTGTCCTGGAGCCCACGCGAGCCCATCCTTGGCCTGCATGCACGCGCCGTGTGCGTGAACTCATCAGGGGATGCGTCTGCGGCTGAGAGGGGCAGCCGTGTCACCAGAAACCGCTTGTTGCCGTACAGGCAGTGTCTGCTGTGGCAGCCTAACTGTAAAGGGAGTTTATCCCCTGGAGCACGACATGTGAGTGCAGGGTGCCCTTACCGAGGTGCAGTCTTTTGCACCTACCTCGACCCGTGTTGCCCAACAGCTATGGTCCCAGCCCCACAGCGTGGGGCGCTTGACGGCACGTCCCTTGCCAAGACCTTTTACTTGGATGCCGTTTCGCTCTGCTTGCTGCCTCAATGTAAGTTTGCCTTGAGCTCCCCTGTCCCAAGTGACGGCCAGGAGCTGCAGGTGTTGCAGGAGGTTGCACCGAACCGTGTGCGGTAAACGCTGACTATAGCATTCAACATAATCAGGAAGCTCTCTCTGGAGCGAAACCTGGTAACAACGCGCGGCACGTCACGTCGACACGACCTACGCGATGATGCCGAGCGCCCACAGAGTCTCCTTGCAGGGCTAGAAGGACAAGTGTTCTCGGCAGATCCAACTAATTGTGCTCTGAAAAAGCAGTAAAAGCGCTGTGGCGCGCGGGGCCTGTGATCTTCCTCGGCGGGACCAGCCTAAGCTGCCCGTTTCTCTCCCTTCCCCCACGATACGCTCGTACGAAGCGACAAATGCTGCAGTCTTTGAAGCGTGGGGGTCGAGATATCAGCGCAAGGATGAGCGACATCGCAGTTCCCAGTGCGCCCGAGTACCCGCCATATGCACAGCGGTTACCGGTTAAGGGGGCTGTGCCGAACTGGGGAGCTCCAAAGTGGTGGCCTTGTTTTAGCCACCAAGGCAAGTCTACGCACACTGAGAGCCTGCTCAGTATTCCAGCCGAACTGGGCTGTCTACTCCCTGTGTCGACAAGACGGCTTACCATGACCCTTCGCAGCGCCAGGCAGCGCGCGCCTATTTCTGTCCCACCCTGGACCGTGCATCCAGCAAGTGGCACTCAATGTCTTCAGTATATGCATTGTCATTCGCCAGTGATGCAACTCACAGGTCACACTTGAAAGCTTTCGTGTGGCGCCCTGCAATGTCGTACGGTTCTGCTGTGCCCTGCCCGCACTACGGCTTACCCCAGCTCGCTCTCCGGGCCGCACTTCCTTAACTCTCCACCTTCAACACTTGACCAGCATTACCTCATGTCAGCCAAAACTGCCGGACTGCATGCCCGAAAATACATCGGCCCCACTGCCCATTCAGTGTCTCGTGCCTTGGATTCCACCAACGCGTTCCCCACGACTAACACACCCGGTGCAGCCAATGGGGTTCCGCACCAACGCCACTAAAAAGACCAGCATGAGCGTAATCAAACACGCATCACCCGATGCCCGCAAGTCCTACTACTGCTCCGCATCGGGCCTCAGCATCTCACTTCTTCTTCTTGCCCTCATGCGTCCCCTTGTCCTTCTTCGCCGCCCCCGCCCCCGCCCCCGCCGCTTCCCGCTCCCGCAACTGCGTGGAGGCGTTGGCGGCCGCCTGCGCCAGCTCGGGCTTGGCGTCCGCCTTGGGGTCCTTGGCCATGAGGATGTAGGCGCCGATGCTCATGGCGACCGAGATAACGGTGCCGCCCATAATGTGGCAGCCCGTGCGGTTGGCCAGCCATGCCAATCCGCCGTAACCCACCAGCAGCCCCACGGTTCCGTCCTGCGGTCAATGTGGCGTGACATCGACGTCAAACGAGCGTACCCAGGTTGGCGGTTGCGCAACAGCTGCTCGGGGGCTTCCTGGGCTTATGTGACTTCCTTGCTACCGGTACTCCAGAGGGAGTCCACCTTTCCACCGGACCAGCATGGCAACAAAGGGTGGGCTTTCAAGGCAGCAGGCGCCTCCTGGAGCGATTTGTTCATGCCTGGAGGCACTGAGTGCCCCGGAACTCATAACCCCCGACTGCCCTGCGCCGCGACGCCCTCACCAAGAAGATGCTGCTGAGGCTGAACACCGACGCCATGCCCGCAGCCGCCTGCGCGAATTGGCGGTAGCTCCCAAACTGTTGCACGAACACCTCCACCTGCAGCGGGAGAGGCACGGGTGCAAAGGCCCATCGCGTGCTATCGCAGGTAGGGGCGACCGCTGTAACTGCATGTCTGCTGCGCCACAAGGGAATGGTGGGTAGCGGGTCGGCATGGGCATGCGCCCCCCGCCGGACGGGTTGACACTGCTGTTCTGCTACTTCGCCGGTGAGTGCCACGCACATGTCCCGCTGCCACGTGCCGCACGCCACGTGCTCGCAAGCGGTACAGCTCCAAACGAGTACGACGCGTGCTTCATACTCCCAGGCCTTGTGGCCAACTGAATGCACAACCCTGTACAGACGGTGGCATGCAGTCGACTGCCGCAGGGTGACACGTAATCCGCACCTTATCCCGGTAATCAGCCTCCTTCAGCAGCTCATCATAAAGCGACCGCTCCACCAAGCTCTTCCAGTTGCACGACGTTTCAATGCTGGGGTTGACGTAGCAGGCATCAAACTGGTTGAGGAAACGCTTGAACCAGAGGCCAGGCACGAGCAGCTTGGCAATCTGCTCGTGGTGCTGGGGTTGCGTCTTCAGCAGCCTACGTGGGAGAGGCGCAGCAAATTCCAGCATGGGATCAATAGTCACATGATTTTACACGTGGTGGCCGCAACAAGGCAGGCGGCACGGGTCAGGGCAGGGTTGGGAGGGCCAGAGAGCAAGGACTGCGACCAGGGACGGCCCATGCCTTTCATGACGGTGTAGGTCTAGCAGCAGGTAAGACAGACTGGTGCCATGCCAAGTATGCGCGCAATTTCTGTGCCCAAGTTGTCAGGCAGCATGTGTGCCACGACTCGTGTACCCTGCGCCCTCCCCCAGTCCCTTGCCTCGAGGCACGTACCCCAGGCACGTCGTCTCGAGAGGCCCCAGGTGCAGCTGGCGCAGAGAGCCATCGTCGTACTCCACGTCAAAGCGATAAATAGGTACTTGAATTACCAGGAAGATGGCGATCACTACACCAGCCAGTCTTTGTTGCCATGTAACTTTTGCGCGCTCGCGCCGAGAGCCCAGCATAGTGACCATCGTTACTTGTCGCAACCACCAATTCGAGACCTAACCCTTTGGCGTACGCGCGCTGGCCCACGGAAAGCCGGGTGAGACTATCGGGGTATCTTTCAACGAGGCGCGGCGGCTTGAGGTAGGACAGTCACCAGTACATTAAATAACGGCGACATGAAGTACAATCGCTACAGTCGGAAGCTAAGTAAGCAGTTTCAGCCTCGTGGCCTCGTCGGCAGTTGTAGGTTGAAATTCTGTGCCGTGTGACGTTCAAAGCACACCGGCGCTTCCAGGCGAAGTGCGTCCTCGCATTCTTCTTACTAAGTGAGGCTTTCAACTGGGTAAAGGTTGTACTCTACAACGGTCGGCTCTTGTGGACATCTCTTTGGCGACCATCAAGCGCCTTGCCATCCCAACCCTACCCTTACACCAGTGCCAATCAGGCCCTGTATACGACAGGCCGCCCAGCTACCTAAACTTGCTGCACACACTTCCGCCTCTCAAGCCACAACCCTGCATCACATACGCACACATGCATGCTCTCGCGCCCCATCCTACACCACCGCACCGCCAGGAGCCCACGCTTCACCAGGGCCCCTCACGGCCCCGCCTGCTGCAGCGCCGCCAGCAGCCCCCTCCGTGCGGAGCTGTCCTCGCTGATGGCCATGAGCAAGCCCTCCAGCTCGGGGACCGCCAGCGCCGCCAGCTGCCCGCCCTCCCACGCCCGGCCAATGGCGGCGATGGAGTCGCACCGCAGCACGCGCAGCACGCACTGCAGCTTGCGCAGCTGCTGCGCGCGCGCCGTGATGGCGGAGGCCATCTGATGCGGGGTAGGGCAGGGGTGTAAGGGTGACGAGGCAGACGGCTGGCAGCGGTATTAGGAAGCGAGCATGACATCTGACTGGTTCGGCAATGCGACAAGGCCCAGAAGCACGCCAGGACTGGGGACTCGTGCTTGGATGGAGCGGTGTATCAAGGGAATACACAGGCCACCCAAAGCAGCACCCGCGAGCGTCGCAGGCGGCAGCCAAGCACTAGCAGTGTGCAACCCACACATCCTTGTCTCACCACGTCCAGGGGCACGTTGGACAGGTGGGCCTGTGTTCCGGCCGCCCCACGCGCCGCCGCCAGCCACGACTCCACCGCCCCCTCTACCAGCGGGCCCAGCACCTCCACCACCTGCACGCACTCGTCACGGCCCATGTCCCTGGCATAGGGGTATTGCGAGGGACACGAACGCCTCTGGTCAGTGGGGCAGCACCTTATGCCGTGCCCCCCGGCAAACTAGGTACTTTAGGAGTTGACTCTCTAGCGGCTGCAGCAGTTCAAGCTCATGCCAAAAGCCGCAACGGTCAGTTCAATCTTGGTGCTCACGGCCCATGCAACATAGGTACTGAGCACCAGCGACAACCAGACCCCCAGAGCTAAGGTCCTTGCGGCAAGCTCTGTACCTCGCACGCGCAGGTGCAACGATCGGTTACGGGCTTATGGCCCCACATCCCCGACTTGCTGCGAGCTCCCCTGCTCTTACCCCTTCCCTGCCCCCCCGCCCCCTAACCCACGCACCCCTTGGCCAGCACCGCCGCCACCAGCTGGCCGCACACGTGGTTGAGCGCCGCCGCCGCCACGCCCGCCGCCTCCTCCGGCGCCAGAGTCTCGCAGGCGGCGCGGCCCAGGCGGCCCAGCAGGTGCAACAGCTGCTGCACAGCACGGCGGTAGCGCGCGGCAGCCTGGAAGGGCAAGGAGTGCGAAGACAAGCGTCAGTGCGAATTACGATGCGTGCAGGACGAGCACTTGGAAGTGCGCAATCCGGGATGGACATGTGGGGCCACAGTTGTGGGTACGGGTTGCATTCCGTCGGCTTGGCAGGCTTGGACTGATGGGCTGGATTCAGGTCCGAAGGAGGGGCTGCGTTAGGTGTCAAAGAACTACGGTACACCGCATGCGGCCATGCTGGTGCCGCGTACCTTTGCGTCCCCCGCCCCCACGTGCCGCAGGCGATCCAGGCCTCCCAGCGCCTCATCCAGGCTGCCGTACTGGTGTTGCAGCTGCAGGGGGGGAGGGCAGCAGGGGGTAAGGAGCAGGCTATGCAGTGCAAGTGGCAGGCGTGCCCGAAGGTACCCTCCACACATGGCAAGCCGCCCAGGCCCGGGTACACCAGTGTCAAGATGCACGCAACGAGAACCAAACCTGGGTTGAAGAGAGATGAGCCGCAGCCCCTCGCCACCAACCTGCACCCTGCACCCGCCGCTCGCAGCTCACACGCAGAGCACCACGCACTTGCATCCTGCCCGCCCCCGTCCGCACCTGCTCCCGCATCACCGCCCTGGCGGCGTCCCTCAGCGCCATGGCGTCCCCCAGCAGCCCCGCCCGGGGGTCCTCCCCCAGCGCAGCGCCCAGTGGCCCTCCACACGCCGCCGCCAGCCGCAGCAGCGCCGCCGCCAGGTGGTTGAGATCGTTGTAGGCCGTGAAGGCGGCGTGCGGCACGTCGTGCGCCGTGAAGGCGGCGGCAGGGGATGCGGCGGAGGCGGTGGCGGCTGGCGGCAGGGTGCGGGCCATGAGGGCGATGGAGGACAGCGCGCTGCGGAGGGACCGGGCCACGGCGCGGCTGCCTGTGGGGGGAGGGCAGAGGGGGGTAGAGCTAGGTAGAGCATGCCGCGGGGGGCGAGGAGGAGGGCAGAGGAGGGTGAGGGCATGCCGCGGGGGGCGAGGACAGCGATGTAAGAGAGAGGGAAGGAGCCAGGCAACACGGGACTGTGAGCTTCATGCAACCTCAACGCGGATGCTGAGCTGCGGCTGCGAGGCATGGCCTGCAGTTGGCCGTACAGGAGTAGTATGGCCGTCTCGTGCAACCAAGCGCTGGATCCAGTCACTCCTGCGGCCACGTGCCTTCGGGGCGCGCCCCAGTCCCCACCTGCGCACGCATCCTCCACCAGGCCCTCCACCAGCCCCACCAGCTGCGCGCAGCGGCGGCTGACCAGGTAGCGCCCCGCCGCCAGCAGGGGGCCGTCGGGGCTGCAGCCGCACGGCGGGTCGGCGGCCTCCCAGTCCTGAGGACGTGCATAGCGCAGGCAGGCCATGTGAGGGGGTTACTTGACCATTCCTACGGGGGAATACTTCACAGGTACCGAAACGCTCTGTTTGAGTAACCTGCAACAGGAGCGCCCCATCTGACCCGAACGCGAACTCGCGGTACGAGCCCTGTCAGCACACGCCCAGTACCGTGATAGCCGCGGGCGCGCCCTCTGCGCGGCACCCTCAATCCAACTCACCGGCAGCTGCCCCTCCCCCAGGCGCCGGAGGTAGTCCTCGTCAACGGCCAGCGGTGCGCCCGCCTCAACGGTATCCCAGCCGCCTGCGCCCTGCCCCTGCCCCTGGCCCAGCAGCAGCTGCCGTGCCCGCTCTAGGTACTTCTCCTGCCGGTTGGACAGCGCGTGGCGGGCCAAGCTCTCCACCGCGGGACCCAGGTACGGCTCTGCGTGTTGCAAGCGTTCGCACGAGACGGAAGGGGGCCCGTTAGGACAAAAGAGTGTGTCAGTGCATTCGAAGAGCAGTCCCCTTCGGTGCAGGGAACAATGTCCAGTGCGTGCACCACCCCGCGCCCCGAAGTCCCATATGTACCTGCCCCGTCCCCTGTGAGGTTGAGGCTCTCCGCGAACGCCTCCAAGTCTGCCGCTGCCGCCGCCGCCGCCTCGCAGCCCTCCACGTCCTCCGGGTTGGCGGCGATGAAGGGCGCAGCCACGCGGGTCACGTAGCAGTCGGACACGGCGCGCCACAGCGGTGGCCCAAACACCTGACGGTGTGGAAGGGGGAGCCGGTAGTGTGGTAGCATGTGTGGGGTTAGGCAGCGGGTAATGACTCGTGGCATGGTTGCGCAGTCCCCCGGAGCTCTTTACTCTTCATCAAGCATGGGCGCATGGCACGTGTCCCAGGCCGTCGCACGATGATCACTCCGCGCTAGTCTTGATGCTCTGCCGATCATCATGTCCTGTGTGCAACATCACGGTCCCCGGCGCACCTTGACCAGCCCCTCATCGAACTCCAGCATGCCCCCCGCCACCAGTCGCAGCAGGTGCTGGCAGCAGTGCTCCCGGTCACACGCCCCAGACTCCGACCCCGACCCCGGGGCCACAGGCTGCCACGTCAGGGTGGCTGGCTGTGCCCCTTGCCCCGCCCCTGCATCTGCTGCTGCCGCCAGTGCCTCCTGGCTGACGGTGACACGGCACGGCGCCGCCAGCATGGGCTCCAGCGCGCCCTGCACCAGCTGGTCTGTGTGCGGAAGGGTTGAAACACGCGCACGTGAACAATGTCCCGCGTCAGCGCAAAGCATGCAAACGATTGAGCAACCTACTCAGTGTGCACCATCATGGACCAGTCTAAATGAAAGCCGCGCCGCAGTGTGCACATAGCAGGCACCGGTGTGCAACCATTGGTCGTGGGTTACCAGCCCAATGCAGCCGCGCTTCCCCAGCTCTGCTGCCAGCTGCCACACGCCTTGTGTCCCGGCCTCCACGCACCCACCCGTCATGCGCTTGAGGTAGCTCTCCTGCAGCCCCAGCACCTCCAGCGCCGAGAACAGCTCTGCCATGCGCACGTGGGCCGTGGCCGTGGTGGTCCCCGCCTCCGGCCCCGTGTCCAGCCCCACTTCCACCTTGACGGACATGCGCGGCCGTACCACCACCCTGCGGGCCTGGGGGTCTGTGTTGAGCGCCTGGGTGCTGCAGTGATCCAGTGCCTGCAAGGCAGGGCGAGGAAGGAGAGGGAACGACCCCACAGCGGTGAGGGTGCCGGGTGGTCAGCTGATAACGTGCACTGTCTGTTCGAATGATAAGAGTATTTGCGCGCCATTCAGTGCGCGACTGGGAGCGCCTACTAGTTAGCCGACCATACAGCGCAGCGACACTTTTTATGTGTCGGTTTGGCCCTTGGCTTACCTTTCTCAGCCTGCTGCTGGCCTTCTCCGCCACCTCCTGCGCCAGTGCCACGCTCTCTGGCGTCACAGGTGGCGCCCCGGCGCCCTGTCCCTGCCCATCAGGGCCTGCCCCGCCTCCACTCATGCTCCTTGCCCCGCTAGCCACCTCGCCGGGCGCGATGTCCGCGAGCCCCTCCAGCCCCTCCTGCTGCTGCTGCTGCTCCTCCTGCTGCTTCTGGCGCTGGGCCTCCAGCTGCTGCTCCGCCAGGGCCTCCTCGGCGTCCTGCACCGCCTTGCTTAGCTGTACGACACACCACGCAGCTTCCGACAGCTCGCCTGCGGCGTTCAGCCAGGAGAGTCTCGGCCACAGCGACGTAAGCACTACGGCGTGTGCGCCCGTAGCTCGCCAGTGCGCACAACCGTGCATACTTGTCGTCTGGAAGCAAGTGCAACTGGCGGGCACGGTGCACGGGGCGTGCCTACGCATCCAACCAGTTGCCACTGAGACCCCTGGACCGAGTTGCAATCTCCAGCTTAAAAGCCAAGTGATAAGCAGGATATTTGCGTACCCCAACGCGTCAGCATTCGGCTGCGGCCTACCTGCCGCCAGGTGCCTGTCAAACTCCTGCAGCTGCTGCTGTAGCCCCCGCGCGGCATGCTTCCGGCTGACCTCGGTCGTCAGTGACCCGATGCGAGCCACCAAGTCCCTGCGCAGCAACACGTCGCACCCCCCAGGTTACTCCTCCTCTCGGACCCAGCGCGCCAGCGCCGACTTGAGGCCCCGTTGATCCACGTTTGCTGCCTTGAATCCGTACGCACCGAGCGCTGTTTAGCACTGCTCGTATATGGCCGGACCTACCGGTATGTTGCAATGTGCGGCACTATGCTGGCCTCAGGGCTGTCGGATATGACGCTGGCTGCGCATGCCTCCAGCTGGCTTAGGGCCTCGTCCAGGCCCTCCCCCGGCTGGTTGGCAAGCCGTTGCAGCTGCCTGAACAGCTGCACGCGCACCGCATTCTGGTAGTGGTCGAGCTGGTCTATAGCCTCCTGGATGCTGACCGGGTTTGCTCCCTGCATGGTGTAGGTGGCGTGGGGCGTAGCGCGCCTGTGAGGTGAGATGCCTAGGGGAAAGCCTGTCCGAAGGGCCACGTTGCGCCCAGGATACGCCGAGCGAGGCTGGTCCCCGCACCTCGAGGCTTCGCGAGAGAAGCTGGTCCATTGTTGCCGATATGTGGTCTACATACGACGCTGCAGGTGCTGGATCGCAGCTTCCCCCAGTTTTGCGCCAAGGGCAGCGAGGATCGATGGTGCGCGTGTATGTGTATCACTTCGGAGAGCGTGATAGTATGCGTAGCGTATGATTACGCCTGTATCATCCTTGGCCAACACGGCAAGTTGCCGCATTGTCCGGGCTGTCGCAACCGATCGTAATAAGCCCAACGACGCTAACTGACGACGCGAAATGTCTATGTGTTTGTTCTTGCAACTGCAGCACGCGCTACTTAAAATACCGCTTCTGAACACGCCTTCTGTCGCACGCATAACACTCCGTATCACGTCCGTTTTGCTGCTTTTACTGCGAGCGCACGAGACAGCGCTTATCCGGGAGGAAACGGTCTGGAAAGAGTTGTATGGGTACAGATGGAACCGCGTTGGTTGAAGTGGCCGACCCCATGGAACCAGCCGAGGAAACGCAGGGGGGTTGGAACCAGCACGCTGGCGGTGACGAAGGCAATGACCCCATGTCAACAGCGGCCCCGGACGGCGCGGCCGAACCCTCTACATGCGGCCACACACCCCAAGCGTACAGCGTGTTCGTGTTTCCTCAGCAGCCGCAAGCCCTGTATCGGGTGACACAGGAGTATGCAGGTACGACAGCTTCTGCACAGCTTTAGACCAGCAGCTTGGGGCCACGTCAACCCACTCGCGCGGGACATAAATCCATTCGCACAGCACTGCTCCGCCAATACCGACAGCCGCCCGAAACGCTTTGTCGCTGTGCGCAGCCCGCAGCTCCACCTGCACGCATGGCAACTTCCTCAAGGGCGTAAAGTGGTCCCCCGATGGAGCCTGCCTGCTAACAGGCAGCGATGACTGCTGGTGAGGGCTTGACTACTGCTTCCATAACTGCTGCGTCATCCTATTTGGGACCCGGCACTACGGCTACAACCCCGCCCAGTCCACGCCTCCTGGCATTGGCGCCTCCGAACTGTGCTGCTGCGTGACGCCCTGCAGCCTGTCAGGTATCGCACGTTCACACCTACAACATCTTTGCACCCCCACGCTGCACCCTCACGCTGCGACCCGCAGGCTGCGGCTGTACGACCTGCCGCGCGACGCCTACTGCGCCCCAGCCCTACCAGAGGAGTCCCTCACGTCCCAGCCACAGCCCCAGCCTCCCTCGCCAACAGACAACCTGGCCCCCGCGTTGCGCATGCACGCGGGCGAGCTGGTGTACGACACCGCCTGGTACAGCCGCATGACCTCCCTGGAGCCTGCCACGTGCTGCTTCGCCGCCACCACACGTGGCCACCCCATCCACCTGTACGACGCGTGCTCGGGGGAGGTGCGCTGCTCGTACAGGGGCTTCAACGACGCCGATGAGCCCACGGCGGCCTACAGCCTGGCATTCAGCCCCGACGGGGGCAAGCTGCTCGCGGGTTACAACAAGAGCATATATGCGTGGGACGTGTCGCGGCCGGGGCGGGACTACAAGCGCATTGTGACGCACAAGCGCAAGCAGCAGGAGAGCATTGCAGGTGTGGCGTTGCTCCATTTACAAGGCCTGGGGCTTTGAGCTGATGTCATAAGGGATAGGGATTGCTGCAGCGCTAGCCCCTGCACCAGCACCTGGCCAGCAGATAATGCTTCACCGGTACAGCTGCTTACTCCGTTCAAGGGCACCGGAGCCTACTGCGCGCCCGAGCATATAGCTGTGCACGTGGACAACAGGCGAGACCTCGCTGATGCCGCTGACAACCTCCCCTGCAGGCATCGTGTCCTGCATTGCCTTCAGCCCTGCGGGCGACCTCTTCGCGGCCGGGACGTACACGGGCGCCCTGGGCGTGTACGACGCCCGTACGTACGAGCTGCTGCTCATACTCACAGGCAACCGGGGAGGCTTGACGCAGGTAGGTGCCTGGACGGCTGTGCACACCTACTCGCATCACTCTACCTCCGGCGCTCCGCACCATCAAGCCAGATATCCACACACCACAATTCAACCCACAGCGCCGAGCGTGCGCGCGCGGTCTGCACATAGTCGTACCGCGTGGTGGACGGGCTTATGAGCTGAATTGCTGATGCACCTGGTCTGTCTGCGGTATGCAAGTGTGCCACAGGTGATCCGCCTTCTTCATTTTTTGCACCGCCAGATTTTTATTATTGCATCTGCCCGTCTGCGGCCTGTGCGGTTGCTTTTTGCAGCTCATGTTCTCGGGCGACGGCAACTACCTGTACACGGGCGCGCGGCAGGACGACCAAATGTACTGCTGGGACGTACGGCACACGTACAACTCGCTGTACTGCATGACGCGCGACACGGCCCGCACCAACCAGCGCGTGCAGTTCGACATCGAGCCCTGCGGCAGGCACCTGCTGACCGGGGGCTGCGGCGGGGGCGTCACGGTGAGGGGCGGGGCGGGGTGCGGGTGTCACCCTTCGCCCGTGCAACCCAGTCACTTTGTGGATGACACCAGTTGCAGCTTCATCACCGGTACCGTGATGAGTCTGCCGTAAATTGGCTACTGCCTCAGCGCATGACGTGCTCTGGGTGCAGACCGTCCTAAGCCCTGCTGCTGCTGCTGCCCCTGGTGCAGGTGTTCGACCTGTCCACGGGCAGCCAGGTGGACTCCTTCCAGGTGGCGGGCGACACCGTCAACGGCCTGTCCCTGCACCCATCGCTGGACCTCATGGCCACCGCGTCAGGTGCGGCCAGCCGACCGTCGTGCACTGCCTCCAACTGCGCGCGCTGCCACACCAGCTGGAACGTGATATATGCCAAATGCTGCATGCGGACAAGCCGCTGTAGGGCCGCAACAGCTGCTTGTAGTCCGAGCAGTTATGTACAGCTTGATCTTACAGACGTCATGCACGTCAGATTTACAGAGCCTAACTTGCTCGACCAGCCACACTCCCGCCGCGCGAAGTTATCACCGCCCCTGCCTATGTCGCCTTTACAACCCAGGGTATGTACCCCCTCTCCGCCACCCTGCACGGCTTCCTCGCGTTCACGCGTACCCCATCGCCGCAGGCCACCGGCGGTACCCTGAGCCCGGGGGGCCCGACAGCGACGAGGACCGCCCGGACGCCGACATGGGGGCGGGGAGCAGCGGCGCGGGGCAGCAGGGCGGGCCCTCGCGGCCCACCAATTCGCTCCTGGTGTGGCGCTTGCACCAGCAGCGCCTGGGCGCAGGCTGAGGGCCTGTAACATCCTCACGTCCATGCTACACTCTCGGTCGCCCGTTCTGTCAACTCTGGAGCTGTGTTATCCTTCTGCATTTTGGACGCAAAACCGCTAAACAGCCTCAGCGCTTGTGCACTGCCAAGTCATGCATCCAGGCCACCAGCATCTTGCCAGGCAAACCTGGCTATGCTACCGCTTCCACACGCCTCCAAACCTGTCCTCAAATCAATATGCACCATATGTATGCACATCGCCGCACAGCACAGCGGCGCACAGCACAGCGGCGCAACTGTACCCCGCTGCACAGCGGCGCAGTCGGCCCCGGCTGCACCCTGTCCATCCTGCCACGACTAGAGCTAGAGACGTCACGACTTGACCAGCGCCAGCCAGGCCAGCGAAACGTACATGAGCATGACGGGGTATACAGCCAGGGCCTTGCGCCTGAGTACAAACGGAGGGGACGCATGCGAATGTCAGGGCCAGCAATAGTCTCAGGGAACCTGCCTCAGCAAGAGGGCCCGACCCCAGGCAGTTGCCGGCGCAATCACTTGTTGGAGGCATGTGGCTGAACCAGCCGTTGACGCTTACCCTTTGGGGACGGCGTTCCCGATGAACGGTACGGTGGCCCAGGACGCCCAGACGAGGCATATGAGGGTCACAAGACTCCGGACCAGCTGCGGGGCCAAGCAACACAGGCAGCAGGACTTGCGGCAGGCACAGCAAGGACAAAGCGTCCATTTGCTACCACCACGGTCTGACGTTACGTCCCTTCAGGTTTGCAGCCTACAGTCCCGGCGGGGCGTGTCAGCACACCCCGCAGGCCCCTCGTGCGGTTGCAAGCGCGCCCGTACCTTGCTCTCTGTGGAGGCGCACACGATGGCCGCCACCACCAGCGGGAACAGGCAGTAGCCTAGCAGGCACACGGCCTGGAAGAACACCAGCTCCCCGCCCAGCAGGATGACGTTGATGGTCAGCACGATGGCGCCCAGGGCCACCTCCGCAAACACCATCTGGGTCACAGGAATGGCAAGGCAGGATGTGTACAAGGAGTGTCCTAAGAGCTGTTGTGAGGGTCAGCGGACCAGGCATGCAGGTACATGTCCGCAAGTCCAGTGGCCCTCCGGGACAGTGCTTTGGAGCAGCGGGGAGGGCACGCTGACCCGATTCATAGTGGCGGTTCATCCGTGCACCAGCAGCTACCAGGACCTCCCCTGCTCACCGCGAACACCGAGGAGGGATCGTTTTCCCCCAGCGACAGGACGATGGCGAGAACGAGCATGAAGACCTGCGTGCAGTATGTGACATGGCGTGCTGCTTCGGCGTGTGCGTCGGATGCGCAGCCACGTTGGGAGGCAGCGGTAGGCAGACGAGGGACCTGGCAGCAGCACCTACCAGCGGGCCCCATAGGTCCCAGTTCCGCAACGCCTGGGCCTGCCCGTTGAACTTCCAGTTCACAGGTATGAGGACTGAGCGTAGGTTCCGAGCGATAGTGAGGAAGTCACGGCCAATGGTCTTCCATATGGACTCGTCGAGTGTGTACTCATCGGGGATGGTGCTGTGCGCCTGAGTCGACGCTGGGATCATTGGTGGGGGCGATTGTGGCCCACCCATCGGCTGAGATGCCGACGGGATGGGCTCTTGAAAGAGCTGTGACACCGAGGGCAAGGGAAATGGTCGTCAAACTAGGAGACCGGGTCCATCGGCACAGCTGCACCGCTGTCAGTATCTTACCCCAGGCGCTGGAGCTGCAGCAGGCCCCGTTGCAGAGCCGCTTCGCAAGGGCCACATCGCGACTTAGACGGAGAGGCAAAGCTGGAGTGAACTGTATAACTTAGCAACAGGTAACCTAGCTGAGCAGCGGTGATTACTATCCTAGATAAGATTTTGACTGATTTCGGTCGGTGACTTGCGTTCTGGGTGAAAGTGGACAAAGCGGGCGTTGTCCAACGACAACTGCCTTGATTGGGGGAAAGGCGCGAAGCAAGGAGGAACAGCTCTGCCTTGCTTCCTGGCACAAGCAAGAGTCTGTCATTGCGCTTTAGCTGGGAGCCACTTCATTTGCCTTTCGGTGCCAGAAGCTGGGATCCACCCCGACACGCGACAGGACCTGACAAATGAGCCAGGTGGAGGACGAGCTCACCGACTTGATAGGGCAGTTTGCTGGTGCTTTAGGCGAGAACAAAGTCGGCACCAATTCCGGAGGGGGTGCTGAAAACCCCTTTACACTGGACGACGACGCCAGCGCGCATGGAGCTGCGGCCCCGCACCCGCTGGACGACGTGTTTGGTGCGCCTACAGGTTCTCCTTCACAAGCACCGTTTGGCGCGGCACCCAGTGTGGACCTGGACCTGCTTGGCAGTCCCGGGAACAACCCTGGTCTGGGGCCCTTGGCCCGCGTGGGCACAGCTTCTGCGGGTGAGAAGCACCCCGCCAAGCAACAGTAGGCATGCATTCCAGGTCAAGGGCAGCTGTAATGTGCAGGATTACATGCTGCGCACACAGGGGCCGGCGTGGTAGTACAGCTGCCATAATGGGGGAGTTGAGGGCAGGTGGCGACCGGACCTCTTGCTCGTCTAGTCGTCCTCGCGTTCCAAGCAAGCCAAAGCGCTCCTCAATGTGCCTCTCCATGATGAAGATGCCACATGGACCCCTTTCTCACAGACCACGACATTAACCTTCTGAGCGCGGAGGATGTGACGATGGGCTTTGCGCCCCAGCAGCCAACCACCTCGCCAGTAGTGCAGGCCCCCCTTCCCCAGGCAACGGGACCGCTGGGAACTACAGCCACCAGCACAGGTGTGTCCACGCCGATCCGCGGATGATAGCTCGACACGCGCTCCCTAAGCTGCCGCTGCTATCACTGGTTCTGCGCGAGCCTATCACCTGTGGCCAATGCTCACGCCGAACGTTTTTGCAGAACGCTGAGCATGAGCTCCGGCATACACGCCCAGCTTGCCGTGCTGCTTCCTAGCGGCGCATTACACATCATAGTGATACAGTGCGCTTCCGCCCGGTTCCTCCTATTTACGGTATACAGGTCTGGGCAGCGTGTCGTCTGCAGGCGGATCTCAACGCGGTGGGCCGCTGCAGCCCTCCCCCGGCCCCTACGACGGCGAGGCGGGCCCCAGCACCAGCGCCAGCGCAGGGGGGCAGCGGGCGCCTGGCGGCCTGGGGGCTGCGCCGGCCGGGATGTCACTGGCGGGCGGCATCACTCCTGCGGCGGAGGAGCAGCAGCTGGTCCGCGTGTGGCTTAAGGATCCAGGTGGAGGCATGCGCGGGCGCCGGGCAAAGGGGGCAGGGCACGTGGTGTAAGTTGCTTGCAACAGGGTTGGGCATGCCGCTCAGGCGAAGGGTATGTGTTCAGTTGCGCACGGCAACAAAGCACGAAGCAACGGTAAGTGTCATGGCAGGGATAGCAGCAGCGCCCTGGGCTGTCCTTGGTACCGTTGGTCGTCATGGGCAACGCCTGACGCGATGGCGCCTCTGGCGGTTGTTGGGGCGGTGGTGTGGGCCCGCAGAGAAGCAGGAGGGCACCAACAAGCTGGGTATCCGCACCACCTACTTCACCTACCTGGTGCGCACGGAGAGCGCGCTGCCGGGCATGCGGGCGGACGGCGCGGAGGTGCGCCGCCGCTTCAGCGAGTTCGATGTGAGCGGGGTGGAGGGGCGCTGGGGTGGGGCGGAGGGGCCGTTTGGTGGATGGGCGGTGGGGTTGAGGTACGCGTGAAGTGCGAGGAAACCGTGTGAGGCGGCGGAGGCAGAGGCCAGGAAAGCAGCGCGCCAGGGCAGGGGTTTGAGGCCGAGCGGATGTGGGTACGAGCAGGGGTGGCAGGCATCGCATGAGAGGGGTTAGAGACGCACACGGCACGTTGAACAGCCGTGTGATTGGCTCGGTGAGCTCTTGGGTGGGCAGCGGACGATGTGCCATGGTATCATGCGAGGACGTGCTTGACCAGGCACGGGAGGATCCCAGGCGCCCGCCCGCCCCGCTACCCCGCCGCCACGCAGTCGCTGCACAAGCTGGTCAAGGCGCAGTACCGGGGGTACATCATCCCCCCGCTGCCCGAGAAGTCCTTCATCGAGTCCAAGCTGGCGCACGAGGACTTCCTGAGGCTGCGCAGGGCGGACCTGCAGGCAGGTGCCGGGCAGGGGTGTACGGGAGTGTAGGGTCGGGGTACGCGTAAACGCGAGGGGATTGTGTAAGGTGTCAGGAAAGCATGGTAACGCTGGGCCCTGCACGAAAGGAGGGAGTAGCGTTGGGGTGCACAAGATTTCTTCAGGTCGCGTAGGGCGGACCTAAAGGCAGGTGCTCGGTAGAGGCGTACCTGGGGTGCCATGTTGAGCTTCCACTGCGGATGGCTGGAAGTGAAGCGCTATTCGGTTGCGAGCAACAGAAAAGAGGTCGACAGGCAGTTGCTGGGCACGGCCGAAAGCTGGGGCGGTGCTAGCATGCGGTGTGCTGCTGCCGGGCAGCGTTTTGGGTGGTGACTGGGGTTGAGGGCTGCAGAAGGCGTCACAACGGGCTCTCGGATGCTGCGGGGACGGCGTGGCCATTGCTCGTTGTGGTCCGCACAGCAACAATTGTCGGCATGTCTGGCTCGACAGCACATTCAAGACCGCAGTGAGGGATCTGGAGACTTGCCAGTCGGCGGCCACCCCCATCACCTCACCCCGTGCCCCGTCCTCCAGGCCTTCCTGCGCGGCATCGTGTCGCACCCCGTGCTGCGCGACTCTGAGGCGCTCAAGCTGTTCCTGCTGCAGCCGGGCGAGCTGAGCTACAACCCCGCGTGGATTGCGCTGCTGCACTCCATCGGCAGTGAGTGTGGGCCGCCCTCACGGCGCACCACTGCCATCGCGCCATCCCGCCAGCGCACGGCCTGCTTTCGTCACATACGCTGCCATAACCGGCGCGCACAATACCCCCAAAGCATCCCACACAATTACAGCTCTTGGACGGGGACGGTCCTTTTACCTGCCCTGCAGCTGAATGCTCCTTGAATCATCTTCATGATGGTACCCACCAGGCCAACCGGACCACAGCGACGGGCAGGGCGGGGGCGTGCTGTCGGGCGGCGCAGCGGCCAGCGGCAACAGCGCCACCAGCAAGGCGGCCGCGGGGCTCAGCTCGCTGGTCAGCTGGGTGCGGCACAGCGTGCTGGCGGGCGGCAGCAAGCGGGAGCTGGACGAGGACGAGCAGCAGCTAAGACACGTGAGGCAGCAGGGAGGGGGACTGAGGGGGTGCGACATGGGACTGGGGTGCACGTGGAGGGCTTCATCATGCCCGCGGGGAGTACGAGCTGTACAGGCTACTTTCGGCTTCGGCGTAATCGCTTCGAGCAGGCTGCGTCGTGTACCGTTACAGTAACGGTGTTGCATGTGCCTATGTGTTGTTGCCGGCTGCCTGCCTGCTGCCATGTGTCAGGCCAAGGAGCTGCTGCGCGACCTGGAGCGGCTGCTACAGCTGAGCTGCGAGTCCGCGCGCGTGCTGTGCAGCCACATGGAGGCGGTGGCGGGGGACCTGGTGGAGCTTGGCAGGAACATGGGCATGATGAGCAAGGTGGGGCCGTGGTGCATGTGGGGCTGCTGGGCATGTGGGGGACATGCGTGGGGACTGGGAAGGGGGTGCGGGGTACACGAGCTGCGCCTGGGGGAAGGAGAGGATGAGTGCTGGTAGGAAGTGGATGATAGGACAAGGGAGAAGCGCTTCCTTCCGTGGGAGTGGGGCGGGGCGAGGCAGTGATGGTCGTGGCTGATGGGGCGCGAGGGCAACCGTGCAGCGTGTCGGGTGGCAGGCCAGCGGCAGAGGTGAGTGGAGACCTGGGGGGTTGGCAGGGTTCCGGCTGGGCCCGGCAGGAAAGGAGGGTGTAGGCGTGTCCGGGCGGCCAGGGCGCGGTAGGTAGGCCATGGGCCCACCGAAAGGCACCGTGGGTGGGCCCAACTGGCCCATCGCCACGGTAGGGCTGTTGCCCTTTTCGCTGAGCCTTCAAGGCGTTGGGCACGAATGTGTTGCGTTAGGGTTGAGGTCAAGCACGAAGGATGTGCATCCCCCACTGTTGGACTACAACTACATCAGCCATGTCTCTGCCATATGATCGCTGTGCAGTGGGAGGAGGCGCTGCGCTCCCAGAGCGGCACCTACACGGAGGCGGGCTTCAGCGCCGCCAAGCGCGCCGCCGACTGCCGCCAGATGAGCATGGCCACCGCGCGGCAGAACGGCGTGTGGAAGGCGGCGGCGGTCAAAACGGCGGCCAGCCTGGTGCGCGGGGGTGCGGGCGGGGGCACAGGAGCGCAGCTGTACAGTTGATGTAGATACCGTATCCTATACGCCGACGCCATCGAGTAGGGAAGCATGAAGATTTGCGGCTGTCGGCACGGGGATGGGCAAGGAGGCGTAGTAAGGGAATGAAGCTCCGGCGAGCGGCCAGGCGGGGTAAGGCGTGAACCGGCTGGACCGGGGGCCACGGTAATCCCGCTTGCTGCCGGGTCCACGGCGCCTGCCGGGCGCCAAGGAGCCTCCGCTGTCGCTGCGTCACGGTGTGTGGACGTCGTGTTCTGTTTCCGTAGCACAGGCCGCACCGCCACCTCGCATGCACACAATGTATCCATGAGCTCTGTCCTTACCACGTGCAAGGGCCTTCGTCTATTTCAGTTACCCCTTCTGCCCCGCAGGTGTCGCTGCACGACTACTACATCCTGATGCCGGAGGCTGTTGCGGCGCTGGAGGAGCGCGAGCGTTGCCTGGCGCACATCCACGCCATGGAGGACGAGCTGGCCGCAAAGCAGGGGGAGCTGGCGCGGGTGAGGCGTGGGGTCTGGAGAGGGGTGCGGATGACAGCATGTATGTGATGAGCTGGGACAGAGGGCGACCATGGCCCCAAAAGGCTGCTTTGCAGCAGTCCACACGGACCGCCAATCGCCAATCACCAATGGGCAACACCACACCCACAAACCGCGTTTGGGCCGCCCACCGCGCCAGCCTACTGCTCTACCACACTTCTCTGAGAAAGTTGTTTCCCCTATGCATAAAGCGCGTTGCACACACTGTGCCTGTGGTACCTGGTACTGTGCATTGCGTGATGCTCCGCACTGCAGGGCGTTTGAGTGCCCGCGGCTAGCACATGGCACCTGGTTGAAGGCCTGCAGCACTCCCTCCGGGCCAAAGGACCGAAGGGATATTGTAGGGCCTTGGGGCCACGCACAGCCCAACCCCAGCCAACAGGAGCTCAGGCTCCGAAAACCGCGATCGGAGTGCAAGCCACCCAGGGCGAAGAGATGCAGCAGCGGCGATGTTGTTCCAACGCAGCTTGGATCTTGTCGAACTTGGACGAGGGGCACAGCGTCTCGTTGGTGCGCGTCTGGGGGGCAGGGGGCGGGGGGCAACACGGTGGGGCCAAGTCAGCAACCGCAGAATCCGAGCCACGAGGCTCCAACACCTCCCTCCGGCAGGGGCTGAAGTGCCTTCCGGCTTTCTCCACTCTGCCAGTGCAGCGTGGACTAGCTACTGCTTGCATCCTTCACCCCCATCCAAGCCCGACTCTCGACCCACTACCCCACGGCACCCCGGCTGCCTGCCCCTGCAGGGCACGGGCGGCAACTCCCGCGGCGAGCGTCGCGCCTACTCGCTGACGTCCTCCGTGGAGCGGCTGGAGGAGGCGCTGCGGGCGGCGCGGGAGCAGTACGCGCTGATCAAGCAGCGCAACGTGGAGGAGCTCCGGAGGCTGCACCTGGAGCGGGAGCAGGTGGGGGACAAAGTGCTAGGAGAGGTGGTAGTGGTAGGCAGGTGGGGGTTTGCAGGGGCGAAGGGGAGCATGCGTTGAGAAGCTGCAGTGCGTAGTGCGTGGAGGCAGGCTAAAAGGAGAGCAGGTGCGGGGTCGCCTGGGGAACGAGGTTTCCAAGTTGTGAAGTGCCAAGTGCGCTATAAGGGTATGTTGCAGAGGTTGAATCGTACGTGAGGGAAGGAAAGCTGGGTGATAGGAAAGGCTGCAGGGCAAGGTGCGGTACAAGCTGTGCACCCCTGGTCAGCAGCGCAGGCGGGGTGCCTCAGACGCTCAGTCCCCCGTGGGGCGCCCCGCCGCAGCCCCTTCCGTGCCCTTCTTCCTGTTTGCAACGGCGCCCCAGTCCAGCATTCATAGCGCCATTGCACCCATATGCCGTTAGTTCCTCTGAAACCCGATGCGCCCACTGTCCTGCCCTCTGCCGACGTACCGGTAATCTCGTTTCGGTCCCGACCTGTGTTACCCTCATCTACAGGCCAGTCCTGTTATGGCTGTATGACAAGTCCAGCTTCGCTCTTACCCCCTGCCCCCCTTCCTCCCTTCACAGGGTATCCGCCAGGCTCGATGAATAACTGTAGTACAACGGCTGTCCCCCTTTCGCTGTTCCCTTGCCAGGACGGCACCGGCGTGCCCTCGACCCCTTCCGGTCTAACCTCCTGGCACACGTTGCTCCCTGCCCAACTGTACGTCTTCTGAAAGATCAACGCCAATACCAAACCCCATAACCGTTGTGCTGTTTCCCCCTGCCACAGGACTTCCACGACATGATGGCCACCTTCGCCTCCGTCATGGCGCAGCAGATGGCGGCCTCGGCGGACATGTGGCGCACCACCGCCCGCCTGTACAGCGGGGAGGGGCAGGTGCAGGGCGCGGCGCAGGAGGGCGAGGGGCAGGAGGGCGACGCGGGGGCGGCAGGGGAGGGGAGGGAGGAGGGCGTGCAGCTGTGAGAAGTGCGGGCGAGGTTGTGGGGAGAGCAGCTTGGCTGGGTATGTGCATGAGGATGGGGAGTGGTATGGGTTTGTTGGGAAGGGGTGATTGGGTGTGGTGCTGGCGTGATATGACATATGAGTGCAGGGACCGGGAAGGGAAGGCTTACGGGTTCTAGGCGGCAGGGTCTGCTTCAGGATTTGCCTGTTTGGTTTGGCCTTTTAGCCGTTATGGTCATGTTTAGTGATGCCCGCATGCTTTCGGGTAGCCGCTTTACCGGCACGCGTAGAATAACAGTCGCTGGCAGGTGGACACAGAGCTCGTTTCGTGAGGTCTGAGGATGCGCCAGAAGCGCTGGAGTAGGTGTCCACGTGACGACGGCTGGTAACACATGTTACTGTGAAGCTTAGCAGGAGTCTACCGCTGCCAGTGCAGATTGATGCATACGCATAAGTTATGCAACCGTGTTGCAACGGGTATGGAGCAGTGCGTAGCTGCCGTAGTGATGATGATGCGAGGCAGCTGAGGGTGGCCACCTGGTGCAGCACGCCTGAACACGGTCAGCTTACACCGGGGGCGTCGTGCTGATTACGAGTGAGCCCCCTTCTTCAACTGTACGTCGTAGACTGCCAAGTCCTGCACAAGGGGTGCCGCACACGTCAACTGGTCGATACGGCGATGTAATCAATGCCTTCCTAGGCCACGGCACACTACGACAGGAACTGCGTATGAAAGACAATCAGCTACCTTTCGGGCCATGGCAGATAGACACCACGTCAGGTCAGGGCCGCATGAGGGCCAGCCCCCCTCCTGCTATCCGAAACACGAGCAACCAGATGCTGCCAACCATCCGCTGGTGCGTCCTAGCAAGTGCTCTTTATTGCTGCACACCAACGGGGACACCTGGCATTGACAAGCACCATCATACCGGTACGCGTCATGCCGTTTGTCATACCATACAACAGGCGTGCATGTACGCGCCGCCCCCACAGTCGCTGACCCTACTTAAAAAGTTTTCGTGCCGTGATACTGGTTGAGGCACCGCATTATAACCGCAGCACCCGAGCGGTTCAGGGCACTCCCACTGCACATGCTTAATCGCATCTTGCCAAGCCCAGGCAAGCGAATGCACACCTCCTCTTTGCAAGCCCCAGCTGCGGCATGCCTTCGCTCACCGCACCCCAGCCCCCTCCAGGACCTCCAGCGCCAACCTAGCCACCCGGCCCAGCAACTCCGCCCCAGCAACATCCGATGGCCCCGCCGGCGCCGCCGCCTCCCTCCCCTCAGCCCCCACTTCCCCGCTCCCCCTCGGCCCCGCAGCCACCGCCGCACACGCCGCGCCGTACAAGTCCAGGACCGGTGCACAGGGGTCTTCCACCCGCAGCGCACCGCCCCCAGCCCCCGCCTCGTGGTGGGCCCCTCCCGCCCACTCCACACCGGGCAGCAGCCCTCCCGGAAGCGCCACGCTCCACACCCGCGTCCCCGCACCACCACCCACACCACCACCCGCACCCCCGCCTTCCGCCAGCTCCGCTGCGTTGGCCAGCGTGGTAAACACCCGGCGCAGCACGCCAGAGACGACCGCCGCATCGTCCGCCATGCCGGCGCCGCCGCCGCCCGCCGCCGCCTCCACCTCCTGCAGCTGGTAGGCGTGCAGCGCCAGCACGTCCAGCAGCAGCAGCACCGCATCCGGGTCGCCGCTCGGAGCGGAGCTGGGTGCGTGCTTGTCGCACGCAGCCCGCCACACCACGTGCGTCTGCCGCGCCGCCGCCAGCGCCGCCTTTGGCTGGCTGGACCAGAACAGGCAGCGCGCCTCCTCCAGCCCGCCTGCAAGCATGGCGAGGGTGGGGTCCGCGCCGACTGCTCTGGCAGGTGCACCCACTCCCACTGCAGTAGGAGAGGAACCCCCGTGCTGGTGACCCGCCACACCGCCCTGCTCATGTGCTTGCTCGTGCTCCTGCGCGTGTTGCTGCTGCCGCTTCTCGTGCCGCGCCCGCCTGCGCTCCTCGCGCCGCTGGCGCCCCTCCGCCGCCGCCAGCACGCTGGCCTGCTGCTCCGCCGCCTTCTGTTGGTCCAGGTTGTCGTACAGCTCGCCGTACAGGTTAGCATCCGTACTGGCGCCTGCGTCGCTGACCGCCGCAGCAGCGGCAGCCAGGGCAGCAGCAGGCGGCGCCGTCGCCGGCACCACGCTCTTCGACATGTTTTCCGTCACGTAGACCTTGACGGTAATTGGTGTAGGTGGTCCCTGGGCTTCAAGCTGGTGTGCGCGGGATGATTGGCAGCGGACCTCGGCCCACAGCCCTCCCCGGCATTCGGGGTCTAGTATTTTCACCTCCCAGCCCGTCAGAGCGGAGGCTGGGTCAGCGCTCTCTGTATGACTCAGCGCGTTCAGCTGAGCGTGAAGCACGCTCTCCAGCTGTGAGAGGGCTGCAGGAGCTTCGTAGACGCCAAACTGCAGGTCGGTGTTAAGGAAAGCTGTGACGGAAACCGGGTCGCCGGGGGAAAAGGTCCGTCGCGCCATGGCGCCGGCACAGCATGCGCGGTCCACTACGACTGGTCCGCTCTTATCATCTTTGGCCTCGTTTTCACTGCGCAACGCTCGGAGCACTGCCCGGACGGCTCCAAATGCTGGGTCCATTCCAGGATTCTCACACGTCGGAACGCCTCGAGACGTACTGGCAGAGCGAATTGGTTGGATGTTGCAGTAATTAGCACGTCTGATTGTAGGACGGTGTATACTAATCGGGGACCCTGTCGCTGACGTCCAAGGCTGCGACATCATCGCCCTGGAATTCGGGCGCCCCATTCTCTGGCATGGGGCCCTTAGTAAAGCTCATGGGCAACTCCTGACGCGCAGGGACTTACAAACCAGCATCACAAAATGTGGGTGGCTACAGGTCACATAGGATTTTGATGCACAGCGGTTTGTGTACCTGAACCGGTTGGAGACACGGATGGAGACTTGTCGTGCCCGCCGGATCCACACTGGATTGTGCTTTACACGCGTTGATACTGGATGCGCACAGAGATGCACTGACCCAACAGAAGGATCTGCGCTGCTGTACACGGCATGATGAGAAACGTCAACCCTGCAGGCGCGACATGCGTGACAAGTCAGGGTGGTGGGAGGCGGGCTGACGCGCTTACCACCACGCCTCCTTCCCCTTGCTTCTCCACAAAACCACCCCTCAATTACGAGCACCTTGACACCTTGTACTTACACAGTGCCAATGGACGTCTCCATTGTGCCCCGTGCGCCCACCGACCTCATGTCTTCACACACACCCACACACCATACACGGGTACGGAGCCTTAGCTGTAGCGCACCACGGGAGCTCGCCCCTGCACTGCACCCCTGTCGTTCAGCAGCCCTGGCACCGACCGCCCCGGGCCGCTGCCTCGCTTCACACACAATGCAGCGCCAATGTACCGGCGGCAAGCCGGCAACCCGCGCCTGCCTGCGCTCCCCAACGCACGTGTTTGCTGACACCGTACAAGGCATGCGCAAAAAGCTTGTACGCCGTGCTGCGATCATTGCATAGCAGATGCACCATGTGACCACATGTGACTCGTTCGTTCATTGTAGGAACAAGTCCGAGTCCAAGGTGCTCGTCCTGCCTCCTCACCGGGGGGGATCCCTCCCCGTTACTGACACCACCCGCATGCACTGCTGCTCGAGCACAGCCGTGCAGCGCCAGCCGCCTGGCTGCCGCATAGCCACAGGCAGCACCAACGTACAGCATCTGACATTACCAATGCATGCAAGTACAATCACACACCGTAGAACTCTTCGAGGTCACTGCACAGCTGTACACTGCACTACAAACAACCCCTCCGTCAAGACCCAGTCCCGTTCGGCAACCGCAAGGCTGGTGGTTCATGACTGATCAAACTGCACAACAACAGACTGCGGCACCCATCTGCGAAGTTTTCAACCGCTAAGCGTGCCGCCCGTTGCCACCGCCACCAGGGCACCTTGACAGCCTCACCTCCACCCTCCACCCTCAACCCTCAACCCTAAACCGGTTAACCTACAGCCTATTCTCACTGTCCTACCACTGCAACCTATAAGACTACAACACATAACTTCAGCTTCTGCCACACGGTGACACAGGGACTTCTGCACCATGCAGAACAAGCACGCAACGGACACAAGAATGCATCTGCCAAGCCCCAACCGTCACCGCCACATCTGGTGTATGTCGATCTGCCCCGTGGCCGGCGGCGGCGGGTACACCACCGAGCTGATCCCCGCGATGGCCTCCCGGAACGACACCCGGTACAGCTGCTGGATGTCCTGCGACAGCAGCTGCGCCAGCTGCAGCGCCGGCAGCAGGTGCGGCGAATCCGGAGGGTACGCCGACAGCGGCTGCTGAGGCGCCTCCGGGGCAGCTGCCGGCCCCTCCGCCCCTGCTGCCGCCGCCGCTCCATGCTCCGCGATAGGCGGCAGGGCCTGAGCCCCTGACGGCCCGCGCTGTGGCGCCCGCACCGCAGGAAGCTGCGGCCGTGGCGGTGCTGCCGCCGCCGGCGGTTGCGCTAGCGCTGCGGCTGCGTGCAGCATGGCTGCCACGTCCACGCCGCCGCCTGCAGCCGCCGCCTTGCGCTTCTGTCCCGCCATGCGCTGGCGCTTGAGCAGCACCAGCATGGCGAAGGCCTCGTCGCGGCCCGCCAGGTACCACAGAAAGGAGAGCACCGCCTCCTCGGCCTGAGGGGCGGCGGAGGGGCAGTGTGGTGTGAGGAGTGCGGTGGTGGGCATATGCTGGGTTTGGTGTAGAGAAAGGCAACGCGGTGTGGAGCAGGAGGACGGCGCGCAGGCAGGCAACCGCATCAGTGCCAGCGGCGACGACTCGTGTGCGGCCCTCCTCAATGCAAGAGAGCTGCACGGCCCACGGACCTGAGCCCCCACGCAAGCGTCCGCAGCATTCTAGTCAGGCATGCATGCCAGCCGCGATAAGAGGCCAGCCTGCCTTCTATGCAACCGCCTAACCCATACCGGCGGGCACGCCTGGCCTCCTCAAACAGCAATGTTCCCCGGTACTCTCCCCCTTTTCCACCCAAGCCGACATCACTCTCCTACCTCGGGTGCGTGCGCGACTCGGCCCAGCAGCAGGCCAACGGCCCACTTGCCGATGTCCACCACCGCCTCCTCGCACCCCGGCCCGCTGACACGTGCCACGACACGCATAAGCGCCGAGAACACCAGCAGCAGCTCACTGTCCCGTGGATCAAGCGGCTCAAGGATTTCGTACGCCTGCTTGGCGACCTCCAGGGGGGCCGGCCCAGGCGTTGGCGGCGGCTGCGGTTGGTGGGCGCCGCCGTTGGCGGTTTGCGGTTGTGTGGGGTGGGCGTGGCCGTTGGCGGAGTTGGCCGCTGACCCGGCGGCGGAGCCGGGCGGCGGCGGGACATGCGAGTTGAAGAGGCTCTGTGGGATCGGTGAGGCCAGGACAAGGAGGGCAATGACGAAGGGGGTGTGTGTGTGCACAGGCCGCTTGCAGTACAAACCGCAGGTGCGCTTAGCAGGTAGGCAAGCAAGCTGTGTGCTGTGTACCAGAGGGAAACTTGGCGAATCCAGCCAAGCGTTGGGAAACATGGTAGCCACATGGTATCTACCCACCACGTAGCAGCCCGCGATGATTTTGAGGCACTCGGGCGTCAGCGACGCCGGCTCCTCTGATTTAACAAAGTTGGCAAAGAAGGCCTCAAGGACCATCAGCACCGACAGCAGCGGCGCACGGTGCGGCGGAAGCGGCGGTGCAGCAGCAGCCGCGTGTGCGCCGTTTGCTTGGGGGTGCTGCCCGGCCTGCGGCGCCCGGCCGTCCGCGCTGGCCCGGCCCGGAGGAGCCCACGCCGTCACCGCGCCGTACTGTGCGCGGTTCAGTTGGTCTCGGAGGTGGTTGGTGGTTGCCATCGCCGACAAGCTGTCCACCTAAGCACAGTAAACAAACGGGAAGGGATGCAAACGTTACGCGACAAACAATATTTGGTTCTTGATGCTGGCCACACACGCGCAGTCGTAGGCATGTGTGGCATGGCATCGGCTGTCGCAGCTGCATCAGCGAGCATCTACCTGTGTCCCTGTGAGGTGCTGGTACGCGGGGTGCGCAGCCAGGGGCTCCAGCGCGGGTGAGTCCACGTTTGTGGCGCTGTGGTGGTTGATCAGCAGCGCCAGGGCGTGTGCAAAGGTGCGAGGCAGGCCGCTGGGGTCGGCAGCGCCCGGTGCGGGCGGGTGCGGGGCTGGGGCTGGCGGCGGCGCGGCGGGATCCGGGGGTGGGTGTGCGGGCTGCGGCGCGCTGGGCGGCTGGAAGGTCTCCGCTGCCCCCATAATGGCGAAGATGCACTCCTTGACCAGCTGCGTGTGCAGGGGGTTGGCAAAGGTGGCAAGTGTTCAGGCGGCGAGAGGGCGACCCGGGATATTTGGACCAGCGCCATTGACAGAAATGCGTCAAGGGCCAAACGTGAGGTACCAGGCGACAACTTCACCGTCCCTTACAGCAGGCCCACACTGCTACCCGGAGGCTCGTGGCAAGGACCTCCTCCCCCCACCCCCGCACGAGCGCGCGCAAAGCAAGGCAGCCCTACCTTGTGCAGCTTAAGGAACGCCCTCCGCTCGGGCCCGTGCAGCAGCCGCGCCTGCCGCGCCAGCGCCTCCGTGTAGGTGGTGGGCGGCCGCGGCACGAAGTCGCGGGCGTACTGCGGCTGTATGTGGAAGGTGTCGGACCAAGGCAGCGGCTGCTTGAGCCCCAGGTCGTCCGCCGTGATCACGTCGGCCTGGGATGGTTGGGATGGTGACAGGGGGGTAGCAAGGGGTCAACATGGGAGCAAGCTAGCTGCGATGTGCAGATGGTTCGAGCGCGGCATGGCAAGGCAGCGCTTCTGAATCCAGGGTAAGAAATAGGTAGTAGACCGCACGACTGCGCATCCAACGTGCCTACAACATGCTAGTGTGTCAAGCTTCCAAGGGTGGGCTACTGCTGGCTTACTACCCCCGCCACAAGCTCCCAACATTCACCACACTGCCCCCCCACATCCAGACGTGCTGCTCCAGCCCATGGGCCTCGTGCCTAACTGCTGCTACACGACAGCCGCCGTCCTGAGCCCGGGCCCGCGCCCCTCGCGGCTCCTCACCCCTGCTCCACCCGGCTGAGCTTCGCCAGCGTTCATCGGGACCACCACAGTCAGCCCGAACGTGTATGTGCCCACCAGGGTGTTGCCCGCCGGCTTGCTGCCCACCAGCCCGTCCGCTGGCAGCAGCCCCTCCGCGCCTCCCGCCGCCGGGGGAGCCGACTTGGTCGCCAGGCTCCCTGCCGCTCCGTGCCCATGGCCCCCCGTGCCGCTGCCGTGCCGCCCGCTGCCATCCCCCACAGGCCGCTGCACGAACAGGCACCTCAGGTGCCGCAAGTAGTGCCCGAAGATGGTGACGAAGGTGGCCTGCTTGCTGGTCTGTACGGCGCCCGCGCGGTCGCGCCGTACGGCCTTGATTGCCTCCTCCGGGGTGTCGTACATGTCGGTGTAGACGAAGAAGCAGGCGATGGACAGGCCGGTGCGGCCCAGGCCCGCGTGGCAGTGCACCGCAATCTTGCGGCCCTCCACACGGGTGACGTAGTCCATGACCTGTACGCACAGGTCCGCAACACACATCCCTGTAAGGCCGCTGCAACAGTCCTGCGGTGCCACAGGCTGCAGGAGTCCTGCAGTGCCACAGGCTGCAGCAGTCCTGCGGTGCCACAGGCTGCAGCAACACTGTTTTCGCGGTGTGTCTCGCAGTGCGGAGTGGAGTGCCCCACCTGCACGATGTCCATCATGCGGTCCAGGTTGGGCACCCCCATGTCCCGCCACGAGAAGTTGTAGTAACCCACGCCGGCGGCCATGAAGGTCTCCGGGTCGTACGTGAAGCCGCAGTGCGCCAGGTTGCCGGGGCCGCAGCTAGCATGCTCGCCAACCTCCTGCGGGACAAACAAAGGTGTGTCAAACACAATCCGCCGCACGGCGTAAACGGTACTCACAGCGGCCGACAGCGCCCTTGCATCACCGACGTGCACTTTCGTCGTAAGTGATATGGTCTCAGCAGCATGTGAGAAACCCTTTGGCAGCACGGACGTGGCCCGATCCCCGCTGCTCGCCCACCTGCAGGTTGAGTATCATGCCAATGTTGGCCGCCTTGAACGCCTCCACCAGCTTGTACTGCACCACGTGCGACTGCCACGGCCGCGCCATGGCCAGTACGCAGCCCGCCACCCAGCTGCTGTGCAGCCCCGGGATGGCGTTGGCGGTCTTCTGCTTGGTGGGGTTCTCCCGCGTGCACCAGCGGCTGCCTGCGGGAGGAAGGGCCGGTCCCGGTCGAGAAAGGGGTGGTGCGCCTGTGGGGAGTTGTCGGGCTCACCGCTCCTCACACTGTTGCTGTTGGATGACCCCCTTGTTGCAGGCAGTCGTGCCCACGTGTCCAACACTCCAGTGGCACTCAGCTGCGTCCCGTGGGCCGTGTCAGCACGCAACAGCACTGGGTGATCTACACACGTACGTAGCTGGGGCGGATGGGTGCACAGCCGAGGCGCACCTTCGCAAGCGCACTGGACCTTTTCCTTGAAGAGGAACGTCCATGGGCCTTTGAGGCCGTGGTCCTGGCCGTGGGTGCATGGGTAGGTCAACCGAAAAGCGTGGGAGGGGCATGCAAATGAGGAGGTGCTGAAGACGCGTGTGATGTCCTGGGTAACGCCGTTTGCTTGGAGCAAACGGGTCCGGAGAGAATGGAAGCACGCACTGGCCACCCAGCGTGGTGCCTATTGTGCCTCGAGGTATATATCACGCCAGGGAGCAGGAGGACGGCAATTAAAGACAGCGCACCAACCCTTCGATCCCCGATGCAAGCAAGGTATGTACAAGACAGCACAAGGCGCCCCCTGGACAGGACAGCCCACGGACCGGACCGGACCGGACCGGACCATTGGGACACACCCCGTCGACACAGGCCCTGGTGTTCTCCCTCACAGCGAGGCCCCTGCACTTACCGAGCCCCATTTGTACTTGGGCGTTGCAGTTGATGCCCCACCACCCATGTCTGCGTCAAGGGGGGCTGACTAGCCCGTGGGGAGGGCAACTGCTTGCTGCCTATCGCCTGAGCGGCACATGGGGCCGCGCCGCTTGGCAAGGCAAAGCCATCGCCACCGCCGCGGCTGTGAGATGGGCGGCAGTTGCTGCCTGTAAAGGTGCTGCTAACCGCAGAGACGTTTCTGGGTTTCGCCGTCGCAGAAGGCGGGCAAAGACGAGAGTTATAAGGCTCGTCAGCGGGCACGATTGCCTGTTAATTTACTACAAATGATCGATGTTAGGAAGTGCATTGATTTTAAGTCTTAGTGGTGTAGAGATGGCAACGGCCGGACAACCAAGGGAGGACGAAACGGTGTAGATGCAACTACGTCAGTAAGTGTTATGGAATGTTTAGATATGGATGCATGAAGGCCTGCCTAATATGCTAATAGCTATTACTCGCCGGATTGGGGCAACAGGAAGTTGAGTGGTCGGGTGGGCTATCAGCTTGCCCCAAACTATTCTTTCAACGCAAGATATAAAACTGCTAAAGTTATACCACATTACAGGGTCAGCCTTGCTGCATGGGTCTGTTGTGGCGTGCCTCGTGCGGTCGTCGTGCGGACAAACCTCAGTGCGGATACCTTACGCCTTCAACAAGGCCGCTTATACCACTTGACAACACACTATCAGAGTTACTTCACCGGGCGATTCTTTTATTTGCTTGTTAGCGAAGAAGCAGCAGAACACAGAGACGCAATACACACTCTTTCCTGTTCCAAGTGACCGAAAACTTCTCCACTGATTGGCCTTTGGGCTCTTTCACCACAATGTTGTTGGCCTGCGGCCCGCATGCGAGCGCTGTTGCTCCAAGTGTGGCCGCGCTGAGCCGCATAGCATCTTCCTTGTCGTCTTGTCCTTTGCCGTGGCCGGGGCCCACAGCTACTGGCCAGCAACTGCCATCAGCTACAAACTGCTTGCAGCAGGAGCCAACAGCGGGGCCAGGACCCTCGTCCTTACGCACCCTGCTCTCCTCGGGTTTCGCGGGCACATCGAGCTGCGTGGGGGCTTCACTTGAATCGCGCCGTTACTGCCGATGGCTGGGAGAGACGAGATGCCAGACTGTTACAGCAGCGGATTTGGGTACAGGGCAGCCTGCAGCCGGGGTCGCAGTCCTTGAGACCAAGCTTCATGGAGACGGGGACGTCCGGATGGATGCCCAGGTCATCTTTGAGAGTTGCTGGCGAAGATTCGAAGAGAAGTACAGGCTCAAGGTACACAAGGGCAATTGAAACGCCTGTAGCACAACGCTCCTCCTTTCAAACCCGACCACTCACTGAACTCTCTGTTATCACAGTCGGTGCACGTTCCTCGCGAAGTCGTGTGGCTCAACGGGGCGCCAGGAGCTGGCAAGGTAGGTTGCTGTCAGAAGTCGGTTCCGCCGAGACCAGACGAGTTGAGCATGTGTCGTCGCAGACACAAAAGCCGCTGACACAGGCCCTCCATTCCATGCTTGCAGGGGGCGAACACGCAGCACATTCTCAAAACGCGTGGCCTGGACCACAGCGTAAACATCTCGTCGCTCCTGGTAAGTGGAAGGCTCGTTGCGACCTGTCACCCGGTGCTGACACCCAGTGCGTTATCCTTGCTCACACACGTACGGCTATCACTCTTGCTTTGCTCTCTCGCAGCAAACAAATGAGAGCACACGTGCGTTGATGGAGCGCGGTGAGCTCATACCGGACAGCCTAGTGGGCGACGTGGTGCTGGAGGCCCTGCTGTACCAAAGCTGCCAGGTGCCGGAGTGCGGCGTGCTGGTGGACGGCTTCCCACGGACAGCCATGCAGGTGGGTAGCCACAACGACGACCGGCTAGGCAGGGTGTAGCTAATGACTCCGCTTTGCCTTGCGTTGCCATGGGTCTTCTGGTGTCGGGGTCCCACCCGGGGCATAAAGACGTCCTCTCATCCGAAGCCGAACTCTCGGCTGGCCCCGCCATTCCAGGTGGACTTCCTGAAGCTGCTGTACGACAAGCTGGACGAGCTGCACGGCATCTTCGCCAACACCTCGCACCGGAACCAGTTCCCGCGGCCGCTGTTCAAGGTGGTCATGCTGTACGTGGACGAGGACACGTCTATCATGCGTCAGCTGGAGCGTGCCAAGCTGGCGTCCGTGCACAACAAGCGCGTGCTGGACGCGGGGGCGGGACAGCTCTGGTGGGTGCATGCCACGTGGGGAGGGGGCTGCCAAACGGGTCAGGTGCACACTGCGTGTCAGGGCGCAGGGCAAGGCTTCAAGGGACACGATATCCTTTGGCGTCGCGCGCTGAAAGGCGGGTGGGTGCAGGCGTGACACCGATAGTTTGATGGGTAGGCTGTGATCCCAGCGCGCATGATATACCGCGACCTCACTGGCAATTCCATCTTGCTGTGCTTACAGGGAGCAGAGGGCGACGGACCTGAGCATAGAGAAGGCGAAGAAGCGGTACGCCATCTTCCGGCAGCACCACAGCGCTGTGCTGCGGCTGAAGCAGTTCTTCCCCTTCCACCTCATCGACGCGATGGGCACGCTGGCGGAGACGCAGGAGGCCATCACGACGGAGCTGCGGTGCGTGGGCGCATGGGGAAGGACAGGGCGCCGTTTGGGCAGGACTGCTCCTGAGCTGCCGCCATAAGTGCGCGCACAACAGCTTTCACCTTGTCCGTTGTACACCTTCCGCCATCGCATCAAGTGTAAAAATGCTGCTGGAACGCTGTCTGCAGGTATCAGTCCTCCCTGGACCTCAGCTATGAGACGTACGCTGCCCTCCGGCACCTGCCCCTGGCGCGGGACGTGTCACAGCATGCACGGCAGCAGTTGGTCATGCGGCTGGACAACCACAGCGAGCGCTACCCGGACCTGTTCCAGAAGGTCATTGACCTGATCACCTCGGAAATTATGCCGCTCATCCACGAGTGCGGGCTGTCAGGGCGCGCCGAGTACGTGTCGGAGCACCGCATGTTCCTGGAGCACCCGCGCGCCGCGCAGATGCTGATCGACGTGCTGACCGACCGCGGCTACCACGTGTCGCACAGCACGGAGGTGACGCACGTGCCCGTGCAGTTCGACCTGCAGACAGGTGTGTGGAGCGCGGGGGGCCTGCCAGGGTTGGCAAGGGGAACGGGGCAGTGATGACTCCAGAGGGCGCATATGAAGCATGATGGTGGCGTGCATTGAGCAGCTTGCGTTGCCGCGCATTGCCGCATCAAATGTGATGAAGGGGAGCAGGGCCGGTTCTGACTTTCCGAGGGTGCTCGTGGAGGGAACTGTTCCGGGGTGGCGTGCGTGGAGCTGCTTGCACCAGCACATGCAGCATCTGTCAACGTGCTGTGTCAGCGGGAGGTTGTACAACGTTTGAATGTTTCCTCGACCACCCGATCCACCCACAGGCATGATCAAGAACCGCAAGGAGTACAAGCACCGCTTCCACGTCAATTGGGACACCAAGGGCGTGCGGGAGATGGCGAAGGCCATGGAGCTGGCGGCGCGCATCACGGAGGTGGGCCAGGTGGCGTCGGCGCGCATCAGCCAGACCTACATCCCGCAGCACATTAACCGGGAGCTACGGAGCAGCGCCGCACGGCAGATAACGGACGGGAATGGGAACGGTAACGGGAAAAACCAGGAGGACGGCGACTCCATCCAGCATGTCATCCACGGGAGCTGACGGGCGTCGGGAGCCCCGCCGCCTCGATATGGTGTATGGCGTGGGGTGGGGCGAGGGGCAAGCCGGGCGTCGCTGGGCCTTGCCGGCTAACGTAAGGTAACAGCAGGGCATGGGCGCTGATGGCGTGGGTTGTGGTTGTGTGGTATGGTGGATCGCGCGTCCCTGTAGGAGTCCTTGTGGACCAGCGTGTGACCTCAGGGCATAGCTTTCGTATCAGGAAGAGTGCCCGGGTGCGGTTGGGTTGGGGGGTTGATGGACATGTGGGCGGGGGAGTGGTCGAAGCATTTGGCGCATCCGCATGAGCGTGGCTTTGCGGTGTGTCGTGACCAACCGGAATGGCCTCTTCCAAGGCCGCGGTGGTGCCGTCGCGCGCGTGCCGTTTCTGGTGCGATGAACTTATGTGCTGCAGTCTTATGCGCTGGAGTGGTAGGATGACCGTACAAGCGGGACAGGCGGTGTGCAATACAGTGATTTGAACGGAATTAGTTTGACTGGGTGCTGTTGCTGTGGGTTCGATGACTGCTACGCCATGATGGAGCGAGTGCAACCCTTCATAGACGCTGCGGCAGGAGTGACTGGGCTGTCAGCTTGAGTTTCATCGTGTCTGCTTTGGCATCGCATGGGCAGTCGCTTGCACGCCCTCTCTTTGGCCCTTGGCTATGCGCGACGCAGCCTGTGGGGAGTGCTGCCAAGAGAAAACCGGTAGGCCGAGGAGAGCTGTCGAGGAGCCGTGGACTCGGCCACAGTGCGACTCGTGTGTGAGGCGGTCCTGCGCCTTACTGGCAAGTTGTTGGCCGAAGCTGGCGTTAGGTCTTAAGGTTTCTGCCGCCTTGTCTTCCACCATCTTCACCTGAGCCTTCCATGCATACATGCGACACGTCGTGGGATGGATGGCCGTGAGCGACCTGCAAGGCGTCGTGCTAGGGCTGCTGAGCTCGCTTTGTGTGTCTGTGTGTGTGGGCTGCGGGGAAGGCAATATTTGCATCCCCACGCGCAGCCATTGGACGGAAGCCCATCTCTGCTGCTGCATTATTGTTTGCTTGCACTAGCATGCTATTTATGTTGTGCTTGGGTCTGTGCGAGAGCCCGTTACGGAAGGCCCAACATTCTTTCCTGGCCGGGCTGTCCGGTTCTTGTTTCGTAGTGGTGCTGCACGGTTGGGAGGCGGCGACGGTCTATTGAGGAGTGAGGCTGGAGGGTGGTAGCATGCATCAGCGCTTGGGTGTCGTCACGTGTACCGCAATGGCATGGGAGTGCCTTGGTTAGGGCGTCTTCATGTGCCCTTGCTAAGTGGCAAAGCAGCAAAAGGCGAAGGCAGGGGAGGTCCCCTGATGGGAGGTCCCCTTGGCGAAGTGTAACCTGGTGTAACTTGGCAGTTAGCCTTGAGATTGTAACAAAGGAAGCGTAACGACGTTCCATGATTCTCCCACCAGGACAGGGTGCTTCTGCGTGGCGGCCCCCACTGACAACCACAAGCCCCTACATAGTCCCGCAACTGTGCATGGTACGAGCAGGGGACGAGGCAAAGGCCAGGTGCATGTTTGACAGCTTGCTGACGAACGGTCCAGCCGCATGCAACGTGCGTCTGCTCCCCAGCTGGAGTTGTTGAATGAGGTGTACCCGCCAGGCCAAAAGGGATATGTGCCCGCAGCTTTCAGCCCTACGAGCGGCCGGGGCATGAGCGCATTGACCATACGAGTACGGCAAGTTGCACAACTGGAGCAGTGCAATCCACCAGCTCTCATGTGGGTTAAGTGGTCATATCGTTCATAGCCTGAGCATCTGAACAGTGGGGGCGTTAAAGATGGCGCTTTGCTTGGCGCAGCCCCCGGGTTTGTCGTATCTATGGCCAGCCCAGGTTGCTGACGTCTCACACGTACCACCAGCAGAGCGTCAAAGAGTCAATGCAGAGGCGGTGGCAGGGGTTTCCGTAGTGAGATTCTTCGGCTCCGAGGGATGCAGCTTTCCGTCCTTTAGCCTTGTTCACCAGGACACGATCAAACTTGTACTTTGTGAAAATGATCTACAACAGTCCACAGCTCCCAAGGCGGGACCCAATGTCAAGGTACCGAACTTCAGCAACCGCGTCTAGCAACCGATGATGGCTGTCGGAGTTGCTTGCCTCGCTGCTTGATTGACCAGTGCATGCCCTGCGGTGCGTCACAGTCATGTGATGCTGCCATGTTGCAATGCATACCCACGGAACGTGGCCAATGTTCTGTCAACGCCCGACAAGGACAGGAAAGGGGTGTGGGGCAGGGCAGGCGTGGGCAGTTTTGGCCCGAAGACGCACAACATGTTATGCAGTCCCGGGTTGCACAGTGTCGTGGGGCATGTGGCTGTTCCTTACGCCTGTGCCGAAGTCATCCTTCCTTTGCCTGGCCTCCGCCTTCCACTGTTGGGTGGCCCTCTTCCCCTGTGGCCCTGCAGCCCTTTCGTCGCGCCCTCGAGGAAATTAAAGAGGTGCTAGCGTACCGAGCGACGGCGATAGCATCAGCAACAGCAGACGATATTGCATGGGCAGGGCGCGATGGCGGGGGGCCTCCCCTGGACCTAGCAGACGTGCGCACGTGGCCGGATGACATGCGGGCATATGCCCTTCTGCAGCGCCCCTCTCCCGCCACAGCACGTGACTGCGAACTTGCAACTCCGAGCAAGCTCCTTGCATGCCTCAGGACGACAGCCGTGCACCCGGACGAGCGGGCCGTGCAGTACGCCGAGGAGGGGACGGCTGACGGGGCGGGGCAAGAGGTACGGGCACCCATGTTCAAGATCTGATTTGGGAAGGACTAGCTTAGCCTCGCAAAGAAATGCACTTCCGTGCTAGACATAAGCTAGTATCCAACTGCACGCTGTACTGTGTTGGGTATCAATGCAGGGGCTGTCGTAGCCTCACAGGGGCTGTGTCGGTAATGTGTTGCCCCCTGATCAAGCTTAGCACCTCTTGAGTTCATCAGCACCTGGTGCCATGCAGGGTGTGGGTCCTTCGGGCCAGCGCTTGCTGCACAGCCGCGCCGTGGCCATGGCGGCAGCCGCGGGCGTCACGGCAGAGCGGCTGCAGGTGCTGCGGCTACAGGCCATCGCTTCAGCAACGGGCCCTGCAGCAGCAACCGCAGCCGTCCCCGCTGCTGCGGCCGCGGCCGAGGAGGGGCAGCCTGCGGCCGCGGCTGCAGCCAGGGCCGAGGCAGCCGCTCGTGAACCAGTGCAGCCGCGAGCGGCGAAGCCGCCTGCCAAGAAGGCGAAGCATTCTAAGGTCGAGAAGCCGAGCAGTGCGGGTGTGGGGAGCAGCGATGATTCGGAGGAAGACCGCCCTATCAAGCGCGCTCGCGTGTCGGACGGAGCTGCCAAGGGCAGCACGAAAGCCAAGAAGAAGGAAGGCCAGGAGCGTGTGTCTAAGCAGCAGGCGGCCGCATCGGGCGGTGACGGCGGGGGCCATGTAGACAGGGGCGTCGGGAAGGGTGAAAGGGAAGCAGCGGCCGTGGCGGAGACAGCGGCGGTTGGGGCCGCAGAAGCGGCGAGGCGGGCTACGAAGTCTGAAGAGGGAGCAGCCGCAGCTGGGCCCTCGGCGGTAAACGCTGCCGCGAGGCAGCACGGCGGTGGGACGGGGCCCGGGGGCAGCAGCGAAGGCATGGGCGGGGAGGACAGCGATGTCATGATAGTGGACGGGGAGGACGCAGCGACGCGGGGTAAGGCCAAGCAGGGGGAGCAGCAAAAACAGAGCGTGCCGCAACAGCGGAAGAAGCTGCGGGCATCTGCTGAGTCTGACTCCCGAAGCGACCAGGATGGAGACCAACGGGAGTACGCGAGCCTTTCGCCTGCGTATGATGGGGATGAGGGGACTCTTGACAGGGACCGCTCGACCACGCCAGGGCGCAAGGAGAGGGCGCAGCGGGAGGGGGACGAAGCGGGCACGGCGGCTAAGCCAGCGCATATGGGCAAGGGCCCAGGAGCGAGCAGCGGGGAGAGGCAGCAGCAGCTGCAGCAGGCGCGGCGGGAGGGTCGGTTGCCGGCGCCCGCATGGAAAGCCACGGCGGCGGCTGTACGGCACCTGGGGAACGCTGACAGGCCGCCGTACTGCGGGGAGAAGCTGCCGGCACCTGTGGTGCGGCTGTCGGTGTGCATGCTGCGGCAGCTGGCACGCGACCCGCGGTCCGCCACCAGCCTCACCACCACGCGCAACAGCATCGTGCAGCGCGCCGCGCTACTCAGGTGGGTACCGGGCTACATCCTATAGGCTTCGTGCGGCAATGGGACGTTGCACGCAAGGCTACCGCTGACATGCCGGTGTGCCGTTGAGCCGTATGGCTACTGTACCCAAAGCGCCTACCCGGGACAGCAGCTACCCGGGACAGCTGGGTGGCACAAGCTGGGTCAACCCGCTGACAGTTGGACTCACGTGGTCCCGCGTTACATGTGCTGTGTGCAGGGTTCGCGAGCTGTGCTACCGCAACAGCAGCCTGTCCTCCCGCGGCCAAGTGGGGGCGCGGCTGGTCAACGTGCTCAAGGTAGCGGGTGCGTGGAACCTTCCGCCGGGCGCGGCGGACCCGTGTGAGGGCAAGGGAGCAGGGGAGGACAGGGAGACGTCTGGCCTGCAGCGGGCTGCCTCGGGTGGGCTGGGCCGGCGGGGGTCGGTGAACACGCCGCAGGCCCAGGGACCGCTGGGGCGTGCGGGGAGCCTGACGGGCAAGGAGGCGAAGGGCGAGGGGCGGGAGAAGGAGAAGGAGAAGGAGAAGGGGAGCGCGGGGAAGGGCAAGGGCGGGAAAGCGGGGGGAACGACGCTGGCGGACGATGAGATGGAGTTCAGCGGGATGGACTACCCGCTCAAGCCGATCATTGATGTGTCGGCCAGGCCGGCGGGCGCGCTGGCGGGCGGCGCGGCGCGCAGCCAGAAGCCCGGCAGTACTAGCAAGCTGCCCGTTGCCAAAGCCGGACCCAGCAAGCCGGGGTCGGGCTCAGGGTTGGGCACTGGCCCCGGCGGGCTGGGGGTGAAGCAGCTGGTGGACCTGCAGTCTGCGCTGCCGCCTGGCAGCCGCGGGGCGCGGCCGCCGCAGAGGCCGGGCTCGGGCTCGGGACCTGGCCATGGTCCGGCGGTGCCGGCGGGCCCTCCCATGGCGGGGCGGGTGCCGCAGCGCACGCCCGGCAACCGTCTACACCTGTGGTTTGGGAAGGTGGGATGTACCGTAGTGTCGCGTAGGGCTCGATCTTTTGTCTGCACGGTCCGGTGCCTGAGTTGTTACTTCGTGGCCCTTACGGCGAACGATGGCCCCAGTGCGCAGTGCGCCGACGTCGTCTAACCTTGGGCCGGCCGACGGCGCAGAGGGTGCGTGCCCGCCGCTTGGACGCCCCACCCTCTCATTTGCTTCCCGGAGGGCAGTACTTGCCGTTCTGCCTACCACTGCTCCGCCGCGTCCTAGTGCTTTCTTTTCCCCCTCCTCCCCAGGGCGTGCCTGTGCCCACGGAGAGCACCATGGAGGCGGCCGTGGACGTGGCGGTGGCGGAGAAGCTGGACCCCTCGCGCAGGTAGGCGGCCCGGGGGGCTGGACGGTATTTGGTGCAAGTAAGGAGGACAGGGACGTATGTGACCGTCTAGCACTGACAACCATCTGTTCCTGCCCTCAACGGTCACCTCAAAATCCCCCTAGACCCACCGTCACCATGGACTACACCCCCGCCCGGCGCTGCGCCACGCTGGTGTGCGCCAACGACAGCGACGCGCTGCGACTGGAGGCGTGGTTCCGGATCAGGGGCAGCGAGCTGCTCAAGGTGGGGGCGGCTGTGGCGGTGCGTGGCATTGGGGGTAGGGGCAAGGGAGCGAATAGCAGCGCAGCGGTTGGGAAGGAGTGGAACGTGGGGCCGGTGGGAGCTCGTGTTCGTGTGCGTCTTCCGCGTGACGCTCTGATCAGCAGCTTGCCAAACACTAGAACCATCCTCTTTCACAAGAGCATTGAGCCGTGGTGGTGCCTTGCTGTGGTGGTAGCAGAAGCGCAGCGTTGGTGTTTGTGTGCGAAGGCGGATTGACAGCTTGCACAGTTGCACACACTGACACCATCCCGCTTCGCCTCTCCTCGACATGCAACTTGGCGGCTCCGACATTGATATGCGACTGCAGCTGGCGTCCATGCAGAACGTCAAGGTGAGTTGTGGGAGTCTTGCTGCTCCGTTTCGCTGTTGGGCGCACTTGCAGTCCTGGTTCAAGGGCTGACCTGACAAACCGGCCTACCTCAGCAAGGCTGCATCCTCTCGATTTCAAGAGCTGACCATCCGCATCCCTTCTGCAGATGACAACTACTCCCGAGGGCATGGACCCCGTTTCTCCCTGGCCCGCCTCCCTCACGGCCCGCCCGCACGCCTCAGTGGTCCTGCCGCCCGCCCCCGCCCCCGTACCCCTGCCTCGCCCCGCGGGCCCAAAGCCAGTCCAGGTGCCTCCCCCGCCGCCACCCCGCGCGGGGCTCCCAATTCACGCCCAGCCTGACCCCCGCAGCCGGCATCTGCCTCCTCCACCCCCACCCTTCTCCATCCACCTTCCACCCCAGCTGGGCGACGGCTTCACCTCACCGGAGTCTCCACGGGGCCCCCCGGCCGGCCTGTACTCCCCAACAGGTGCTGGCACGAGCGGGCTCTACTCCCCACGGCCGCAGGTCCAAGCGGGCGTTACTCACCCACAGCCGCAGAAGCGCAGCGCTACGGCCCGTCCACTGGCGGGCCCATGGGTCAGTTCAACAACCCCATTGACCCACGCGGTGGCCCATGGGGTAGTGACCCATGGGCCGCAGGGCACGTGCTGCACGGCGGCGTGGCCCAGCTGCCGCCAGTGCAGGGCCCGGTAGGAGCGGTTACAGACCCACGGCTGGAAGCAAGGGAAGCGGCAGCTGGAGCTGCGCTTCCGGAGGACCCAAGGAGACGGGACGAGAGCGGTGGAGGGGACACCAGGCCTGCAGACCCGCGGGGCAGCCTGCCTCCGCCGCTGCCAGGCGTTGGTGCTGGCGGTGCGGAAGCACGCCCGCGGTTCGGCAGCGGGGTTCGGGGGCTGCGTGAGCGGGAGAGGGAGCGAGGCCGTGACAAGGACCGGGACGGGCCGGGTGGCAGGGGTGAGGGGGATCGCAGAGACAAGGGAGACGGCGGTGAGGGCTCCATGAGCCCGGAGCAGCTGCCTGTGGAGGGGGGCCGAGATGCGGAGGGCGACAGGGAGCGTGACCGGGGCGTCAGTAGCCACTGGCCTCAGCCAGGCATCCCGCCGCTCCAGCCGCAGTACCCCGTGGCCGGCGTCCCACATGACCCACGGTCGGCAGGCCAGGTGCAGGCCTCTGGCATGGCGTACCAGCCAGCTGCTGGCCAGCCTGTGGGGGCCATGGGTGGCCTTGTTCCGGACCCCAGACTGGCAGCAGCAGCCGGTGCAAGCGGGCAGGCTGGTGCAGCTGCGCCGCCTGCGGGCGTTTCTGCTGCTGAGGTTGGAGGCATGCAGGGACCAGGGGGAGCTGGGGCGCTGCCTGGGGGCGGCCACATTGAGCAAGTGTTTGACAACCTTGCACCTGAGGCCCGATTCAACCTAATAAAGGCGTTGGAGGTACGTTTTGGGGTCTAGACTCCACTAGCCACGCGACATGAACGGGAACTAAGGGCTTGGATTGACGGGGGATCATCGTCCACTCAGCACATGGGGTAGATCGGGGGTCTGTGTGTGTGTGTGTGTGTGTGTCGTACGGTTGTTACACTGCTACGCCGCTCCGCAGAGCCGGCTCACAGCACGGAGGCCCTGTAAGGGTCCTCAAGGCAAGCGAGCGGCCCCCAAAATAAGGGCACGCCCCCTAGGCACACCCCCCTCGCAAGGGTGAAGAGCCACCCGAAAGACGGCACAGGCGAGGCCACACGCACACGCTAGCGCACCGCACCCAGGGCACAAGCCTGGACGGAGCAAGAACAAGGAAACGGACAGCCACGCGGGAAACGCCCTAGGCCCTAGGTGGGTGTGGGTGTGTGTGTGCCTTGGGGGCCGCATCGGACACGCTTCTTGCCCTTCACAGCTGTCGATGCATTTGCTTTATGGCACGCGCAGGAGCTTCGCCCAGGGCTCGGCAACGGCGGAGATGCAGGCGGCGGCACAGGTGGCGCTTGAGTGGACCCAGGCGCGCCGCTTGGGAGCTTCCTTGCGGGGCCCGGCCTTTACACGGACGAACTGAGGGTAGGCCTAGGTTCGGCCAGGTGCAGTAGTTGGGGTCTGTGTTTACGCACCCTTCTCAGGGCTGCGTTGCGCTGTTGTTCATCCGGTTGTTAGCCTGGGAGCACCTGGGAGCCCGTATGGCAGCGCCGCGCGATGTGGGTTGACACCATAGAAGTGGTTGATTTGTATCTGACGTGTTCTGTTTTTTCCAACATACGAGCTCCGTTAGTCATGACAAAGCAGGAGGTTGTTTGCCGTTGTATTGCCGCAGAGGTGGTTGGCGGTTGAAAGCATCAATCCGGATAACTAATTGCGAAAGATACCGGGGTGACAATGCGTCTTGACAGTGGGCATGTATGATCTGCTCTATCTCAGTTGTATTCACATTTGGAATTTGTGCCTAAGCTCAAGCACGGAAACCAACGTGCAGCCACCACAGCTCCTTGAAAGACGTCGAATCGGGCCGGATATCCGCAACATCCAACATTTCCTTGGTCATATAGACTATTGCTAGGGCTTCAATCAAGCACAGAGACACTAACCCTGTCTTATCCTTTTCGACCTACACTGCGCGCGCCAAACAGTACGCTGACATAGTTATCAAAGACAGGCCGCAGTATACGTCGTATGCCGTCTGGTGTAGATCACAACGCCCGCTTGCACACAAGTTAGGAGGCCTCTGGGAGGGCCCATACGACGTCCTGGGCACGCGGCAGGACCTCGGGTTAGCAGACGTCGCACCAGCGCCTTGCAACCCCAGCTGATTTGGGAAGACGGATCGCTGCGAACGCGCGTCGGGCGCTGGGCTGGTTTCTCGATTCGTTGTAATACTCCGTCGTGAGCAACACGCCGCGGAAGGCTTCGCCGAGCGGCGAGGAGCTACGAAAGATGAAGTTCGGCAAAGGTAAAGATACCACCGGCACCGGCCACTACGGAAGCGAAATGCGCGCCTGAGACAGTTGCGCGTCAGGCCGCACCTGGCCCGCTCCACACACTTGCACCACCACGCTGCTTTTTCTCCCGGCCGCGCAGTTCTGAAGGTTTCAAGCGAGAATATGCCCAGCGAGGTATGGTGTATTTTAAATCCGGTGCTGTACGGGCCACCTGGGTATTGCGCCACCGCTGTGCAAGGAGCTTTACGCTGGTGGTGTGCTGCGGTTTCAGATGCACGACCTGTTCTTGCGCTACAAAGACCTAAAGAAGAAGATCAAGGCCATTCCCGTTAACAAGGGTGAGCGACAAAGGCGTTGTGCTCCGGCCCGTCCCATCAGAGTTGCTGCGTGGGCCAGGGTGTTGGACGTGTGGCGGCTAGCACAGGACCCGTGCACGCCAGGCCTTCGTGAACCACATGGGCAACCTTACCGGCCTTTGGGGCAACTCTGTGCTACAGCAGTCTTTTGTGACTGGAAGTACATGTAGTAGCATGCCAGCTCGTTCACTCGGCTGTTCTGCCCGGGCCCTTGCTAACACGCCAACCTTGCAACCCTAATGCCTTGCTGTGCAGACGCCGCTGCTGGCGAGGAAAAGCAAGCGAGCGTTTCCCCTGGGCGTATCCGCACTGCGAGCGGCAATGCAGGGGTGAGCAGAGACCGATCGGGAGGTCACATGGCTCTTTGCCTTCGTCGCCACGTTACATATGGTACTACAGTCCTGCACCCGTACGGCATGACTCCCTACGGCTTCGCTACATGGCCCACTGCTCCTCCTCGCACCTGCCTTGATGCACCGCAGCAACAGCTGTCCATCACCGCCACGGCGCTGTCCCCGGAGGAGCAGGCCTTCATCAGCACGCTGAACGAGGTGCGTGTAGGGGCAGCCCCGTGTGAAGGGCGTACAGCTGTCTTGCTGGGCGGCCGCATCCGTGTCCATGGCATCATGTGCTGCTCCCTTTCTGCCCCCTCGCTGCTTCTCTACGGGTGTAAGGCACGCGCTGCACGCCTAATGGTGCTAACCAGGGGACCAGCCCCGTTACGCAGTTGCATGCAAGGATCCCCCACGCGGTTGTTCAAAAATGCCCACAGGACCTTGCACGCTTCAACCGGTTCTTCATTGAGAAGGAGGAGGAGGCTGTCATTCGGCTGCAGGTGCGAACCCATCGTACTATCCACCGTACCACATTGACCCTTGCTCAGCGCACGCTGCCTGGCCGACGACACACATGTTGCAGGCCACCCGATGACACGCACAGAACGGCCGCCACCGCAATGGGGCTGAGACAACAGCGCTTTTCCCTTCTCCCTCAACAGGCGCTGTGTGACGAGCTGGCAGCAGCTGCCGCCGCAACGGGCGTGCCCCTGCCTCCGGCGCTGGTGGCGGCCGTAGACGCAGACCCTGACCCCGCGCCCGGGGCCGCAGCCTCTGGCGGCGCAGCTGCCGGCGCCGCGGCTGCGGCCCGCTCGCAGCCCCCTGCTCCCCAAGTGGTGGAGGCCCCCGCATGGCCCCAGGGCACGCTTACGACCGTCTTCGGCGATGGCGACGGCTCCGGGGAGCTGGGGGCCCAGGCTGCGCACTCGCAGGACGGCGCGGACGGGCAGGCCGCACACGACGGCAGCGGCAGCGGCGCCTCGCCGCAAACCGAGGCGGAGGGCACCGCGGGGGGCTCCCCTGCATCCACTGCGGCCATGGACGCGCCGCCACCGCCGCTGCTGCCGCCGCCGTCGCCCCACCGCGCCGCCACCAACCTGCAGGACGTCAAGTCCCGGCTGGTGCGCTTCCACGGGGAGATGGTTCTGCTGCTGCACTGGAGCTTGCTCAACTACGCGGCGGTGGTGAAGATCCTCAAGAAGCACGACAAGCGCACGGGCGTGCTGCTGCGCGCGCCGTACCTTGCCAACGTGCTGCAGCAGCCCTTCTCGTCCACCACCATCATGAGCCGACTGGCCAAGCGGGCGGAGGAGCTGGTGGTGGCCACCACCAAGCTGTACCCTCCCCACCACCACCACCACCATCCCCACATCGGTGGCCGTGCACAGGGGCAAGGGCAGGGCGCGGCAGGGCAGCAGGGCGACGCTGCGGGGGCGGCGGCGGCTGGGGCAGAGGGCTGTAGCGCGGCTGTCGGTGCGGCGGGGGGAGAGCCGTCGGGGGTGGCGGTGGCGGCGGCGGCGGCCGGGGCTGACGCTGTGACGGTGCCGTGCAGTGCGGCGACGAGGCCAGGCGCAGAGGGAGGGTCAGGGACGGCGGGGGCGGGGGCGGGGGTGGGGGTGGGGCCGTCAGGGGCAGCGAAGGCGGGAGCTGGCGAGGTGGGGACGTGCGGCTCGGAGGCGTCAACGCGGGTGGAGGAGGAGGGCGGGCTGCCGGCGGGGTTGCCGGGGGACAACCAGCCCATCATGGGGTGAGTGGGGTCGAGCTGGTGGCTTGCTGCAGCGTGTGCGAGACCTGGAAGTGAACCCATGCTACGTCCTTCACCGGAGACACCAAGCTCGCGACGGAGGCACAAACTGGCTATTGTTTCATGTTGCGTGCCCGCTGGCACGGCTTGCTTGCACTTCATGATTTCAACTGCCGTGCTGTGCCCATGCGCGCTGTGTGCCATGCAGGAGCACCATGGCTGCGCTGGAGGTGTGGGCCAACCTGCGCCGCAACGCCATCACGCCGTCCACCGTGCTGCCTTCGCCGGGCCTTGAGGCGGGCGCGGCAGGAGGCCAGCAGGCCGCCAAACGCAAGGTGAGGCCCCCGGGTTGCTGCACTGTTGGACTAACCTGGCGCGGATTGCGGAGCCAACGTATACCTGTACTACCCTTGCGTGCCAAACGGCAAACTGGCCTTTTGGGTTACAAGCGCCCAACGTTTGGTTACAATGGGCAGAAACCGCCCGTGCTTGCTGGTTAGTAACTGAAGGATGGCATTTTTTGTGCCTTGCCTGCAGCAGTCGGAGGCTGGGGAGGCTTTGGCCACTGAGGCCCCCAGCGCCAAGGTGCCGCGTGCCGGGGCGGAGGCGGAGGGCCAGGCCGGCCGGTAGTGCAGTGACTGCATGTGCAGCGGCAGTTGGAAGGGCAGCAGTGGTGGTACCGGGTGGCAGCGTTTGCGCTTGGGTGTGGACTAGCGCGACACAGGCCCTTCGGTGCGGAGGTATGACGATCTGGGCTGCTGGCATCGCCGTGGCTGCACTGAAACACCACTATTGTGTAGGGGATGCGGTGGGGGATGCAGGCAAAATAGCCTGATATGGGCACAGTCAAGCGCGATTAGGGGACAGGGTGGGTCCAGGCAGGGCAAGCAGGTGCAAGGTGTGGTGGACCAGTCGTTGGCGTGTGGTACGTGTGGATTGTGGTGTAGTACTGAGCGCCAGGAAGTTGCAGGGAGTACAAAGAAACGAATTGTAAATGATCCGGTGGCATTGTTATTCGCATGCTGGGTAGCGCCACATGGTTTTATAAGTAAGTGTGATGCAGCGCGTGTCGCCTCGAAGGGCATGGAGGTTGCAACTGGTTGCGCCATGTGTACACGTGAATATGAGGGTGGTGGGCTTGGAACGCCTGGCATCCCGCTTTTCCCTCGTGACTGCTGCTTCCCCTAGAACCATCTGCTTGGGATTGTTGTTCACGCCGCCCGTTGTGGGGGACCACGAGTGGCTGGTGGCGACAGGATAAGATTAGGAGCTTACGCGGAGTTCCCGAGTCTACCTGGTGTCTGGTCGTGGCATCACTGGTGCCGACGGGGTGCTGTGGACCAATGACGTTGACAAGCTGACGCAGGCGTGCAATAAAAGCCGGGGTTGCGCCATGGCTCGTATGGGAAGAGGAGGACTGAGCGCATCGGTATTCTTGTGCTGTGGCCGTGTTTGCCACTGTGGCACTTGGTCACAATCTCGAAGCCTTGGCTAAACGGGACGGAGTTGTAAACGCGTGGGCGGGAGCATGCGACGTGCAGAAGCGTCGTGACCGTTGCAGTCTGCAAGCGTTGGTACAAGGACCTTCGTTGCCACGATGTATCGACGGTTACCCTATGTGACCGTTGTGACCGCGAACCCACGCGCGTGGCCCACGACGACAACAATGACAGCTGTGCAACGACCATAGTCGCAGCGGAGCATCTCCCCTATCAGAGTGAGCTAAAATGCCTCTCCATCGCCCACGTCAGCCTATTCCGGCACCCTGTAATGCATGCGTGTGCACTGCATCAGCCACGGTGGCGCGTCCGACATTGCCGTGCTTCACCAAGCCCCACTGCCAAAGCATCCACACACCTCTCTGCATCCTCCTGCGCTCCCGACAACCCGTGCAGCCACGCATATTCGCTTGCCATGTGCAGCCATGTGCTGCCCTTGCCGAGATGTTTGAGGCCCTGGACCCCGCCACCCTCAGCTTCAGCCTGGGGGCGTCCGGCCCCCTGCGCCGCCCTCCGCCACCAGGGGAGCCCCTGCAGCTCCGTGTCTTCCTGGACTATTAGGTGCTCGAGGTATTCACGGCACAGGGCGAGGTGCTCACGACACGTGTCTACCGCGGCACACCGCCTACTGGGCCCGGCGGCGGCACGTGGCACGGCGGGCACGGCGGGCAGCAGCAGGGGACGGGTGGGGGCGTGCCCGGGAGCCCGGGGGGCAGCGTGCGTAGCGGGGGTGTGGGTGGAAGCAGCTGGAGTGTGGGCAGGGCTGGGGCGGAGGCAGGGGTGGAGTTGGTGTCGTTCGGGGGCTCCACGGAGTTCGTTAACGTGGAGGGGTACGAGATGGGCTGCATATGGGTTGACCGAAACCCAGCGGGGCAACGCACCGGGCAGGTCAAGAGCTAAGACACAGTGCCGGCAGCACCAGCTTGTCCACGCAGGTGAACCGCGCCTCCGCGCCGCGTGGCCCGTGCCTGAAAGGGCATGCACAAGGCACAGGCGCACCAAACATGCCATGGTGAGGTGGGGGGAAGGGAGGAAGGGCAGGTGCCGCATGCATGCACCGCAGCGCATCGGAGTTAACCCACACGCAGGCGCCGCCCCCACCTTCAGTTGCGCCCGCGTGGACTCTTTAACTACGTGCTGTTCGGTGCTCGCACAAGGCCACGGCATGCGCTACTAGGCCGCACATTCAAGGACGCAGCAAGGCCTATCCAGAGGTACCCGGACCGAAACCCAGCAGGGCAACGCACCGGGCAGGTCAAGAGCTAAGACAAAAAAACAGTGTGACGTTGATTGTTGTGTGTAATAGCGGAACCGTGCTGGTGCAAGATCTTGTCTTCTGTCGAGCCTCTGACTTCCAATTTGTAACGTCGGTGCGTCAACCCCACTCCGAGCAGGAGGTGTTCAATTCAGAGAGCAGGTCTTGCAGCAATATAATTGTCTGTGTCGGCAGGACGGCAAAGCATGGCGTGGGCGTGTTGGCGGCGGTTACCCCTGTTCATGTTGCGTGTGGCTCAGGGGAGGCATGGGCAGGTTCGTTACGCGTGTGCCACCGCGGTTTGCATATGCATGGCCAGTGCACGGCAGGGCTACTGGGTTTCAAGGTCAGTGGGCTGGCGTTGTGGGGTAGTACTTGGCAAGGATAGGCAGGTGTCAGGGAGGGGCGGGGCATGGCGCATAGTAGCTGCCCACGTTTGTTCACATTGATGAGGGCCATTGATGAGGGCCAGGTGAGGAGCCGATGGCGTGTGCTGCTCTGCTGCATCGGGCAATGGGCGTTCCATCTGACTTCGTAAACTGTATAGAAAGAAGGCATGGGGCAGGACAGATCCAGCGGCCTTGTGTATTTTTTTGTGTAACAAAACAATGCCAGCAGAGCCATAAGACTTGCCCCTGCACTCGGCAGGAGACTTCCTGTGCGTGTCACGACGTCGACAGCATTTCTTGGCTGCCGCAAGGGGCGTCTCTGCACCTTCAGACTCAAGACTCCAGCGGTGGCCCAGCGATATGGGGCGTACGGTACTCAGCGCCCACCATGCAGTCGAGTTACCAAGCAAGCGCATAGGCTGATACCCAAGTAAACATATACCGTCAAGTTCAAGTCGTGGAATCTACACTGCAGTGCAGCCTGTGCCAGGTATTCAGCAGCGGCACCTCCTGGCGGCTTCCCGGTCAAGCTCCAGAACCACCTGGGACCGTCCTGCAGCGCAGCTGCGCGGAAAATGTACGGAGCCAGATCCCATCTGGCACCGGCATGATTGGTCAAAAGCCGGCAAATTTCGGCAATCAGGAGGCAAGCAACTATACAAACAACCCCTACACAAGACTCTACCTATCTCCTTGCCCAAGTACATGTTTCAAGTATCGTTTGGATGGTGTTACCTTGGTTTCGCAGTACACGCTTAGTCACTACTATTGGTGTGACTTGCTTGGACAGATGGAAATGTGCCCCTGTTGGTGTTCGGAGTTATACAGTGCTGAACTCCACTCGACCCAGTCACGTGCGGTCAAGTAGCCTTATATAATATATATTAGTGTATCGGCCGGTGAGGGCCAAGGACGTGCGGAGTCCGATTATGAGGCGCGAACAGCATGCAGCGCCAGTGACCGCTATTGTAACATTGCTGGGATACGTCTTGCCTTTTACAGTTTCCCGAGCTACCACCGCTCTGGTATCGACAGCCGCCCGGGCGTTGGACAAGGGCTTGTATCAGGACTGCCTGTGTGCCTCCTGCGAGTCGCTTGCACTGGGGCACTCAGTCCTTTGAGCAATCCCTGTCCTGTTAACGTTGGACGTTTTCTTGTTGCTGTACAACAGCAACGCAACGCTACATGATTGATTCCTGATAGGTGTGGTCGGGACCAGCAGTAATTTGGCATTTTGTGTTACATTCCAGGTGGTGTGGCCACACGATCCTTACTGGTCCCGACCACACCTATCAGGAATCAATCATGTAGCATTGCGTTGCTGTTGTACAGCAACAAGAAAACGTCTAACCTTAACAGGACAGGAAGTGTCCCACCATGACTTGAAATCCTGCCCAAAGCAGAGCCCACTGCTAGACCGAAGGTCGTTATAAGCAGCGCACTCAAAGACCACATGATATTCATCCTCAGGCTTTCCAGCAGCACACCTTGTGCACACACGCTCACTACGTGCACGTGCAGTGTTCCTATACACCTCTAAAGGCCAATTGCAAACACGCAGCCGCATGATAGCATGAACCTGATTAGCCGGCAGGTACACACGCTGGTACTGACACGTGTCAACATCACCAGAAGCGTCCTCGTCACACGGAGGAGGCCCCATCCACTGAAGTAAGGATCGTGTGGCCACACCACCTGGAAAATGCCAAAATCCCTGCAAGCAGCGCCTGGGCACACGTGTCACCCATACACTCGTAGACTGGGAGCACAAGGGATCTTGGTTACCTCAAGCCTGTTGCCTTGTACACAGCTGCTTTGGACTACTCGGCACGCATTGATTTTGGGGAGTGGCTTCACATGCAGTATACTCGCACCCTGTCCTTGTGTTCAGCGCACCCTGTAGCTGGCAGCGAGGTGGTAGCACCTGTATGTCTGGACCCGTGTCCCTCTCTCCCCCAGTCCCCTTCCCTTCCTCAGGACACACAAGTCCGCTGAGGTACGACCTGCCTCTACTGTCAGCCCAGTTCTGCTTCCCATTGCGCTTCTGCAGCTATCCATTTCCGTCTGTCTCCAAATATACTCTTCCGCAAAAGCGCAAAACAGCTCTGATCATGGTTCAGTCAACATGGATTGCCGTGCTATAATACTTCCCTGCCGTGAGTGCGTCAGCCTAACAGCACCCGGTTGTGTTACATTACTCCTCTACTCTACTTCTATGCTGATTGGTGTCCAGCCCTCTCCTCTGTCGTCATACAGGCGTGCGGGTGCTACAGCAGCGTCAGTCCTGCAATCCTGCGCCGTCCGGACACGTGGTGACGTATTGGGGTGCGACAACATTTTTGTGTCCCCACTCCCACTGCATGGTTTGTGCGTAGTGCGGGGACAGACTACATGCATGCATTCCCAATCGGGGGCTTGCCGTGCGTCTATTTCTGGGTCATGTCGTCATATCAAAATGGAGAACGCAGAATTTGTCCTCATCGATGTTGCTGGTATGGTACCTGATGCTACATAGCTCACCTGATGAATACTCACCTTGGGAGTCCCATGGATAGAAGCGAATGGCTGACAAGCCTGGCCAGGCTGGCGGCTGAAAATGCTCCTAAATCGTGCCTAGCTGAACCCGCAAATAAAGGCAACAAGAAAGCAGTATGCAGCTCACCTTCGGAAAGCCAGAGCATAAGAGGCAAGAAGGGAAGGGGAGAGAGGTGAGAAGAAATAATAATAATAATAATGTTACGCGGGCTTAACCCTGCGTGTGATTAAGGGGGCAGGGCGTTTGTGTTTCCACTGCGCGCCTGCCACCATGGTGTGATGGGAGGGGTGCCGCCTACGGCGGTCTGTTAGGGTTGCCAGGGCCACGTGCCTCGTCATGGCGACGCATCTTCACAAGGCGTTGTAGCCAAGAGACGGCGTGGCGGTGCAGGTTGGTGCAGCAGGCGTCGGCGCGTTGGGCTGGGACACCGAGTTCACGGAGGAGGGGTGCTAGATCATTCCGGATGGTGCCTCCTACTCCTAGGGTGACCGCCTCCCGTCGTGTGTACTGCACTTCCCACCCAGCCTCACGCAGTAGAGTGGCAAGTTCCTCATGTTGTTTCAGCTTTTCTTCAATTTTTTCCCTGTGGCGTAGGTCCCCTGTGTATCCGACCTCAATGATGTAGACCTTGTGTTGGGGGGGTTGGCCTTGCCGGCGTGCGTTAAGCCATCGGGGGCAGCGAATGACGTACGGCGTGAGTGTGGGTATCCATAGGATGTCGGGGCGAAGCGTGTTCCGCTTCTCTGGTGGCACCTGCGGGAGGACCCATTCGGGTAGGCGGGTGCCGGTCACGTAGTCGGGTGTGTTGGCAGCAGATGTTGCGTCCATTAGCATGACGCCGTTGCCTTGGTAGCCGTGTTGTATCGCCTCGCCAATCATCTGCACAGCTTCGTTGTGCCGTTCTATGTAACACTTGTGGTAGATCTCTGCTGTACAGCCGCCAAGGATGTGGCCGCCAGAGTCAGGGGCCTGACGGCAGATGGGGCACATGGCCTTGCCCTCCGCGTTGACGTAGCTGCCGCGCATGGGTCTTTTATACCTGTGGGCTAATCCGGCATGCCAGAGCTGCCAGTACCGGTAGTCCAGGACCCGTTTCCAGTGTTTGTGTACGGCCGGACGTTGGGTGGTTGCATTACTAGCGCGTGGGCAGAGGTATTGGGCAGCTTCTTGCCAGCATTCTGTACATTTGGTGTGCTTGCTGTGTCCTCCAAACGTGGCGGGGGCAAGGAGCTGGAGGATGCCTCGGTTGAGGTCGGTGGCCTGCCGGTTGGTGCTGGCCTGGCGCGGCCACCACATCTTACTGTATGGCTCATTGTCTGCTGGGCAGGTGACGTGCGGATCAGTTTCACCTTTCGACACTGTAGTGGCCCCCCGGTCTGCTTCCTCGTTGCCGTATATGCCGGAGTGAGCTTTCACTTTCAGGAGGTGGGTGTTGCGCCTTTGTACGGCGCGGCGGTGCAGAAGCTCGGTTATGAGGCGGAGAAGGTCACGGTGTTTGCTCATAGTCAGCTTGTTGGGATTATCGATATACTTCTTTATAAGATAGAGACTTGCAGCTGAGTCGGAGAACACATGCACAACCGTCATCGCGCGTGCTTCAGCAATTTCTAGAGCGTGGTGGATGGCCGCTAGTTCTGCACGTGTGATAGTGTTGGTGCAGCCTAGGCCACAGGGGTCCACAAGATCCGTTGTGTCGTTGTGGGCATCGTAAACCGCGGCGCCGAGCAGCGCGGAGCCGTCCTCGCCCTCAACCTTGCTACCGTCCGTGTAAAGGCAGGTACTGGGTCCAAAGCGCAAGGGGTGGCGGGCAGGGAGCGAGCTGGCTATGTCTGCGTAGGAGGGCTCGTCGCTTCCAGTTGCCCTGTGCCACGTCGGGGGTGATGGTGTGGCCAGAGGCCGGTGTTGTATGCGTCTGAATTGTCGTCGGGCCCATCTAAAGTCCTTGGCGGGGTCAACGCCGGGGCCTGTGTCCAGGGAGTGGCTGAGGAGGAAGCGGTCAGGGAAGGTTTGGAGGGCTTGGGTCAGGCGGGGCAGGACCTCGTCTTGGTAGTGGGCAGCGCCGGAGGTGTTGGTTACGGCAAGGAGGATGTACTCATTAGGGCGGCTACCCCACGCACGATCACGGGTACCGTCACCAGCGACCATTTGGACGAGGGGGTGGGTGCTGGGCAGGTAGGCAGCGCAATGCACTGAGTTGGAGGAGAGGTATGCCAGGTGGCGTGCACCGTGGCTGTGCGGTGCCAGCACAAGGGTGACGGTAGGTGGGGCGTCAGGGGCGTCGTCTGCCACTGAGGCGGCAGCCCAGGTCAGCGTATGCCGACTTGCGTCAACAGCATGGTTGGGGTGAGCAAATGACATGCCTCGGAACGGGGTGGAGAAGGCGTCTAGGGAAGCCCCAAAGCACTCATCTTCAGCAAAGGGCGTGTAGTAGCGGTTGGCGTAGAGCCCGGCATTGAGGGGGGGATGCAAACCACTCTGTGTACGACTGACCAAGGACGGTGGAGATCAGCTCAGAGCAGCGGCTGGGGATGCTGACCTCGCTCTTGTCGGTGATCGAGTAGGGGCCCCTTTATTGCCCTGTTTGTACCTGTGAAAGAGGCGGGCGACAGCTTCAGGGAAGCCGTCGCGGAGGTTGTATTTCGTGGCAAGGCTGGGGTTAGCCAGGAGGGCTTGGTCGTATCGCATTTGGAGGCAGTGCAGGCGCTCCTGCGTGGCGATCCCACACAGTGTCCCTGGGGCGTGTAGACGTGGGCCAGGTCATCGGCAACGGTTTTAGTGTGCTCCAGGCGTTGCTCCGTGGGGCGGGTACCAACTTGGATGGTGTGTTTGCAGCGTATGTTTTCCGTGCTGACGGCAATGTCCTTGTCCGGATTGTAGGGCATGACATCGATGTGGGTGCTGCGGTGGAGCAGCCGCCTGGTGCTGACGGCGTCGGCCTGGCCGGCTGGGCGCCAGATGCCTTGCCTCTGGCTTTCACAAAGGTGGGTGTCACGAGGGGGTCTGGGGACGGGGATGCTGGCTGTAGTGGCCTTTTGTTCCTCGTATGCTTGTAGGAGGGTGGGCCAGTTGCTCGTCACTGATGGGGCCGGCTCCCATGTGGGCTTCCACTCCACGTGGACTAGGTTTGCCCCTCCGAGTTCGGGGGCCAGTGTCCCAACGTGTTGGATTTGCGCTGGGTGGTATTCTAGCTCTGCGTAGGCTGGTAGCAGACTCTCGAGGATGATGGTAGGCCGCCAGGCGACCTCGTAGTAGCGCTCATGTGTGTTGCCAACTGCTCTTTTTTCGCCTGCCTGCAGGGGGCGTTGTTGCTGCGTGACGGGGCCCGACACAATGTGCGTCACTTCGTCGTACTGGTCGTACAGCAGGCTGCAGAGGCGGTCCGCCATCCGGCGGCGGTCTGCCCGGCTTGACGGGAGAGGTAGGTGGCCGGGGACTGATAGTTGTGCACGTGCTGCTTGCCATGACGACTTGGTATGCTTGCGGGGCCGGGGGAAAGCTCGCCGGCAGGTACGCTGGTTTGGCGTGCGACCCAAGGCCGGGCACAGCGGCCTTCAGCGCCTTCAGGAAGGCATCAGTCAGCATCAGGCTGTGCACTGCGAGGGCGTGTTCAGTGCTGTAGCGGTCGGGCGGGAGGTTGGGGAGATGTTGCTGGATAGCTGTCCAGCAGGTGCCGTTGGCAAGCGCCTGACCGTTCTCTGGGATAGCAGTGCGGGAATTGGCTTGTATGCGCGCTTCCTGGCGTTGCTTTTTCGAGGGTCTGGTCGGGTTGGGAGGGCTGGGGCGGCGGTCAGGCTGAGGGCTGGCGGGGCTGGTCGCTGCGTTGTTTTGGGCGATGTCCTCCGGGAGGGGGGTTGCGTCGTGGGTCCGTTGTGGGTCTGTGTCCGTGGGGTTGGGGTGGGGGTCGCGAGGCACCAGCCAGCGCGTCAGGCGTTGTTGGGGATCGGGGCGGGGCACAGTATCGGCATCAAACAGTGGGGCTAGGGGGGACGCGGGAGGGATCACACGTAGGTGGATGGGGAGGGGGCTTGTCTTGTTGTACTTGTGGATCGGGCCGTTGTACAGGGTAGGGTCCACGCTGGTGCTCACGTAGAGGCTGAGGCGGTTCAGGGCCCGCTTATGACGTGCATTTGCCCCAGGCCTGATGCGGGAGAGATCTTGCGTGCTGATCAGGTGATATTGATCGCCATGTTCGTGTGCACCTTGTGCCCGCAGGCTGCGGAGGTCAAGCCCTAGCTCGGCAAGCATGATCACACACCGGCGGCAGCTTGCGCTCAGCTGCCCCGTGGAGGGCGCGGCGGCCAGGAGATTGTGGAGGCTGTTTAGGCAGAGTGTGCCCTGCAATTGAGCTGGGGCTTCCACGTTGACCCCGTGCTCTCGGGCGAGGGAGAGCATCTTCAGGGTGCTATAGAAGCCGCCGGCTCAGAGCGCCGGGGATAGCGTGCGGCATAGTTGTATTGTGTGCGGCGAGGCGCCCGCGTGACCACTCCAAGGCGTCGTCGTCGTTAAGAGCGAGTGTGAGGGCACGTGTTGCTCTGCGCACGTACTCAGGCAGGAGTGACCCTACTCCAAGGCCGTACTGGTTTGTTGGTAGGAGGACTGCACGTGTGGGGAAGCCCCTCTTGAGCCCGTAGCACTGTCGGGCCGCTTGTGCAACTGTGCGGTCAATGGTCTGTATGTCTTTCGGGGAGAAGGGCATGGCTGCTAGCGGGTAAGCCATCGCGGGCTTGAGGCAGAGCTGGATGGTTCGGAGCCGCTGGTCCGGGGAGGCCATGGACTCCGCGAGTTGGGTCGCTTTCTCCTTGAGGGCGTCCAGAGTGGCTTGGAGCTGCGGTCGCCAGTCGAGGGTAAGGGTTATGTGCACGCCCAGGTACCGGAATGGTTTAGTGGGGGGTAGATATGGGACGGCGGTCGTTCCAATTTTGATTCTCCCGTCCAGCTGGTGTTGCAGGGTGGACGGGCACGTGGCGCCTTTCACGCCGCTGCCTGCAGCCCAGGCTGTGTGATATAGTGCCCCCGTCACCCGGCACTTGCTGTGGTTTACCTGGAGGCCAGCCCACTCTGAGAATCTGGCAATTTTGTCGGCCTGAATGGTAAGGTCGGTAGTGTTGTTGGTCACAACAGCAAGGTCGTCTGCGTATGCGGCCGAGCTGAGGGCATATTGGTCGTTCGTGGGCGGGTAGGCAGCCGTACCGGTATCCCGACCGCCGCATGTAGCCAGCGGAGGAGGGGTTCGATAAAGAGGACGAAGAGTGCAGGGGAGAGCGTGTCTCCTTGGATGGTGCCCCTCTCAATCCGTACTTCTCTCGTGCATCCGTGTTCGGTGCGGATGCGAGTGCGTGCATGGCTGTACAAATTGTGGACCACCTGGATAAGGTCGCTGGGGAGACCGAGGTCCCACATGATTTGGACGAGACGGTCGTGGTCAATGGTGTTGAAGGCAGAGGAGAAGTCGATGTAGAGGACGTAGAGGTCACGGCCTGAGATGGCTGCATCCTCAATCGCATGGATGAGGTTTAGGAACTGTCGTTCTGTGTTACGTCCGCGGAGGAAGCCTTCCTGCGCTGTGTTATACACTTCGAGCTGTTCTGCAGTTTGCGTTAGGCAGAGGGTGATGAGGCTGGTCCAAAGCTTGTACGTGGTGTTTGCCAGTGCTATGGGGCGTTTGTCCTTGATTCGGAGGCTGTGCTCCGCCCCAGGTTTGGGGATGAGGACAGTGTCGGAGAGTGTCCATGCTGCGGGGGTTTCACCTTTTGCCCACATCGCGATGAAGAGGGTGTGGATGTTGCGGAGTGTGCTGTCTGGGAGGGCCCGTAGGAGCTCGTTCGGAATGCCATCCGGTCCTGGGGCCTTGTTGCGGGCGAGGAACTGTACGCATTGCGCAAAGTTGCTTGGGTCCGCGACTAGGCGGAGGGCTTCATGACTGTCTGGGTGTTTTGATGTGTTCAGGATGAAACGGTCGGGGGCGCCTGCTACGTTCCAGGGGTAGGCCCGTCGTGTGCGTTGTGGGTGGGCAGCATCCTCAGGCTTTCCAGCAGCACACCTTGTGCACACACGCTCACTACGTGCACGTGCAGTGTTCCTATACACCTCTAAAGGCCAATTGCAAACACGCAGCCGCATGATAGCATGAACCTGATTAGCCGGCAGGTACACACGCTGGTACTGACACGTGTCAACATCACCAGAAGCGTCCTCGTCACACGGAGGAGGCCCCATCCACTGAAGTAAGGATCGTGTGGCCACACCACCTGGAAAATGCCAAAATCCCTGCAAGCAGCGCCTGGGCACACGTGTCACCCATACACTCGTAGACTGGGAGCACAAGGGATCTTGGTTACCTCAAGCCTGTTGCCTTGTACACAGCTGCTTTGGACTACTCGGCACGCATTGATTTTGGGGAGTGGCTTCACATGCAGTATACTCGCACCCTGTCCTTGTGTTCAGCGCACCCTGTAGCTGGCAGCGAGGTGGTAGCACCTGTATGTCTGGACCCGTGTCCCTCTCTCCCCCAGTCCCCTTCCCTTCCTCAGGACACACAAGTCCGCTGAGGTACGACCTGCCTCTACTGTCAGCCCAGTTCTGCTTCCCATTGCGCTTCTGCAGCTATCCATTTCCGTCTGTCTCCAAATATACTCTTCCGCAAAAGCGCAAAACAGCTCTGATCATGGTTCAGTCAACATGGATTGCCGTGCTATAATACTTCCCTGCCGTGAGTGCGTCAGCCTAACAGCACCCGGTTGTGTTACATTACTCCTCTACTCTACTTCTATGCTGATTGGTGTCCAGCCCTCTCCTCTGTCGTCATACAGGCGTGCGGGTGCTACAGCAGCGTCAGTCCTGCAATCCTGCGCCGTCCGGACACGTGGTGACGTATTGGGGTGCGACAACATTTTTGTGTCCCCACTCCCACTGCATGGTTTGTGCGTAGTGCGGGGACAGACTACATGCATGCATTCCCAATCGGGGGCTTGCCGTGCGTCTATTTCTGGGTCATGTCGTCATATCAAAATGGAGAACGCAGAATTTGTCCTCATCGATGTTGCTGGTATGGTACCTGATGCTACATAGCTCACCTGATGAATACTCACCTTGGGAGTCCCATGGATAGAAGCGAATGGCTGACAAGCCTGGCCAGGCTGGCGGCTGAAAATGCTCCTAAATCGTGCCTAGCTGAACCCGCAAATAAAGGCAACAAGAAAGCAGTATGCAGCTCACCTTCGGAAAGCCAGAGCATAAGAGGCAAGAAGGGAAGGGGAGAGAGGTGAGAAGAAGTCGAGGACGGGAGCGGCGCAAGGCAAAAGCAAATGCACTGTGCCTATGGAACCTGTTGTAGAAAAGAAACCTGTAAGGAAGGATAGGGAGTGGTGGAGGCTGGCAGGGAGGACGACAGGAGGTGAAGCAGACGACCCAGTATGGCGCATGGTAGGGGTAGGTATCAAGCCCATTGTATTGGCTCCATGTGTCCAAAGCAACACCGCAAAAATAAGCTTTTGTGCCTCACCAGTACATAAGCTGTGCACGCAGTGCTGCATGCTTGACCCTGGCAGGCTGTCTGTTCACATCCAGCCCCAAGCAACAGCTCAAGCCTTCTGCAGTCCCAGTTTGCTAACCCGCTCCTTGGATGACACCTGGTGTGGTACACCTCTCACTGTGGTACCGTATTGCCATGACCACAAGCCTCATTACCGTACCCGCTCCGTGGCACTGTGCTGCTGGAAACAGGCCCTGTCACAAATCTTGTACCACGTGCTCATGTGTCGACTTGCAACAACCATGGCTTGCCATCACAACTATGGCAACCAAGCTGCACCCAGGCACAACTGCCCCCTCCGCCTTGTTGATGCCCACTGGTTGAAGGCAAAGCACTTCAGGCAGCCTGTGGAAGATGAAGAGGGGCGCATGTAAAACGCGAGGAACCGCAAGGACAGCATCAAAGGATGATACTCAGCAGGATCTGGTTTGTGTACAGGTCAGCTGCTGGTCATACCTGTCACCAAAGTCTCACCTTACACGACACAAGGTACCACTGACGACCAGGCAAGGTGAATATGTGCGCGTTTCTTGCCCACGACCTTCTGGCCACAGCCCCGGACCCTCCCCACCCTTGCCTAATTGCAACTGCGTTTGGGTGGTACGCCCTGTACACCCAAACCCCAATCATATACTAACAGGGTAAGGTATATTGACCTGCATCTGCTTACCGTCACGGCCGGACCACCTCCCACAGGTTCTCGCACTCCTCGCCCAGAGAGCGCACCAGCTCGTCCAAGGCGTCCATGTGTGGCCGGGGCACTTCGTTTGGGCGTCCCTTCATGATTTCGATGAAAAAACCCAGTTCACCAAGCCCCAGGCCTCGCTCATGAAACCAGGTCGTGTGCATCGAGAAGTGATGCGCCACGTACAAATCCCATGTCTGGTCAGCTGGCTTGGGCCCGAACGTGTGGGTCAGGAGATCGTAGAACTCGCCAGCCAGGTACCTCAGCAGTTCTCCGTCGGGCGTCGGAATTGTCCTCTCCAGCAAGGAAAGGCGTGCTTCATATTGCTCCAGATCATACTTGTGCGTGTAGTACCGGAAAACCTTCTTAGGCTTCTCCAGGCGACCTTCGGTTGCTCCGCTCACAGAGCGCACGAAGTTGCCGTGACCCTGGACAAAACAGTCACTCTAGTCCATAGAGAGTCCAGAGATAGAGAGCGAGAAGTACTGCCAAGGGCTTACGACTCAACAGTCAACAGGTACGCCTCCTGAATCCTCCGAACGCAGGATTCAGGAGGCGTACCTGTTGACTGTGCAGCGTTGATGGGCTGTCCAGCAGGACCCGAATGACATGCTAAGAGCAAGTGCTGCGCCGAGAGGGGCTAAGCATACCTTGACCTCCATGCGCAGCGGGACCCTTGGAAGGTGGTGCAGCCTCCCAGCGTGACGGACCAAGGGAAGCCTGGCGCCCACTTTCCCTGTGTTATACCGTGCAGCGTGCATCGAAAAGCACGAATTGGTTATTGTATTGCAAACGCGGAAAGTCGAATTGCAAGAACCGACCGGACAGCAATAAGTTGTTAGGAGATACGTAGCAATCAGTTCAGGGAGAGGTACTAGTCAAAAGCGGGCAAAGTGCCAGGCACATTGCCCCGGCAATGCAAGTCACTCGGCCGGATGCTGTTGGGCGGAAAGGCACGGCAGGAAGATGATCTGAGGAGAGCAGAGGCATAAAATACTACCCAGCGCAACTTGCGCGGACGCAAACGGTTCAGAACGACGTGGTCGGGCCTAACCGCCCTACGGCGCGGGTCAGGTGTGCACGCTGTACCATTGATCCGGCTAGGGATATTAACTGCAACGTATTGCACAGTGCACGTCTCCGGCGGGCGTTCGTTTTCCCGTGGTGCTTGCACCCTTATAACAACTCCTGCACGGATTCGGCTTGCTGTTGAACGCGTTTTGGATCTGCGTCGGCGGTCATCCTCCTGCCCATTACCCCTCTGCACGACACGACATCCTAGCATGCTTCGGCAGCACAGGGGGCTCGCCTGCGTGCAACTTGTTACCAGGCCCGCGCCATAAACCATTAACAATATTTGCGCATGACAACTCCAAGCTGTGTATGATCAGAGGGGAACACCCTTGCGGCTCTATCAACGCTATTGGACCTGTACAGGAGGGCGGGGTTCTTGACTGGTGGCGGCAGTCTCATGCTGTGTTGAAGCGAAGGGCTGATCTGGCTGGGGTCATGGAGGAGGAGATCACGCTAGAAGAAGTTCGTATTGCTATTGCTGCGTTGCCCAACGGTAAAGCGGTTGGTCGTGAAAAGGTTCCGGGTGAGTGCTACAAATATGCGCGGCGGGACCTTGTGGACTCAGGGGGTGTTGTGAGGGGCCATGTCTACTGCCTGGCACCGTTGCTTCATGCGTTGTTCAACCACATTTTTCTGACTGGGGATTTCCCGGAGCAGTTTACTACAACAGTCGTGTCTCCTGTGTACAAGAGGAAGGGCGATGAAACGGATTGTGGCAACTACCGTGGCATTGCTGTCGGGGTGCTCTTGCCAAATGCTATGCTAGCGTGCTGCTACGGCGTATGGCGAAGGCTGGGGAGCAACACAAGCTCAGGCATAAGGCTCAGGCTGGTTTCAGGCACGGTTTTGGCACGGTATACCACTTGTTGGTCAAGCGACATTTGGTGGCGAAGCATAGCAGGCCGGGGGCGCCACCCCTGGTTGTGGTACAGATCGACTTTGAGAAGGCTTTTGATAAGGTACCTAGGGAGCATTTGTGGTTGCGCTTGCAGGAAGGGGTTTTCACGGCCGGTTGCTAGACGCTCTGATGCGTGCTTATGACAAGGTGGTCATGGCCGTGAAGGTGAATGGGTGCGTAGGGGAGCCTTTTGAGTCTCAGCAAGGGGTTAAGCAGGGGTGTCCGCTGAGCACCGAGTTGTTTGGCTTTTTCATCGAAGGTCTAGCCGATTTGATCGACGCAAACGACAGCACATCCAGGCCGCACAGGGTGCATCTGCGTGACTCACCTACGATTGGCGGGGAGCGTGTGTCGTTGCTGTTCTATGCTGACGATCTGAGCCTTGTGGCCACGAGTACGGCACGTATGCGCGTGCTGCTTGACGCAGTAGATTGTTTCTGCAGGGCTTTTGGCATGAAGGCGAATGTCAAAAAGTGTGAGTGTATGGTGTTTGCTGCTAGTGAGCGAGTGGCTGCACCAGCGGAGTCTGAGTGCAGCACCCTCATGCTTGCCGGACAGCCGGTCCCGCTTGTTAGTTCTGCTAGATACCTGGGGATTGTGTACGGCCCTGGGATGCCTTTTGTATCGTGTCGTAAGCAGCTGACGGCTTCCGGAAGGAATGCTATGTTTGGGCTCATGGGCAAGCTGCGCAAGCAGCGGCTTTGGGCTCCGGACATATGGTTGCGGTGTTTTGATGGCCAGGTTAGGCCTATTTTGTCTTACGGGTGTGAGATCTGGGGTGTGGACGCTCTGGACGAAATGATGCGTGGAGGATCGCCACCACGCAGGCGTGATAGGTGCAATTTGGCAGAGAGCTGGTTTGAGTACTGCCTGAGTGATCAGGCGGTCAAGCTACAGATCACATGTATGCGCACAGTGTGTGGTGCGCACCGTCCTACACATAGGCTGTTGTTTGCGGAGCTGTCTCAGTTACCCTTACACTTCTACTGGGCATCGCAGGTTTGTGGTTTTTGGAACAGGATAATTCGTCAGGCGGGAGCTTTGGCGCATGATGTACTGCGTGACGAGATTGCGCTTGCTTTGGATGGTTGGGAAGATGGCTGGGCAGCAAAGCTCTTGCGGTTTTCGGCTGCACTAGGTGTTGATGTTTGGAAGGATTTGCCACGTGGGGTTAGGCAATCAGCAGACAAAGCTCGCTGGTTAGCAAGCCGACCCTTGCCTGTGTCTAGAATATTGTCAGCGTTCCGTCCTGGTGGCATGGTCGCATGAGCGCTTGCAAGCTGTGCCGGATGCCTTCCCCTCAGACGGGAAGCAACCAGGTGTGAAGATGTGCCGTTACAAGCATTGGTGTGGCTTGTCGCATGAGCAAGGCAAGGCTGTATGGTTGCCGCACATCAAAGTGTTCATCCGGTTCATTTGCACAAGAAGTTGATGCGTTTTCGCTTGGGCTGCTGGCCACTTGCCGCTAACCGTAGCAATGGGGTCCCAAGAGAAGAGCGGGTCTGTCCTGTGTGTCAGACTGGAGCTGTAGAAGATGAAGAGCACGTGCTCATGCGTTGCACAGCGTACGAGAGTCTGCGGCATTGCAGCGGTCTGGATCTGAGCGGTAGCATGCGTGATGTTCTGTTGTGTACCGACCAAGCAAAACTCGCGGTGTTGCTAGAGCAAATTTGGTCTGCACGTCACGCTTGTGTGCCGTTCTCGCGGTGAACGGTCAGACACCTGGCTACAGTTTATCCGGTTGCGTGTCTTGTGTCTTTGCGATGACCCTGGAGCCCCTGGCTCGTATACGGGTCCTTACATGCTGGGTTCCGGAGCCTATCATGTAAGAAACAAACAAACAGGCTCTATGGCTAGGCGCTCGTGCTCCCATACATGAAGAAAGGCCAGGCCAGGGGGCCATAAGGACGAGTAGTGCAATATAATAACAAGTGTGCAGGGCGGCGGGGCTTATTCGCCACTACCCACACGCCTCACAGCCGGCCGAGCGCGCCGCTGGAGGATACCATGCCTTTCCTGCCATATCTCGTCCAGGAATGAAGCAAGGGCTATGGGGGGTACCTCCATCATGATCGAACGCATATCCCTCTCCTTAAACCGGAGATCACTCTCGTACTTGTCTCGAAAGGGCTCCTAAGCCGGGCACTCACACAGTACATGCAGTTCATCTTCAACGGGCTTGCTCATCACCACAAATGTGGCACGTATGGCAACGACGCTCACGACCCTGTGGCCGGTTGACCTCAAGGTCCCAGCACATTAACCGAAACCGCATGAGGGTTTGGTGCAGGCCCCGCCGCATAACAACATCCGCATGTGCTAGCCAACAAGGTTCCTCGCCTTGCACGAAGGGCAGCCCCATCCACCTGGCGTAGTGATGAGCTTCCACACCACTCCCGGCCAACTTCCGCGGGTCAGCTTCAGTTGATGCATCATCTCCCCTGGGCGTCATCCACAAACAACAAGTCACTTACTACCTATTCACCAAGACGGGCGCACTGCGCTACTTGACGCTCCCACAAGGCTGGCGTCCGCACTTTACAGTCGGTGTCATATGCGCTAATGTAGTGAGACAGCATTTCAATATACAGGCAAAAGAGGGTGACACTAAGGGGGCATCCCTGCTTGTCCCCCTCTCCCGACCGAGAACACACGGCCCAACTTCCCACCGGCCTTGACACGCAGCAACACTGTATGGTAGAGGGCCACGGCTCGGTGCAGTCTCGTCTGGGCAGCGTGGTGGCAGTGGGGCTATGTTGTGCGAGCACGCGCCGTGCCTTTCTATTTACTTCTTACTTGCCTGGTGCCTGCCTCCCGCGCCGCATCCTACCACACCCATGCATCGTTGCGTCAAAAGCTCAGGCTCCGGAACTGTCGTTGATTTGCACGTGTTGACGGACGGGAGCTGTTGTGCCCGCCGCAGGTTCCACATGCCACAGCGTCAGCCTCAGTCTAGCTCAGTCTTCGCCGCAATGCCGCACGCCCGATTCCTTCCTGCGTGCTGCCCCGCACGCCATTCCATGTCGCTGTCGGGCTGCTGCTGCCGCATGCATCAAAGAAGAACGTTACGAAGTCAATCGAGCCACAGGGGAACAGCAAACTGGATGTTGCAGCGTGCTTGACGGTGGTCAGCGGTGGTGGCATCGTGAGTTGCATGCTGGGATAAGGCACAAGGTGGAGGCGGTTGACATACAGCTCGTATACAAACAGTCTCTGGGCATATTCTTCCAGTGATAATACGTCGTGTGTATAGCATGGGCTGCATACGGCGGCGGAAGCAGGAACAGGCGGGCGGTGGCAGGGTAGCTACCTGCGTGGCGGTTGTCAGTTGCTGGGTTGTGACGGCCCAGCACCAGGCTGGACAAGGTGGATCATCTTACACATATAATGTCAAGGTTGCATAGCCACCACTGACCTCGACATTTCACATGCTACTCGCGGGCGCTTGGCGCCAACTGGCCGTGCCTCGACCTGCATCAACGTGTTCGTCTTGGACCAAGCCCCTTGGCCAACGACTGCAGTGTAAAAGCTCGGTACAGAGAAGGCAACATTTAGCTGCCGCAAAGACTGTTGCCATGAGCAAAGAGAGCACACCGGAGCGGGACAGGGATGTCGCGCGGGTCACCGAGGTCGTTGGTGCCTTTCTGCGCACGGCAGACCTTGAGGTATGTACAGAAAAACAAGTCATCGCGCATGTCCAGAAGAGCATCGGAGACCAGCTGTCGCAGCCGGTCTCCGCTTACAAAAGACAATTACGGGCGTCATCGAGGCGTACCTGGAAGAAATGGACGAAGCCGAAGCCCAGCCGGAGGAAGAAGAGCAGGCGCCCAAGGGCAAGAAGCGGGCAGGGGGACCTGCTGCTGGCGCCGGGACCAGCAAGCGGGCCCGTGTCCCGGGCGTGGACGACAGCGATACGCAGTTTTCAGCTGACCTGGGCCACAAGCGCTTCGCACGTGTGCGCACTTACCAGGGCAGGCTGCACGTCGACATCCGGGAGTTCTACGAGGTGCGCAGTAGTTGCATTCACGAATACCATGCACGACGCACGTCCCGCACCTAACAGACCAACGAGGACCAGAGCAAACCAACCCCGGCACTCCGGCCCCTAGCCTTGCCCAGCCAGCCTATCCTTGCGTGACATCACCGCACCGTACATTGCGCTTCAGTGGCGTACCGTATCCCCACCCCGGCTACCAGCTGCTCCCCCGCATCTCCGCCTTCGCTCGTGCCCCCCTTTTGACCCTGCCCCCTGTCGCTCACCTTCCGCCCCTCCCACCACCCACCGAACCAAACCCCTCCGCCCTCCCCTTGCAGAAGGACGGCTCGATGGCTCCAGGCGCCAAGGGCCTGGCACTGAACCCGGACCAGTGGCGCCGCCTGGCGCCCGCACTGCCTGGGCTGCTGGAGGCGCAGCGGGCACGGCGGCTGGACACAGAGGCTGTGGTGCTGGGGGGCAGCCGCATGGCCTCCCTCAGCGACTTCAAGTGAGTACCTGTGCAGTTTGCGGGTACAGCGGAAGCACAGCGCAAAATGTACGTTTCGAAGGGACGCCAGTCGCCCTAAGGGAGCTTAGGTGGGCGCTTTCCATGGCTAGTTAGGGGCCGGGACGGAGGCGGGGCACGGGCAGGGCTGGCAGCGTAACGACGCCCAGGTCCATGTTGGGCACAGGGGCGCGTGGCGCTATGGCACAACGGTTCATTGGTGAACAAGACGAGGAGGGAGCTGTGGCTGCCGTGTTGCACTCGTGCCGTACCATCAGCCTGGCTGCTTGGCGTGAAAATCCTCACCAGGCACATGTGTGGTTTGTTGCTGCGCACAGGGGTACAGTGTACCTGAGCCTGCGGGAACACTACGAGAAGGACGGGAAGATGCTGCCAGGTGGGGCAGGGGCAGAGGTGGGGTGGGCTGAGGGGCATGAGCAGAGCGAGGGGGCGGGGGCGGTGTACAGCAACATGAGGGGTGCGTCGAGGCGAGCTCACGACTAAAAACGACCACCTGTTTCTAGCGGGACCGTGTTGCCTGCGCCGCGCCTTAGATCGCATGCACCGCAAAGTAATCAAGTGCCCCTGGGCAAGGTGATGCGTACTACAACGCTCGAATCTACCCACACCAGGGAAGAAGGGCATCAGCCTGGATATCGCCGGTGCGGAGGCCCTCGCCGCGGCCGCACCTGCCATCGACGAGGCGCTTGGGGGCCCGGCGGAGGCGCCGCCTCTGCCCGAGGGCACGGCGCCGCCAACGGCTAGGTCGGGGACGGTGGCGGCGACAGGGGGTCATGGCGGGGACGGCGAGGGCGGCGGCGGTGGTGGCGGCGGCGGCGACGGTGGTGACCTGGAGTTCGTGGACCTGGGGGGCATGAAGCGGGTGTCCATCAGCCGGTACGGAGGGAGGCTGTCGGTGGACTTGAGGGAGTACTACCAGGTGAGGCCGGGGTTGAGGTGGTGGTGGGGTGGAGAGGAGAGGAGCGTTGGGCAAGGGTCGTGGGGGCATTCCTTGCAAGGTTGGCATGCAGGCCAGCGCTTGAGTGAGGTGCTGGCTGTGGGCCGAAGCGTTGGAAATGCCCTTTACCCACGTGTTCAACTCAAAGCGTCGGGTAGGACCCTGGGATCACGCGGGTGTTTGACCAAACATGCATCGTGCCTCTTCGCAGTCCGGTAGCGAGGCCCGGCCCGGCAAGAAGGGCATTGCGCTGGCGCCTGACGACTGGCGGAAGGTGGCGGCAGCTGCGGGGGAGCTGAGCGCCGCGCTGTCCCGGCATGACACCAGCTACGTGCTGCCTCTCAGTGGGAAGTGAGTGTGACCGCGGAGTCCGACGTGCCAATGCGTTGCGGACCCCACGCAGGGCGAAGGGAACGATGCGTACTGGTTTTTCGCGGGTCGGGGCCATGCGGCCGATAGGGGAATGCTCCCGTACCATTACTCGCAAGGTCATGGTCCTGGGCCACACGGGGATCGTGCTAGGCTTGCCTGCCACTTGCGGTGCCTTTCGGATGTGGGTTGGGCTGCTTTGGCACTCTTTCACGCCCCATTCCCATGACACGCTCAGCCTGAACATCACAGTTACCAATAAACTGCCTACGTTGTGGTTGGCCCCGTCCATGTACCCGGCAGGCGGCGCGTCTCCATATCGTCCTTCAAGGGCGCCTTTTACGTCAACGTGCGGGAGTACTACCTCAAGGACGGCCAGGAGCAGCCGGGCGCCAAGGGGCTCTCCATGTCGGCGGCGCAGTGGGCGGTGTGCGCCGCGCGAGTGGGGGACATCACGGCCGCGCTGGACCGGGCGCAGGCTGGGGGGTAGGCTGGCAGCTGAGGTGTGTGCGGGAGGCAGCAGCGAGCTAAGTTGTGGCAGCCGGGGGTGGGCCTGGCTTACGCTGCTGCGGCGCTAGGCGGGGGTGACGTGAGGTCTTGGTCGCGCTGAGTGGCAGGAGCCAGGGACGAGCCGCGAGGGGCTCTGGGCGGCGGGTAGGGGCGTCTGCTCTAGACATGGGGCTAGCGAGCTAGGGTAAAGGCCCTGCTCGAGGTTGGGTTGCTAGGTGCGTGGGCATCTCGCTTTAGGGTGGCGCTGCGCCTTCGGCTGGCTGTACTGCCAGCAGAAGAAGAGTGCAGACGCACTCCCAGGCACTGACTGGCTGAGCCAGCGGTTGCTTAGCCAGGTGGAAGCCTTGGCGGTCGCGAAGACGTGTGGCGGTTTGCTTCGCGGTCTGTGCATGCGGTTCTTGTGCTGTCATGACAGTGCGTGGCGCGTGGTTTTCGTTTTTGTCCTACCCGTGCCTCTTGTGAACAGTTTGGGTAGGGGGGGATGGGGGCTCGTTAGGAGTGTGGGCCGTGGGTACGTCGCAGGAGCTGTTGGTTTTTGCGGGTGTGAGGGGGTAACCCAGGGCAGCATCCCCGAGGGCCACTTAGGCTGGGCCAGCGTTGGCTTGGGCCGTCTATCTGCCTGCTGGGTGGATTGGTGCGCGTCGGAGGAGTGCGGCCTGCTGGGCGTGCACATTTGTGCTCTTCTCGGGCTTTGGGCTCTCTGGTGTGGGGCGCGGGGCGCGGGGTTGTGGGTGCAGGGTGGGGACCGTGCTCAGCCGGTCGCGGTGCGTGTCTTGGCTTGCGGAGGAGGGCCTCGTGGGTTAGGGGCGCTGTGTGGGGGCTCTATGGCTAGGGAGCTGTTGGGCTTGCTTTTCGTGTGGCGCCGCCTTTGTGCTGTTGACCCCGGCAGGGGTTCGGGCTACTTGCCTGGGCATGGGGTTTCCCCGCGCGGCTGTTACTTTCTTCATTCCTGTTCCGTCCAGGCTTGTGCCCTGGGTGCGGCGCGCTGGTGTGTGCGTGTGGCCTCGCTTGCGCTGGGTGGCTGTCCACCCTTGCAAGAAGGATGCACGTCACTGGGCGTGCTTTTGGGGGGCTGTTTTCTTGCCTTGAGGACCCTGACAGGGCCTCCTTGCTGTGAGCCAGCTCTGTGGAGCGGTATAGCATTGTAAACCCGTAATACCGGTATGAAGAAGGGGGATGCAGTCAGCGCCGGGAACCTCCGGCCAAGCCCCGTCCCGCATGCACCGTGGTCCTCCTGGTGCGGAAGTTAGCAGTTAGCTCGCAGGCCAACACTGGGCAGAGCGACCACCGTTGCCCTTAACAAAACGGATGCACCATGCAGTGAAGACCTCCACGTACCGTACGTGGGCTGGCATCTTCCCCCAGAGCATTATCTCAGATCTGATCAAAAGAGGGCTAGAGGGGCCTGATGGGTCCTTGAAAAGGTGAACAGGAGATATTTTCCGTCGCTATCTCTCCCCTACAAAAGATTTCTGGGGGCAATGGCGGCGGCGGTTGATGTGCAGGAGGTGGGGCGTGCGTCCCGGTGCATGGGGCAGGTGTTGCGCTTGGTGGGGGAACGTGGCCAACCGCACCACGCAGGTGCTGGCGTGCAGGCCCTGCAGGCCAGCTTAACGGCTTTGCACGGGAGACGCTACCGGAAGACATGTGGAGGGCAGGACCACCTACCAGCTGCAGCCTTGGCAGCTGCTAGGGCTCGAGGCATACCGTACCTGCCGTGCAGCCAGCACACTCGCCGCGGGACTTGGCCGGGGAGGCGGGGACCCGGCGGAGCGGATACCGGCCGGTACGCCGCCGGCTCCATAGTGGCACTGTGGACGAATCTAGTCCTGATGGCAGCGGCGCGGCAGCGGCGGGGAGGGCGGAGGGGTGCCAGGAGTACAGCTGTCAGCAGCGCTGGGAGCGATGGTAGGGAGGCAGAGCCGGTGCGGATCACCGTGCAGACACAGGTCGCTGTATCTGGAGGCCGTGGACACCAACACGGGGCTAGGAAGCAGCAGGGGGACGCGGTCGGCCTAGATGCAGCGGCCACGAGGGATATGGCGCTGCCGCACCTGGAAGCGGGGGCCTGGGCAAGCGGCAGCGGTCCCAACCTGCACCTATAGCCTGTGCCGGCAGGTGGCGGCAGCTTGAGGTGGCGCTGCAGAGCTGCAGGAACCCCGGCAGCATGTGGGGTCGCTGCCCCAGCAGCGGCAGGAAGCAGCAGCAGCAGCAGCAGCGGCAGCAGTGGCAGCAGCAGTGGCAGCAGCGACAAGCGCAGGTGATGAGGAGGCGGTTGAGCTGGATGCAGCCGCCGAGCCGCGGCAGATGTGAGCCGGGGATGTGAGCAGCCGCCCGGGATGTGAGCAACCCCCTTTGGGTCTGTACCTGTATCTGTCACTGTAACTGTAACTGTGAGCAACCTGCTGGGTCAGGGCCGCCGATAGCAGGCAATGAACACATCTGTGGCACTGCTGGCGCAGGTGCGTGCGGCGCCGCGCAGGCAGGTCACTGGCTGTGTAGGCACAGCGCAAAACGCACTTTTCGAAGAAATGTCAATCACCCTCATCGAGTTCATGTGGGCACCCGCCTTGGCTTGTTAGGAGCCGGACTTAAAGGGGGGCAAGGGCAGGGCTACCACGTAATGGCACCTAGGTCCATGTAGGCTGGTGTAGTTAAGGGACAGGGACATGTGGCGCCATGACACAATGGTTCATTGCATACCGGTAGTGGGGATCGGGATGAGGTGGGTGCTGTGGCTGCCGCGTTGCACTCGTGCCGTACCGTGAACTTGGCTTGTGAACGCGTGAAAGCCCACCAGGCAGGTGTGCGAGGTGTTGCTGCATGACCGGGCGCAGGGTGGCGGCCAGGCTGGCAGCTGAGGGACAGGGCAGGGGAGGGGTGCTGAGGGCAGCTCCCCTGCTGAGGGGTGTGCGGGAGGCAGCAGTGCGTTGTTGCAACCCGCCAAGATGGTCTGGCTTCGGCTGCTGTCACGCTAGGCCAGGGCGATGTGGGGTAGCGGTCGTGTTGAGTGGCAGGAGCAAGGGCCGGGGCGAATGTGAGTCGCAGTGGCGTTTGATGGATGGTGGTATCCAGCAATCAGGTATCAGCTATCATGGTCTCGGGGCAGGTTAGTCATGCCTGCCATATATACAGGTTGCCAATTTACCGTTATACACAGGGAAATTGAGTATTACCGATGTTATGTTGCTTGCAGTGGCGCGCATTTGGAGCAAACAGCTGTTAGTCACGTCGAGCCCTGTCACCCGGCTTCTGGGCACTCTTCGCGGCGCTTGCCCTGTTGCAAGTAACAGTTCTTCATGGGAGGCCATATACCCATCTGCCTAAAACTTCAGTTCTTGTTGGTATATTGTCCAATACTCTGGTTAGCGTAGTTTTATGTACTCATGCTTATCTCGCTTGCGTACCCTCGCGACGATCATTCTACCCCGACACCAGCACTGCTGCCCCCTTCAGCATTCACAAGCACCTACGTCATAAAGCATCTGAAACACTGCTAGCCATTGCCAAATAACCCAGTTGATGCTCCCCGACACTTGGGCAACCGACATGCCGATGGGGACTGACCTTCCTCCTGACGAGCCGCAGGGGAAGTTTCACTTCTTAAACAGCCGGCACCAGATATGTGATGATACATCTCCATTTGGCGAACCGTCGGTAGCCTCGGGGGTTATTGCTTGTAACGCGTCGGACTCCTGTTACGGAGGAAGCAAGCAGTTGGAGGCGGCCCTGGACCTCGCCATGATGCAGCTGGAGTTCACGCTCTTCGCAATGCAGAACCCAGCATGGCTGCACATCAGCAAGGAGTTCCTCATCCAGTGGTACCTCGTAACCTGCAGAGCGCAGGGCATCCAGCCGTGCACCCGCTCCGTGCAGGAGGTCCTGGGGCCCGTGCGCCCGCCTCCGCCTGGGAGCTCCCCTGCTCCGCCGCCCCCTCCACCCCCCATGCGCCCAGCCTCGCCCAAAGCGGCTGCCTCCCCCGCCCCTCTCTCCATCATCACCACCAGCCCCACCGATAAGACCAGCACCTGCCGGCGAAGCCTCAGCCGCATCCCCACCCTCGCCCGCAGCTTCCCCGCAACACCCACGGCCGTTACCCCCAAGGCTGTTGCCACCAACGGCCCGCGCGACCCCGCCTCCTCTTACCCCTCCGCCCCCAGCCCCATCATCATTCCCAGCCCCTGCCCCTCCCCCTCCCCCTCCACCTCCCCCTCTCCCTCCTGCACGCCCTGCTCCGCCTGGAGCACCTGCAGCAGCTCCCGCAGCAGCGCCAGCAGCGGTGCGGCCACCCCCCAGGCACTGCGCCAGGCGGCCCTGGGCGGCACCCTGCACACGGCGGGGGCGGAGGACGAGCAGGCAGAGACCGAGACCAACACGCCTCGACTCCTGAAGCCCTGGGAAAGTGCGGTTCCAGACTACAGCTGTGGCAGCTCAGCACCCGGCCGGCCAGCGCTGCAGAGCCCGGGTGGCCAGCGCCCTGCTACCATCACAACACGGTGCAGCCTGCAGTGGCCCTCGCCCAGCCGCTTCGGCTCGCAGGCCTCTCGCATCCCTGTTCCCCCCGACATGGCCATGGCCGCAGCCGCCGCGGCGCCACCCACCGCCACCCGGCTGCCCTCCACTCCGAGCAAGCCCAGCAGCGCCACCACCACCACCAGGAGCGTCAACATCCTTGTGTTGGACGAGAGCATCATCACCAGCAGCACCTGCACCAGCCCCACTGCAACCCATGCACCCGAGACCCCGGCGCCTCCCCTCGCGTACACCCGCTGCACCAGCCTGCCCCACTCCTCCTCGTCCCACACCCCCGCCAACCCCACCACCCCGAAGCGCGGCAGCAGCATCCCCCGCTCTCCAACCGCCAGCCCCACAACTGCCGCAGCCATCCGGTTCCGTACATCACCCTTCACCCGCAGCACCTCGTCCCTCCCCTCCCTTCACCGTACAAACGGGCCGCCGTACCTCGGCGCCACGACGGACGCTGCCACCGCCACCCCGGCGGCCGCCTCTGCTTCCGTCACTGCCATTTACCTTACTCGCTCTCGCCGGCTCTGTGTCCCCGACGCGCTGGCAACTGCGCTTGCGGCTGCTGAGGAGGCGCTGCTGCTGGCGCCGCTGGCGGAGGCCTGCGAGGGCTGGGAGGAGGCAGCGCGGCAGGATGCGGAGATGGCGGACCTGGGGGGGCTGGGGCTAGCGGTGGGCGTGTGTTGAGGGGCCCAGCTGACATGGGGTGGAGCAGTTCACAGGTACGAAAGCTCAGAGGTATGGTGTTGGCATAGGGAGCCACGGCATGGCTTAGGTGCGGTAGGGTGTTGGTGGTGGGTCCCCCTAGGTATGCAAGCTAGCGGTAGGGTCTCGCGGGTGCTGCGATGTCAGCATGTGCTTCATACCTCTGGGTGCTTTGGGGGAGCACAGGAAGTGGTCCATAAGGCGGGGCATGTTGCTTGTGGCATTTAGTTTTGGTTAAGGGGGTGGGAGTGGGAGGCGGGGCATGTTGCTTGTGGCATTTAGTTTTGGTTAAGGGGGTGGGAGTGGGAGGCGGGGCATGTTGCTTGTGGCATTTAGTTTTGGTTAAGGGGGTGGGAGTGGGAGGCGGGGCATGTTGCTTGTGGCATTTAGTTTTGGTTAAGGGGGTGGGAGTGGGAGGCGGGGCATGTTGCTTGTGGCATTTAGTTTTGGTTAAGGGGGTGGGAGTGGGAGGCGGTTGGCGTGAGGCTCCGCATGCAGTACTGAGGAGAAGAGAGGGCCTGGGGGTGGCGGTGGGCGTATGCTGAGGGCCACAACCCACAAGGGCATGGGCAGGTACGGCGTACGGCGCGGCACATGGGCCTGGACTAAGGATGCCGCATGACCGGGTTAAGGGTATGGCGTTATGTCAGTGTGTAGCAGGTGTGCTCGTGGTATCACGTGGCAACGTCTAGTGAAATGCGAAGGGCTGGAGGCGGTAGACATGTGTCACACTGGCACTCTCATGTCAAGGCACGGTGTGTAGGTGCTACGGGGCAGCGGGGGTAACGGTCGGTAATGTCGGGCGGCGCATTGCACTATTGTGGTCTGAGGTGGGAGTGGGAGACGTAGAATGGGAGCCGGTACGGCAACGCATGGGGTAGCCAGCACAGGGAACGTACAGTCCTAGGAAAGAGCATGTTGTCGCTTTGAGTTGTTCGGTGAACACGGGCAAAGTCATGCGAGCCTTGGACGGGTTGCTGAGGCAGGGTCCATGCGTCTAAGCGTCTAACTGACACCGGCATGCGCAGTCCCGAGCTCCCGACCACGATTGAGTGACCCGCAACGGGCCCAGGCGCTGCGATGTGGCGCGTCTTGGTTGCAACTGAAATAACACGGACATGGCGGCCTCAGTGCGTGTGCTCGTATGCCCTGCGCGTGCCGCTTCAGGCTGCTTCTTACAGCTGTGGTTTCCAGCACTGCGTCACAGATGCACACGAGCAAGCTGCACTTGCGGCAGGCCGTGCATGCAGGTGCATGCTCCTTGTAACAATAGTACATTGGACAGCTTCAATGCTGCAACAAGGGCCTGTAGTGTTAGGGAAGTGCCTTCGGACCTTCGGCACTGGTGAGGCCCTTTCCCGCTTGGTAAAACCAGGCAATGACTGACCAAGTGTAGGCTCCGGCAGACAAAGCCCATAGGGTACTACTATACGGTCAATCTCCAGCAACATACACTAGAAAAGCCTGGGGCTCTAGGCGGAAGCGGAGCCCCCTACCCTAGACGTCGAATTAAAGTCACGGATGCGTACATTTGAAACACCTGCGCTGCGTGTGACCAACCGACAGCCTGGCACATCTACCCTATCAACACCTACAGCCTCCACCCGCTTACTGCTCACGCTCCCACCTCCCAGACTACGGTGGCCGCCCTCTACCGTGCTCAAAGCCCCAAGGCGCGATCGGTGCTACGTACGAAATGGCTAGCTCCGTATCCACAGTGTACAAATGGCGTCGTTGCCGTGCTGCATCCCCTTGCAGCATGTTACAACAGTGCCATCAACCGTTGTGCGCCACCAACCGCACATTGCGTGCCGTGCATGGTGACATGGGGCGTGCGTTCTCTGTACAAGGCTAGAATGCATGTTAGAAGCAGTGTCGCCGCAAAGCAGGCAGCCTGACCAATCACGGTATGGCGGCCACGGTGAACAGTCCTGAAGCCTTAAAAACTTCATGATGCGGAGCCAGGCTGCGCTATCTCTATACCTACGAGCTGTCGCCGTGTTTGCAACGCCGCATGCAGCAATCTACAGTCAGAGTCAAGAGGCACGCTAAGCACGTTACCAAGCGGCCATCACCCCTCCCCTTCCGCCGCCAGGACCTTGCATTCCACCCTGTGCCCCTCCCGCCAGTGCGCCCGCTGGCACGCAGCCCTGCAGTACCGCACCGCCCGGCACCCGCCGCACTGCTTCAGCGGCAGCGCACCCTCACTCTTCTGCGCAAAGTTGCAGCACCGCGGGTTGCCGCACATGCGCAGCCGCGGTAATGCCCCCGCCCGGCTGGGCGGGAAGCGCAGCGGCGGCGGCAGGGGCCCCGGCGGCACTGACGGCGGCGGCGGCGGCGGTGGGGGCTGGCCGTCGGCCCCGAGCACCGTCTGAATCAAGCGCAAGGCTTCGCAGCCCCCCGGCATGGCGAACTCCTCGCGCGGCTGTTCCGAGGCCGCCCCAAGAACCTCCGCCAGTGCCATGGCACACCGCTTGAAGCCTGCGTCCGCGTCCTGGAAAGCCTCGCTGCCGCCAGCAGCACAGGACGGCCCAGCCTGTGCAAAGGGGACCTCCCCTGATGCGGCTCTCAGCAGCACCAGCGCCGAGGCAGCCTTGCGTGGCACCAGGCTGAGCGCGTGCTGCATGGTGCCGTACACCGGTGCCGCCAGGCACCCGGCGCAGGGGTCGAGCTCGCCGCCGCCGCCGCTGCCGCAATCGCTGCGGCTGGAGCCACCACCTGGCGGCGGCGGCGGCGGCGGAGCCAACCAGTCGCGGACCTGGCTGCTCAGAGTCGTGCGCGAGGACAGGATGATGAGCGCATCAGCAATGCGGATGCACAGCGACCTCCGAGTTCCCACCGACGGCGACGACAGCAGCGCCGCCGCTAGCGTGCTTGCTGCCGCCAGCAGCCGATGCGGCTGGCACGCCAGGAGGTGAGTGTCCGACAGGACCGACGGATTGCGCCACAGCTGCATCGCGCAGGAGAGCAGATCGATGACCGCCGTGGTAGCAACGAACTCATACTGGGCGAGCCCCGTACGAGACTCTTGTCCCTTGTCCTCCTCCCCCTGCACTGCTCCTGCTCCCGCCGCATCCTCCCCGGCACTTGATGCCGCCGCCGTACCCAAGTCCGCCGCCACGTGCCATGCGAACGACGCCGCCAGCTGGCTGGCCGCCCGCGCTGCCACGGCCAGGGTCTGAAGCGTCTGGTCCGTGCACACGTGTTCCTGCTCCAACAGCACGCCTGCCTTCTGCTGCCCACAGTACGCCTCCGGCTCTGGCCCTAGCGACCTGTGAGCGCCTGGCCCCATGTAGTCCTTCACGACGCTAAGAGCGCTGCACAAGGCCAGCAGCACCTGCGCCGCATTGGACACGGCCTGCTGCCGCCCCTGCCCTGCCCCCTGCCCCAAGGCGTCCGGGCCGGCCGGCCTGCACGGGGTCCCCGCATCCAGCACCCGGGTCATCATGGCCGCCCGCTTGGACAGCGTGTGCAGGAGCCCAAGCAAGTCCCCGTCCGCCGCGCTACAGCCACCGTCACCACGGGTGTTGCTGGTGCTGCTGCTGGTGCTGCTGTCGGGTGCAGCGGGTTGGTGCGGTGTGCTTGTGCCGCGTGTCATGGCGGGCGGCAGCGGTGGTACGGGTGCGACACCGTAACTCAGGAGGCCCCACACGAGGCTGGGGGTCCGCGCAAGGTGAGTTGCCACGTGCTCATGGTCACCGCCGTCCTGCGCGCTGAACAGCAAGCGCAGGGTGTGGTCCAGGGAGGCGGCCAGGCCGCAGCGAGCCATGCGGCGCCGCACGTCGGCCTGGGCGGCGAGGGACAGCGTCTTGAAGCCTGCGCGGGACGCGGCGCCGGCGTGTGCAGGTAGGCATGTCACACCGTAGCACGTGCGCGATGGCGAACACGCTCGCAGTACCCTAGTGGGGTGTGAACCCAGGCGCACGGGCTAGGAGCGTGGCTGGGATGTGGTGAGCAAGTGGACACTGGGGAGAGAGCAGGCGTGGGGCCCAAGGACATCGGCGCTCCTTACGGCGCTACCACTTCTGTTTCTTACCCTTGACTTCCACTTCGCCCCGGCGAGCAATCAGTGCCATTGTCATGCTGCAACCTGCTGCCCCGCTGAAGCACTGCCCTGCAGACTCCCGGCGCTACGTGGTAATTGTGAGCCCGCCAGGGGTTACTGTCCAAGAGCCTACTTTGGTGGTCGTGGGCCTCCCGGCATGACACCATGGAAACGGCAGGCTCGTCCAGAACCCCAAACGACCCACCGCTCTCGTTGTCGGTGACCATGCTGTGCAGACCCTGGATCACATCTTCCAGGAGCTCGACCTGGGCACCCTCCTGCGTCACCTGCATTTAGGACAAACAACTGGGTAAATACCAGTCCAGTCATCAGGAATACGGCAGGGCCGTGCTGAGCCAACAGCAGGGTGGAAGTACAACAGGCATAGGATGAAGCGGTCGTGCGAGAGAGTGCCAATCAACCCCAACAGCATCAACTGGCAAGATCAGCCCTGGACTGCGGTCAGCGCTATCACACACGTTGCCTCACGTGCGGCTTGGTGTCGCTTGGCCGGCGTACCGGGTTGTCCGAGGCGGGCAGGCACCCCATGGCCGCGGCCGTTGCGTCCGACAGGAGGGCCAACAGCCATCCAGCCGTCTCTAGCCAGTACGGCAGGCAGGCCCGGGCCGTGGCCGCGGGAAGCGATGCCACGTCATCAGCCGAACGGAGAAAGCTGCAAACAGGCACCTACAAATGTGGTGCGCAGTGCACGGAGGTTAGGATCCGCTGCTTTGGCGCGGGCCCATTCCCTGTTTCACAGTGCGACACCAGTGGGCCTCTTCACGGCTCTCAGGAGTACACCCGAACGTGCATCGGGGGGAGCACCAGGCACCTATAAGGCGTCATTACACCCACGTGATCCTTGGCGATGATCCACTCCTGAGCAGTGCCGTACGCGCCTCCCAGCCCCTCCCCGCGGCACAGCCGGCACAGCGCCTCCGCCGCACGTGCCGCCAGCCGTGCCTCCCGCAGCGGCGGCGGCCCGCCCACCCCGCCTGCCGCGGCCGCAAGGTCCGTGTCCTTGATGCACCACTCCAACAGCGTGGCAGACACCACAGTGCGGTGGCACTCCTCCAGCCACCCAGCCGTACCGTTCCCGTCGCGCTGCCCTGGCCTCAGCCCCAGCAGCTGGCCCCGCTGCGCCCCCGTCACCGCAAACCACCACGCCCCGCTGCTGCCACCCCAGCCCTCGACCCCCTCCTCCTCCTCCTCCTCCTCGTCCTCCTCCTGCCCCTGCTGCTGCTCCTGCTGCTGGCCCTGCCGCTGTCCACCCTCTTCCAGCCCCTGCTCCGCCTCCCCCAGCCCCGCCCCCAGCCCCGCCTCCACCGCCAGCTGGTCCAGCAGCGCCACCTGCAGCCGCCGTACGGCCTCATGCCGTACAACGCGTAGCATGCCAGCCGCCAGCCGCCGGCCCTCCACCCCCCAGGCCGCCCACATGTCGTGCTGCAACATGGCTGCCTTGGACAGGGCTGAGGCCACGGCGTTGCAGGCGTCGCGCACATCACAGCAGAAGTTGTTCCGGTCTGATGTCGACAGCCCAACGGTCGTGAAGACAATGGGGCTGTCCACGACCATGGCCGCAGCCGCGGCGAGAAGCTGCGACTTGATCAGGGAGTCCAGCATGTGGCTTACCTCTGGCGGTACCAGCCGGGTGTCGACTGGACCCCTAGCGGCTTTCAGCAACCGTTCTACAGTGATCAGTGTGCCTTGGGCATACTGGCAAACCGCAGAGGCAGTGCTGCAAAGCACCATGTCGTACCGATGCACCGAGACGTCCAGCTGGGTAGGGCCTCCTGAGACCTGCCGCACATTGCTGCCGGAGTGGAGCAGCTTAGACACCGCCATCATGCCCCGCGCTGCGTCAGCGAACGCTTGCAAAAACTCCTGCTGTGTCATCTCTTGCACCACCTCCTCGCCGCGCGTCCGGTCGGATGTGGTGGTGCCGTCCGTCATAAGCACGAAGCTTATGAACCATGCCTGTTTGGCTAGGAGGATGCCGGTCCGTCCGGCGGCCTGCACCAGCTGTATCGCTTGGCGCCTGCAAGTCAATGCCAAGCACGGTACGAACGGCTAACCGGAGCTGTATCCATGTACATGTTGATAATTAGAGGAGTGCATGGCGGGTGAACTGGAAGCAGGCGGTGTGCATGTGTCGCTGGGGGACGTGTACAACACATGTTCATGTTGAGGGGCATGGAGAGTCCCGGTGACCGGGGATGTACCTGGCTGTCAGAGGGCTTGTCTCCGAGCATGCAACAGCGGCTTGGTCCCTGACAGCGTTCAGAAGCGCTTTAAGCCTTCTGAGTATCTTTGTACCATTCTGTGCGTCTAGCCACGCTCTGACGCAGGCCATGTCTTCGGCTGGACTGGACGAGAACCAAGCGTCCCAACGCCTCCATGTCTTAGTGAGCGCAGTAACACTGTCATTATATGAGTTGAATGCCCGTACGCTTGCATCATTGGTAGGAACGATATGGTCCCGGGAGCGCAGTGCACACGCGTTTTCGGCGCACCGCAATGAGCGCTCGATAGCCTTTTTCAGGTCATGTACAAGCATCCCTAAGATAGTTTGATGTACGTAAGTTCTACGCAAAACGCCATTCCTCGTTGTGATGCGCCCCTCCTCGCCGCCAAGATGGTGCCGCCGGGTGCAGCCGGGTCAGGGTGCCGCCCAGGTACCACGTACGACACCATCCTCGTACTGCCTTGCGCTGCGATAGGATTACAGCAGCCATGCTTTCGCCATCTGCCACATCACGCGCGTACACAAAGCTGTGCACGGTAGGCATAGCAGATCTGATCTCCAATCACAGCGGTGAGGTGTGAGGCAGTATGAGGTCAGCGCAGGGGAGAGGGGTGTGCAACTCGGGCCCATGCAGGGGATGTTGTTCTCCCCTGGGTCAGCGGTGCCACGTGCCAGTCAACAACTGAGTTTCGTCTCCAGCGGCAAGCGGATCCTGTGCTGCTCCTACCACGCCTGCAGTAAGCTGCCCTGAACGAGACATTGGCACGGACTGCATTATGGTGCTGTGCAGCTCTTTCTACCAACTAGTCTTCAGAGGTACCGGTACTGAGAATATTCCGCCAAACACGACCGGGACACTGCGCAGCGGTCTGTGTGCAACCTGGCGCACTGGGCCCCATGACGATGTAGCGCTCGGCCAGCGTTTCGATCTTCATCGGCTGGGTCGAACCAGGCGCCCACATGTGCTTGCCAAGCACCGAATTCCGAGCCCCTGTAACCCTCTTATGAAGAATAAAAAAAGGTGCATTTTGGCTAGTTTTCTCCGAAAGTCAAAGGGGCCCATATCCGAAAGACACGGGCCCGTGAGGGGGTCCGATCGGGTGAAACGGTGGGGTTTGGGGGGGCGGAGCCCCCCAAACGCGAAAATTTTGGCCCCTAACACGAAACTTGGGTTCCAGAGAGGCACCTGTTCCCCACGGAAGATCGAAACACTGCGCTCGGCAGACGCTGTGTACTTACAGGTAGGGCCATGCTGACCGCATGCATACGGTACTGAGTCGAGGCCCCCAGCCGCGTTGAGGCTGTCTACCAATGATCCCACCGGATCCCCGGCCGACGTGAGGAGATGGAGACTCGGCAACGCCCGTACAGATGTACCATCACACGTAGGACCTTGCTTAAGGTGCACAAGCAAAGGTTACGAGCATGGGAAACCCTTCTACCACAAGTACCGTAAGCCCACACACAACCACCAGCAACGCAATCTTCACGCGCCAGCATGCCAGCCGAAGAACTATCCCGTTGTTTGAGTGATGCAAATGGCAGCATCCTGGGCCTTATGGACAATCTCAAGTAGCCGTGCCGCCGCCGCTACCGCCGCCGCTGTCCTCATCCAGGAAGCCCCACAGCTCTGCCCCCAGCTCCTCCAGTGTCCTGATGCCCCCCGCCGCAGCCGCCAGCCCCTCCCGTGCCACCACCGCCCTCTTGCGCTCCTCCTCCCGCTGCCCCCACCGCCCCAGCAGCACCTCCGCCTCGTCATGCAGCAGGCTGTAGCACATGGCGACGTACGAGAGCTTCGCACCCGACCTGTACGACGGCCACAGCCGCCGTACGTCCACGTGGCGGCGGTACGACGACCAGAAGCGCTGCATGCAGGGCGCGTGGCACTGCAGGCAGGAGCCCATCACAGGCACCAGGTCGTACAGCGGGTCGCCATACCCGGCGTCCGAGAAGTCCACGATGTGCAGCTGGGGAGGTGCCGTACCATGTACGACAGGCGGTAGCGCGTCGTCCCCGCAGCAGGCACCGTGTCCCATGTGCTGCGTCCCTCCATCGTCAGAAGCGTGCGCTGGCCCTGCGTGAGCAGGCCCGCCGGACTCAGCACCCACTGCGCCGGTGGTGCTGCTGCTGCTCCAGATCCCCGCCTGTGCGAAGACAATGTTGTTGCTGGTGACATCCCCGTGCAGCAGCAGCGGTGCAACACCGGGTCCACAGCCTCCCTTGCCGTCCCCAACTGGCTCCCGCGCCTCCTGCAGCATCGCCGCAGCGCCGTGCCCCGCGCCGGCGCTACCGTACCCCAACAGTACGGCAGGGTCCTCCGGCAAGTACTGCTCCAGGCTGCCGTACATCCACCGCGGCAAGGACGCCTCCTGCATCTCATGCCGCTTGGCGGCCAGGTCTGCGCGCTGCCGCCGCAGGCAAGCCACGAAGGGCCACCAGGCATCACCATCCTCCGGCCCTGCTGCACCACCAGCTCCCTGCCCTTCCTGCTCAGCGCCCCCTCCGTCCGGCCCCTCGCCTAACCCGGTCTGCCCCTGCTGGTCCCCATCCTTGTGCCCCCTTTCGTCCATGCTGCACACACAACCCTCGCCCTGCACCCACACCCGGCCCTCCCGGTCGTGCCAGAAGGCCCGGCCCGCAAGCAGCTGCCCCCAGTCCGACGGCGACACGCCACGTGGCACAGACCCACAGGTCGGCCTGCCGCCAGCCGCTTCTGACGATGACCGTGTCGGCAGTGGTGGTGCTGCGGCGGCTGCTGCGTGCAGGCGGCCCACCAGGTCTCCCAGGGCCTCGGACGCGGCCAGGCGCTGCTCAGGGGAGAGCTCCTCCCACAGGTCAGACAGCACGTAGGAGCCCTGTGGGGCGAGGGCAGGGGCGGAGCACGCAAGCGGGTGGGTGTATGCGCGTCAGATGGGCGCATTGAAGTCTTTTCAACAATTGATAGTTGGGCTAAGGCTCCCTGTTGCAGTGCGTGATGGACTCCATGTCGCAAAAGGTCATTGCCGGACCGTACTCAGCACACAAGCTCCCATGGCACTTCCGTACAACACACCTGTCCGACCTACTTCGGCCTGAGACCTGCACCGACTCCTTCCCGCACACTAGCGCCGCCCCCCGGCTTTGCTTTGTCACCTCGTCGCCTTTCGTCAGTCAACATCTACTAGCGCGGCTCACGGCGGGCTGCTTCCAATCACCCCGCAGGTATACCCGCACTCTGCAAGCGTGAGCACGCACGGTCTGGTCCTGCGCGTGCCGGGGGGCAACCGACACAGCCAGCTTTCTTATTCAGCTAAGTATATCAGCGATGCAGCACGAGTGCCTGCGATCTCCACAGCAGATCTGCACCCCGACACCTGCTTGCCGCACCCTGTCAACCTGCTTGTATATTTTCTTGCTTGCTTGTTACTGCTTAAGGCTTTTTTGCCTACTCCCGCACCGCATCCACAACACCTATCCGACCTCACCTGCAGGCGGCTGGCCACCAGGTACGGCAGCTCCTCCTGCACCTCCACCTCCCCTGCCGCCTCCTGCCCCGCCTGCTCCAACCCAGGCCTCCCCTGCCGCTCCCCGCCGCACCCCTCCTCGTCCTCCATGCCAAAGGCCTCCCCTGCACCACCCTGAGCAGCTGCCGTGTCTCCATGCGGCCTCCACCCCACCACGGCTGTGCCGCACGCCAGCGGCTGGGGCAGGCAGTGTGCCAGGGGCAGCTGTGGAGGGCGCCGTCGCTGCCGGCGTGCTCCCCGGCAGGGGTGGCGGCGGGCTGCAGCAGCAGCCGAGGCACGTGCCATTCCACAGCGCACATGAGGCTGCGTAGCCGCGGGTCCTGTGGCACGGGAGCCGGACGCACGCGGGCGGTCGCCATCCGTACCTATGCCTGTAGAACTTCGAACCAACCCTGCCGCGGCAAGCTCCCATGGCAATGGCCCCAGTGGCGGAGCTAGTAAGCCGCCATCCAGCATTTGGCATTGCGGTGCTGCAAGCATACCGGGCAGGCTAGCCTTCCTGCAGCCCGTGGCCCTTAACCCACCTCGTGTGTGAACACCTTGACTGCCACGTGCCCGTGTTGGAACACCAACGCGTCGGCGCCCACCAGAGGCACCAGCTCCAGCCCACCAGCCGCGCCGCGGCCGCCACCACGGCTGCCGGCGATGTCGCCCCCGGCTTGGGTGTGGCCGTTGGCCTGCTGCGTTGCCCCGCTGCCGCCCTGCAGCTGCTGCTGCAGCTGCGTGTGGTCTATGCTGTGCGGGCCCAGCACGGCCAGGAGGAAGGTGGCCCACGAGTCCGCATGCAGGTGGCGCGCCAAGCAGTCCTGCAGAGGCCGGACAGCAGCCATAATCCGATCAAGGCCCTGGAACGACTGGACAACGCGGTTCCATCCTGCGGCGCGCTTGCCGAGTACCATACCAAGCCGACGACCGCGGCACAGCTGCACAAGACCCCAAGGCCCTGGTACTGCTGGTGGTGCGGCTCCGCCCGCCCACCGCACCCCTCTTCCCCTCCCCCCTCCCCGCACCTGCAAGAGGGGCCGCGCCTGCTCTTCGTGTGCCCACAGCAGCCGCAGGAAGGTCCCTAACCCACGCTCCCGCCGCCACACAGACAGCGCGCCGGGCATCGCGTCAAGGTCGCACAGCGGGCTGATGCAGCCGCCACCACCGCCACCGCCACCACCTTCCCCAGCGCCTCCGCTGTCACCCCCAGCGTGTTGCCCGTTCCCATTGACTGCCTTCCCCACAGCAGCCTCCGAGCCAGCGCTCAGCCCATTGCCGCGTGCAGCATCAGCAGCCGCTTCCTCCACCTGCTCTCCTACTTGTCCGCCCCACGGCCGCACCTCCATCACCCTCATGGCGCCAGGCCGCTCCCCCTGTCCCTCCTGACCGTGCTCCCCATTCCCACTCTCATCAGGCCCCCCACTAAGCTGTCGCTCCCCCGGCTTTTGCCCCCTGCCTCGCTTCCGCCCCTGCTGCTTCCCTGCTTTGCCTCCCTCTCCCTCGTCCTGCTGCTGCAGCACCTCCGTCCACCGTTCCGTGACCAGCTGCGGAAAATGCGCCGCCCACGCCGCCACCTCCTCCCGGCTGTAGTACGGCAGCGGGTCGGCGTGATACGCCGAGCTGCCGTACGCCATGTATCGTACGACGCGCTCCAGGTTGCCGTATGACACATAGTTCTGCGTGACGGCCACGGAGGTGTCTAGGTTGAGCACGCAGTGCCACCAACCGCCCGGGACGTACACCGTCTCCCCTGCAGGAGGCAGGCAACGTGAACTTTCACCCACCTACCAACTCACACTTCCTTTTTGCAGGGGTGCTGTGGGTATGCAAGGAGGGCATGGCAGGCATAGAAGGTACAAAGGAATGCAGCTCGCTGTAATTCACCGACACGGGCAAGATGCGATGTATGGTATTGAGGTGCATCGCTACAGCGGCGGCGCCGCTGGTGCAGGGCGCACCGCTCACCCGGCTCCTGCACAAACTCCAGCGGGCGCATGTGCGGCGGCAGCTGCGGGTAGACCTCCATGAACCACTGCAGGGACGTGAGAGCGTCGTCAGGGGAGGTCTCCTGCCCGTCGTCCACCAGAGCGACGCCGGGGGGCGGCCGCTCGGGGGGGTACAGCGCCCAGCGCTTGCGGCCTGGGGCGTCGGGGACACAGGCACAGGGAAGGGAGGTCACCAGCTGGTGCGCCATGGCTGCTCGGAGCTCCCGGCTGGTTGTGTACTGTGAGCGTGTGGCGTGTGGGCCGTGGCAGCATTCAGCAGGTTAGTCTGCAGCATGCCAATGCGCCTGCGAGGAGGGTGCCCTATGTCAGGGCACGCGGGCAGGTCGGCAGGCAGGCAGGCAGGCAGGCACCCCTACCCCACCCTACCTGATAGCAGGGAGTTCCACGCCGACGTGAGGTTGGGGTCCACGTGCCACGAGGCGCCGCTGCGCGCGGGGCCCAGCACCAGCCAGCGGTACGGCGGGCGGCTGCCGCGCAGGTACGACGTGCAGTCGCTGCCGTACTCGCCGCGGAAGACGGCGGGCACGCCGTACATGCTGCGCATGCCGGGGGCGGCCTCGGCGAAGGTGGGGTCGAAGATGTACAATGGTTCTTCGTCGGCCTGCCGAACAAGCGCAGGAAGTTGTAAACGCAGAGTACGTCAGTCTACGTGCCACAGGTACGAACGGCCAGGAGGGACGAGAGCCCTGTGACGGCAACCCTTCTGCCCCATTCTATTAGCACTGACCAAGGCCCAGGACCCTTCTGCCCACCCCCTCAAAGCCCACCTGGGTTGGTTCCTCCGTTCTGTTGCCGGCACTAACCTGGCTCTACGCAGACCGACTGTTTGCGTTTGCCACCTGATCGCTCTGCGGTTACCCTCCCCACTTCCCCGCCCCAAGCCCACCTGGCGCGCCATGTAGTCTGTGTAGGCCGGCAGCGTCATGAGCCCCCTGCCCCCGTGCGGCTTGGCTACCTTGAACAGCGCCGAGGGGAAGCGCTCGCACAGCGCCGGCAGCGACCAGGAGGCCACTGCGGCACGGGCAAGAGGGTGGGGGCACTGGTGACTCCAGGCCAGGTATCGTCATGTGGGCAAGGCGAGGGGCACGAGGCCTCAGCGCGCCTCATCTCGTACAGTGCGTCGCAGGTGCTGGCAGCACAGGGCCACAGGCCTACACACCACACACCATGTGTCAGATATCAGCTGTGGAAGCCCACGCATTCCGTCAGACCGGTCGGTGGACAGCTGCCCAGCTGCGTGGCCACAAGGGCACGTGACTGCCTACTATATAGCACACAGGTGCCCATCGTGCCCCAGATCCAGCCGCCCCGACACCACCTGCCGCCCCCGCCCCCACCACCTTCCTGACGCCTTCCACGGATTCCTCGCGTTCACGCGTACCCCCACACCGCCTGCACCCATCTGCGCAGCCACCCACCCGGCCAGCTCTCCGTGAGGCCCGTCAGCAGCGCGGGGAGGCACCTGCCGTCCAGCAGGCGGCGGAAGTCCTCCGGGGCCACGCCGCGGGCGTCCAGTCGGGGGACATCCCCTGGCACCCGCTGAGGCAGCAGCCCAGCGTCGCTGGGGCCCTGGGGCTGGGCAGCAGCGCCCGCTGCGCCAGCGTTGCTCGCCGTGCCCTGTGCCTTGCCGCCGAGCTTCCTGTGTTTGGCTGGGCGCTCAGCGTGGGCACCGTGGGCAGGAGCGGGCGCCGCAGCCGCAGGAGACGGCAGCATGGGCGGCGGCGGGAGGAAGCCGCGCAGGTCCACGTGGCCTCTGTACCTGTGGGCGACACCACACGGTTGGTGTACTGCATACAGGTCATGGACTCACAAGGCCAGGCATGACCACGCGGAAGGCAGGATTGGACAATGCCCCGAGGCGAGGCGAGGCGCGGCCTCACAGAGTGTGCACCCCAGGGTCGGCTTACCATCTGCGGTACAGGGCACACATAAAAACACGAGGAAACGTGCACGGTGCAAGGCTTACCATCTGCGGTACAGGAACATGGAGTCCAGGCCTTGTAGGGGCGGCAGCGGCCGGGCCGCAGACTCCACCACCTCGGGGGATATGGGCCGCCACCGGGGCTGGGCAGCGGTGGCTCCGTCCCCGGGGCTTGGCCCTGCGGATCCATCGCTGGCGGCAGGGGCTGCGGCGGGGTGTGGCCGCACTGTGCTGGTAGCTGCTGCTGCCGCCTTGGCCGCATTCGCAGCGTAGGATGCTAGAGCTGTTTGCCGCCAGTTGGTCTGTCGAGGGGTTGGTGTGTTAGGTAGGTCAGGCCAGCGCGGAGGGCGGCGGTGGATGGAATGCTGAACGACCGTGCCATGCAAGCTGATCGCTTGCGAAAGCGCTCAGAACGAGCTTGCAGTGATAGCCAATGCCAACTGAGCTCGTCGTACTGAGAGGGGTGGCAGGCCGTTCGAGCTTGCAGGGACATGCCAATGAAAACTGAGCTCGCCGTACAAATCGGCGTGGTAGGCCACGTGTCCAGCCCATGACCCGGTTACCACCGGCTGTATGTGGCACTGTGGGCGCGTGTGTGATGGTATTTCCTCACCTTGTACTCAATGGGGCCCTCGTGGATCCTCAGGCAGAGCGCCAGCCACAGCGGCTCCTCGCTGGCGAAGACCCTTAGTACTCTCGAGACGCAGGCAAGGCGCGCTGCATCCTCCACGTCCAGTAGAAACGTCACATAGGAGATGACATGATCAGGTAGGACTGACAAGGCGCCCAGGCCCATATCGCGGACGCGTGGGCCCGATGGTTTGTGCCCGACAGCCTCTGCCATGGCCAAATGCGCTTACTAGCAAACGTGGAGTATACTCAAGCTGTTGATCAATGCACTATGTTTTTCATACTTTCAAAGCCAGCAAGGTTGCAGAAATATGCAGCGTCCAGTGCTCTTCCACCTTTGGGTGCTGGCTATGGGACGCAGGTCGTGTCAACGGTGTGCGGCATAGTGCGGCATTGACCGTTGCCTCCCAAGTCCCAGCGTGGCTGTGGGGCGCTTGGGCCCAACGCATGAAGCTGCTTGAACCATCAGGCCAACCGACCCAACCGCATGGGTCTCCCCTAGCTGACCTCTTTGGCTCGCCCTTAGCGTCTCAGGCCTTGCCGTCCTCAGTATTATAGAGTCACACAGGTGTATCACATTGTACAAATTTGTGCAAGTAGGCGCCAGGCTTGCGCAGAACGTTCTCCTGCACCATGCGGGTTTGCAGTCGTTCGACTGGCTTTGGGCGCACATTGTCAGCACCGCTGCGCTTATCAAAACTACCCAAAGCCGGCATACATGTCCCCAATTTACTCGGCGCCTGCCCGGTAGCCCCTGGTGCTCTACCCTACCACGCGCGCTCCACCCCTGCCAACGCGGCACCAGCCCGCCCGCTGCCACCCTGCGCCTCCACCTCCCCCACCACCACCTCCACCACCACCACCTCCGAACCACCAAGCCCTCCTACACCAACAACGCCTGCTATCACTCCACCCCAAATCCAACCTAAGATCCAGACCCAGCCCCAATCCCATGCGAACCGCCCGCCCTTCTACTCAGCGGTAGCTCACCCGGGGTACATGCTGCTGGGCCTAGCCCTGTACAGTGCCGTGGCAATCGACGTATTCGACCCGAACAGCGCCCACCTGCTGCAGCCCCTGGACACGGCCGTGCACCAGGCAGCCCTGTCTCTCGACCCCGTGTTGCGCAAGGAGGTGTTTGGGGGCGTGGTCAGCAACGGCTTCATCATGGCTGCGGCGGTGGGCTGGATCTTCACGACAGCCACGGCAATGGTGGGTCCACGCTGCGTCGTGCAACGATCACCTGGGTCATGCAAGCGTCGAAGGTTGACATGTGACAGCTTAAATGCTGAAGCTGGTTTGAATGAGCGGATGCCAGAGGCAGGCTCCCTGCACAGCAGCAACCCTCAGCCCGCGGCGAGCTTGCCAGCGAAGCCCATTCGCAACATTCCACCAGGAGGCTAGGCCATGGGCTCATTCTCTCTCTTTTCACAAACAGTACACCCACGGTCCCATACGGTCGCATGCGGTCCACACACGCACCTGACTCCGATCCCTGAACTTACCCACGCGGCCCTGCCACAGAGCCGCTACAACCCCCTGGGCTGGGCTGCGTGCGGGCTGGGCTGGGCGCTGTGGCTGTTCGGCGGCGGCCCCATCCAGCACGACCCGCTGCTGATGGAGCTCACAAAGGCAGCCTTCGGCCGCGAGCGCCCCTCGCCCATCCACCGCACCGCCTCCTTCCCCTCGGGCCACACCACGGCAGTGGTGCTGCTGGTGGGGGCGCTGCTGTTCGTGCTGCTGCCGGCGGTGTACGGCAACGCAAAGCGGCGGGAAGCTGGGCAGGAGGGCCAAGGCGGCTCGGAGGTCGGGGGCGAGGGAGGTGCTGCTCAGCAGCAGGGCGGCTTTTTTGGCGCACTGTACGGAGCACAGGTAGGTTTAACGCGTAGGGCATACGAGTAGCGCATAGCAAAAAGCCTGGTGCGCGCGGATCAAACCGCCGTTCAGCCATGACACTGGAGCCCAGCAGTGCTTTGAAGCTTGTGTGCTAACTCGGGTACCGAGCGACGCATGGGAGAATCCTGACTCGCACTGGTCGTCCTTGAAGCGTCCGGATTGGGTTACTGGGTTCCCGAGCGAGCCTGCTTGCGCTCACTCCTCGCCCCTTTTCTTATGGCTCTCCCCAGAACTCGTGGGCGCTGTGGGGGCTGACCACCGCCACCACCATCACGGGTCGCGTGCTGGTGGACGCCCACTGGCTGAGCGACACGCTGGGCGGCGCGGGGCTGGGCCTGGCCATGGTGTCGGGTCTGGCCATGGCCACGGACCGCATCGCGAAGGGCAGCAGCGGGGCAGGAGGCGGCAGCGATGGCAGCAGCAGCGCGCGGTAGTCTCGGTGGTGCAGGTCCGTGAGCCCGTGGGTTAACTAAATGTGTGCGAGGGGAGCGGGTGGTATGACAGAGCATGGGCGTGCTGTTGGGGTTATTCATAAGAGCGTGATAGGACGTTTAACTTGAGGGTGTGCGGGCTGCCTCGCAGAGTTGCGGTTGCGGCAGCTGGCAGCTGCGTGTGTGCTGCGTGCTAAGGGGGGTCGTAGACTGTCGTAGATGGCATGTGCACTGGTGCATGAAAATGCATGTGAGCGTAAGAGCATTTGGGTAGGGGCCAATGTTGCCGCGCGGTGCAGTAACCTTGGGCAGGAGGAGTCTTGTGTTAAGTGACAGGTGCGCATGTTGCGACCAAGGGAGCCTCAACGTAGCACACCCCACGAGCCTCGCCGTACCGCTGTTAGCCTGTCTACCTCGATCGCGTCTGTCCGTCGTCGTTGCAGAGTGCCGTCCTTATCACCAGACCATATAGATACTTCACAAATAGGTAGTACCATACTGTGCGCGGCATCGCGCCTCCCGGTGTTCACCGGCACGCCAGCCGACCTGTAAGCTTATGACGTTGTATGCCATGGACGACCAAGCGAATTGTCAAAGCGTTTACCGGAACCTCATCCAGGCCAGCCTGGTCGCCAAGAAGCAGAGCCCCACGGTCTTCATCCGGGAGCTGGAAGCTACCGCACAGTGTGACCGGTTCTACAACTTGTCAACAGTTCGTGATGCTTACCATACAAAGGTCGGGGAAGACAGCATGCAGCGGATAGCGACCTACGATGAGTCGAAGCAGGACATTCGCCGCGCGGAGCAAGCCGTGGTCCACTACCACGACACGACCCAATCCACCCTAGTCAACGCGCTGAACTGGCAGAACTGGATTTGGTACCAGACGCTCTACAAGGTGCACTACACTGTTTCTGTGTTCACAGGGAGGGGTGGCGTGGTAGGGGGCTGGAAGTTTGTGCCCTCCTAGCAGTAGAGGTTTGCACTGTCCGCGCAGCAGCACCTGAGGGCTCACCACTGCCATGCTTCCAAGCAACACGCATCGGACGGGTGCATAGGCCAGGAAGAGGGGAAGGCGGCCTTTCCAATAGTACGCACAATCTTGAGTGGATTTGACACGACAGCCACGGCACAGAGGTGCCAGGAGGTGCTTGCCACTTGGCCCAAGACAGCTAGCATCGATAGCACGCTCCTTGCAAGTTGGTCGCAAGTGTTGCCTTTTCACATGTCCTGATGTCCTGTTGTCGTGCGGTCCTCTTTGTACCGTCAGCACTACTGTGAGACCTCTCAGCCCCTTGTGGGCATGCCTGCGGTGATTACTTAACGCAACATGCTGAACCGTACGCATGTCCAACAGTATTCCAGACAGCATTGGTTGCAGGATTGCCTGTGTGTTTCCTGCCTTGCAGAATGGCCTGCATTTACTGCATGACAAGTATGCGAGCTGTCCTTGCTGTGCTTTTGTCAGCAGCAGGTTGCCGGGCGGCAGCAGGACGTGCACTGTACTTTGCTGCCAAGGGACGAGCTGTACGTATTGCGAATTTCTGTCACCGATTGGTTGCCATGCACAGGTGCCTTGACGTCCCTGCAGCACTGCTGCACATGCAAACAGTAGGTCCTGTGCACGGCTCGCTGGGGCCATGCCTTACTGGCAATCCGTTGGTGGGAGAACGTGCTCCTGCGTATTGCGTTGTGGCCTGGTAGAACCGTGCAGTAGAAGGCGTACGGGAGGTGGCGGCATGTGCGTGGGCGCAGGTGGGCCCAAGTGGGCGCACGCAGCCCAGCATCGTAACCCGGGGGAGCTCCCCTGACCGTAACGTTGCTGCACCCTACATTGCAGGCCTAGGTTGTGGCCGAAAGGAAAGTATCCGTGGCCATTCTTAGCCAGGCCTTGTGAGGACGGTGCACTGCGAGGGCTCGCCCCTCTGCAGCACAACGCCCCATTGAAACGCCCCGTTGACTGTGCTTCGGATAAACACACGGTGCCCCGTCGCACCGTAGCTATTGCTGTACTTCTGCAACGTGGTGGCCCTTGGGCCTTACGGCTTGTACGGGCGGTTACAACGCCCCATGCGCGAGCCGTGGGCTCAAGTGTCAGGGGACTGGCTCAGGGCTTGGGCGAGCTCAGGGTGTGAGGGCGAGCTAGATACTAGCAAGCAACTCGGGCAGGATGGGCATCTACCTGCAGCCCCTGGGTTTGCAGGTACTGGAGATGCCATCATGGTGTGTATTGGAGCGAGGGAAGGTGCTCTGAGGCGCGTTTGACGTGAGAAGGGAGCACTGACCAAGGGGGCACCCCTGGCAACTGACTGGTCAACGGACTGACCGGACCTGACCGGACAGAGACCCGTGGGTCAGACCAAGTCGGAACGCGATCTGGCCTTTGCACGTAGGGATCCAGACCCAGACTAGAACGCAAAAATATGCAGGTCATTCAGCCGAACTGCGAAAGCCCGCGCGAGGAAGTCGCAACGAATGAAGTCTCGTCTCCAGCACTTCTTTGCCAACTAGTACTCGCTCATTTGCCAGACAAGGCACACTTTTAGGCCTGGCGGTTCTCTGCTCGGGTGCCACGGCAAGAGTGTTTCCATCCGCAACCCAAGTCACGCCCCTTGTGTCAGTCGAATTACTGCGGCTGCTGCCGTGCACGAACAGCTAACACCAGGTACAGCCAATCACCGTCAACTATGTGGCCTTTGCATGCGGGGCAGGACATGGAGGCGGCGTGCCGTTTGACGCTTCAAATGCGTACCGGTAATGTGATAGCGCACCACGGTGGCTGCAGGCAGCGGAATGGCAGTGCAGTGGTCGTGCTATCGAGCGAAGCGCTGGCCGCCGCTGCTGGTGGCTGGCCTGCTGGTGCTGGTGCTGTGCGCCCCGGGACTGCCGACAGCCTTTGGTGATGGTGGGTCAAGCCTCCAAGCAGTCGGGGGATTGGGGCCTTCATGACCGGAACACGCCGCTGAAGACAACTGGCTGGTGCTGCCGTACATGCACGCACTGAGGCGCGCATTCGCTGGAGCTGCGTGCAGCATAGCTGTGTCGCCCTCTAAGACACGTGCCAGCGGAGTGCCGCATAATGGGTACGTGGCCGCCCCATGCCTGTGTATGCAAGCCCTTCCTTCCCTTGCTGCCCGCCAGACGACAGCACGGCGGCCCAACCGTCGGGGAGCCCTGGCTACAATCAAGGGTGAGTAATTGCAGCAGACCAGCTAGCTACGGCACAGGCGGTGATGCACATGCTGGCATACCGCGCGGCGCGCTTGAACTGGGAAGCTGCTGTGCATGCTGCGTCGGACCGTACCACACGCATGTGTAACATGGCCAGGTCTCCGGGAGGCTGACGGCCCGCGCTGAGCTGCCCCATTTCGCCCCCGCAATCTCATCTCGCGTCACGTGCATCTATCCGGTAAGATGACTTTTGCGTCTTGCTTGTCGACTCTTGTGTTCCAGCACCTGTGCCGACCTCCGGCCCAGCTGTGTTCAGCGGCTCCATTACCAACAGCTCGCAGCCTAGCAACGACATTGTGGTGTTCAGCGGCAACGTTGTCGGCAACGAGTGCGGGTACCGGATAATAATCCGCGGCACCGGTGATACAGTGGATGAGAACGGTTCCACTTACGACGTGAACGGTTCCTCGGACGGCCTTACCCTCGTTGACGAGGAGATAACCATCTCCACGTGCGTCGGCATGTGGGTTACGGGAGGCGTGATACCTGCGTTGGCCGGTTGTGTGATATCGAACTGCAACTTCGACAACTGTTATGCTGAGAGGGACTGTTACGCCTGTTCAAGTCCGGTTAACGAGGGCAACATGAGCAACCGGTCTAGGGCACGGGGCTAAGAGTCTGCTTGAAGGGCGGGGGACGTCCCCTGCCCGCCAGCCGTACAGCAGCTGTCTGGCTACGGAATCTGCATGCCTATCCGTTTATACAATGTTGTTCAAAGCCTGCAATTATCTAGGCGTTACACTAAGAGTTGCTGATGCAGTGTGTTGATTGTAGCTGGTTGCTTATGCGCCTGGCGCATAACCCAGAACACACACGTTGCACGCAAGCCTTGTCCCATACCTGCACAGCGTATTTCGCTAGCAGGCTGGAGTACGAGCTGCAATTGATATTGTGGCACAGGTGATTAGGCTGTATGTCATACGCTCTTTCTAGCTGTTATAGGCTTGAGCGTGGGGGATGGCCTGCTGCAACGTCGCAGTGCTCTGGCTGGCTCTGGTGCCCAGGTCCGACGCCTCCCGTTTGATTGGCCGTTCATGGTTTGACCGTGTACAGCACCGCTCCAGTACCTATTCTCGTGTTGCCGTTGTAACTGACACCAAAAATTTGCAGAGTTCCACGTTGTAGCACACACTGAACAACATGTGACGCAGTAAGGTCGCAGCGCACACGAACGTGTTTTACATCACACCCTGCGCGGCTGCACGTATCATCTCCCACATACATGCAACCTTGCAGCCCCGCCCTTGCCTCAACAAAGACAAGACCTCAATCGACACCTGCTGCTATGAGAATCAATGGCTTAGTAACACAGTGCCATGTCATGGGCAATCGGGAATACAAAAACCAGCTGCCGCAAGGCAGGAGGCTCCCTTGCCTGCGGCACCATCTCAAGCTAGTACACACGCGAGGCTACATAGCTAGGTGTTTAGAGCTAGGTGTATCAGGAAGGGGGCAGGCTGCCATTCCCTTCGGTGTGGCCACATGCATGCATAATGACGTTAGCTCCTGGCCCTCTGCTGCGACTGCCCTACGTGCACGTCGCGAATGGGCCAGCGGCACATGTAGCACAACCCATTTACACCACCACAGCCGCCACAGCCATGCATGACGCCTGTCGTCTCCCTGCCTGCGCATCTCATCCTGCCATTTGAAACGCGAGCGCCATTCATGCGGAAGTCCCTGAGTATTGGATGTCACAAAGACAGTGTACTCTGAAAAATCGCAACGCCGGGTTGCAAAATGCAGGCAAAGGTGGTTCTACATCCCTAGCTTTCTACCGCAACACGACATTCTCCAACTTGCCGCCCATCCTGCCACGCTCTGTGCCCTCCCAACTTGAACAGCAAGCACGGCCAGCCCAGTACACACGTCCCTGCGTCTGAAAACGGCACGTGGCATCAGGCACATGAGTGCCGTGCCCTCGCTGGGACCCCTCTCCAGCCACCGCGGGCCGTCACCCTCCCACATTCGCCACCAACTCCTTGCATTCCGCCTTGTGCCTCCCCCGCCAGTGCGCCCGCTGGCACTCAGCCCCACAGTACCGCACCGCCCGGCACCCGCCGCACTGCTTCAGCGGCAGCGCACCCTCACTCTTCTGCGCAAAGTTGCTGCACTGCGGGTTGCCGCACTTGCGCAGCCGCGGGAATGCCCCAGCCCGGCTGGGCGGCAGCGCTAGCGGCGGCGGCAGGGACCCGGGCGGCGCTGGCGGCGACGGAGGCTGCTGCATACCCCACGCGCCGCCCTCGCGCATCAGCAGCAGTGTAGGTAATGTGCCGTCCGGCATGGGGGCATCCTCGAATACGCCCGGCTGGTTGTTGAGCACTTGCTCCCAGATGCGCTCCGCCACAGCAGCTGCGAATCGCCGGAAGCCCCCGTCCACCCCTGCAGCACCACCAGCGCCCCTGCCACCAGCACCACCATCGGCCGGTCCTTCCGCAGCCAACAACAGCGCCTCCGCATGAGCGGCGTATGATGGCATGCGTTGAAGCGCAACCCGCGCAACGGACTTGACTAGAGCGGCAAGGCACCCGGCACACGGGTCGGGCCCACTACTGCTGCCGCTGCTGCTACTGCTGCCGCCGCTGCCGCCAGCGGCTGCCGGCGGTGGCGCCAGCCACCCACGCACCTGGCCGCTGAGCACCTCGTGCGATGCCAGCGTAGCCACAAAGCCGGGCACCAGCATGCACAGCGAGTTCCTGTACTTCCTCAGCTCCGGTGTATCCGGCAGCGCGTCCGCGAGCGTGCACGCCGCCGCCACTAGCCGATGCGGCTGGCAGGCCAGCAGCTGCTCCGGGGACAGCAACGTGCGTCGTTCCCACCGCATCATGCATACGGTCAAGTCGCACACCGCCCGGATCCCTACCTCAAGCAAACCCCCCAACGTCCGCACTTCTGGCCGTCTAACGCCCGCCGCCAGGTGCCACGCGAACGACGCCGCCAGGTTGCTGGCCGCCCTCGCCGCCAGGGCCAGCGCCTCGTGCACCTGGTCCACACCTGCCTCGTCCGCCAGGCACACCGCAGCCGCCGCCTGGCGCACCGCGGCCGCCCCGTCCCCACTGCCGCTCGCGCCCGCCGCGCCCCGCCGTGCCGCCGCTACCCTCTCGCACACGTGCCCTTCCACGCTGCCCACCGCCGCCTTCAGCCACGCAAGCACTGCCCCCACCTGCGCCCACGCTGTTGTCTGCTGCTGCGGCGATCCGTCGCCCGGCTCTAGGACACTCCCGTTGGTGGCCCCTGGCATCGCATCCAGCGCCAGGGTCGTCATGGCTGCCCGCTTGGACAGCGTGCACAGGAGCCCCACGTGGGCCCCAGCATCAGCCGTCTCGTCCGGCCCCTGGGCGCTGCTGCTGCCCCCGCCCGCCTGCGCGCGGTTGCTGCTCGTGCTGCCGTTGGCAGGCGGCAGCAGTGTGGTCAGCCCTGTCTCCATGGCCGCTGCAAACGTCCCGCCGGCAGTGCCTAGTTCCGAAGCCAACCCGGCCATGCCGCCATCCTGCGCGCTGAACACCAAGCGGACCGTGTGTTCCACACTGGCGGCCAGGCCGCAGCGGGCCATGCGGCGGCGCACGTCGGCCTGGGTGGCCAGGGACAGGGTCTTGAAGCCTGCGGGACGGGGTGCCGATGTGTGCACAGAAGCTTACAAAGTATGGGGAGCAGAGCATGCTGTGGCCTTGTGCACAGCTCGAATGACAAGCTGTCCACGGGCAAGTGGGCAACAAGGCAGGACGCATGGCATCAGCAGCAGGAACTGCAGGTAGACAGCAGCAGCTGCATTCTTAGGGGAACAGCGCTGTACTCAATCTAGAAAGCTGCTGTTTGACGTCCCTCATAAGGTAGCCAGTGTGGCACATCCGCCTTCGTCAACAACAACAAAAGCACCTACCGTACGTGTCGTTGCAGGCCATGCGGGTCAGCGTGTTGGCCACACCTTTCAGCGTCCCTGCTTGCGTGCCGTCCTCCACCACCTACGTGCACAAACACGGTGGGCGCCGTGATGACTCGGCCAAGACCCTTCCGACACTGCTTGCGTCTCGGACTGGCTAACGACAGCGCAGTGTCGTCGCACACACGCTTGCCAGACACGGATGCATTGAAGTCGCGCACCTAAATTTTATTTAAACTGGTACAGTCTCTACATACCCAGGTCCAAGCTAAGCGCTGCGCCGCCAGGCGGTACGTACGGCATTGTGCAGTATACGCCTGCACTGGATGGGCCCCGACCTCCTACCTTAGCGTGCATCCTGCCGTACGGCGTCTCAGGTCGCGGTGTGGCGGGCAGGCGCCCCATGGCCGCCGCCGTTGCGTCCGACAGGAGGGCCGCCAGCCATCCCGCAGTTTCCACCCAGTACGGCAGGCAGGCCCGGGCTGTAGCCGCAGACAGCTCCTCGATAGCCACCGGGAGACCCTTCTCCACAGGCAGCATCGCCAGGACCAGCATCTGCAGCACAGGGAGGGTGTTGTCAATGACAGCGCCGTGGCCAACCGCAAGTGTCAATCCTGAATGTTTGATATGCGTGCGTTTGATATTCTGGTGTCATGGGCCGAGTTAGGGGATCAGTATCGGCCACGTATCGGCGTAGCGCTATGGGCAGAACATGCTGAGTCAATCCGATTGTATCTCTGCAGGAATGACAGGTAGGCCCGCATGCAAGCAACCTGATCCGCTAGTTCCGTGGTGCATTCTCCCCATGGCCCGCACACCTGCGACATGGCAAACTGCCACCCCGGTGCAGGCGAGTAGGCGCCTCTCAGCCCCTCCCCGCGGCACAGCCGGCACAGCGCCTCCACCGCACGCGCCGCCAGCCGTGCCACTAGCAGCGGCGGCGGCCGGCCCGCCACCGCCTCCACCGCTGGCGGCCCCTTCACTGCTTGCGCAGCCACCGCCCCTGCCTGCCCATCCAGACCCCACTGCACAAACGTTGCGTACATGATATGGCAGTGGTGGTCCTCGAGCCACCCTCCCGTCTCCCCAAACGCCTGCCGACCTGCTCTGCCGCTGGGTTCGCCCTCCCCAGCAGGCGCTAGCCCCTGCTGCGCCCGCCGCGCCTCCTCCCCAGCAAACCACCACGTCCCGCTGATGCTCGCCCAGCCCACATGCTCTGCCTCCGCCTGCTCCTCCCCTGCGTCCTCACGCATCTCCTCTAGCTTGGCACCCAGCCCTGCGTGCGCCGCCAGCTGGTCCAGCAGCCCTATCTGGAGCCGCCGTACCGCCTCATGCCGTACGGCACCATACAAGCCGGCGGAAAGCTGCTTGGCCACACGCCCACTCACGCGACCTAGCGCCTGCTGCATGTCCTGCACGTTAACGGCAGCCTTTACTGCCGCCATCACGGCCTGTCGCATGCTGGCCATTACGGCATCACGCGCCTCTTGCCTCAGCAGCGGCGTCGCGCCGATGGGGCGGACATCCACCAGGGCGGTAGCAGTAGCTGCCAGAAGCTGCGAGTCCACGATTGCGTCTAGGGCTTCCACAATGTCTGGTGGGATGTACATCTGTGTGCGTGTGCCGGTGAAGGCACCTAGCTCGGACAGCAGCTGGACCAGGGCCTCCGTCACCGTCAGCGCGTATTGGCAGACCGCGAGCACCATAAGTCCCGCCTGCTCGTCGACCAGCTCCCATGACATTGCGATGCGGTGCACGTTGTCCGTGTGTTCCCGCACGGCGGTTTCGGAGCGCAGGTACGCGGAAGTGGACGCCACGTGGCGAACGAATTCCGCCAACGCGTACATGAAGCCTATCTGCGTCATGGCTGCCACCGCCTTGCTGGCGACGCTCCGGTCCGAGTCGTTGGTGCTGTAGGCGGTGAGTTCCGTGACCATGAGGCAGGCGTGGCGGAGGAGTAGGAAGGCCGTCTGGCTGATGTACGACACCACAAGGGTTGCCGCAACCCTGGCGGACCGGACGGCCGTGTAAAAGGAGAATGGAGAAAGCACTCGACTGTTTAGCACATTTGACTGTCGGTGATGTGGAGGTACGAAGGGCTTGAAGGCAGTGATCTCCAAGCTGCAACCTTGGAGAACTCATTTGCTGTGCATACAGCGCTTTTGCCGACGGATTGGTGTACATGAGGATCATCAGCAGCAGGGGAGATCTCCCCTGATCAGCAGCATGTCATCAACTCCGAGGAAAACACTGCGCCCTAGCCACGTTTACTTTGATTGCGGCAGGGGATACCCCTGATGCAGAGTCTTAGGTACACTGAGGCCAGCAAACCTGCCCACGTCAAGCCAGAGGCCATGCGTGAACAGCACGACGCACCTTGTCGTGTAAGTGCTCGCAGCTGAGGCTACGACCACCGCCTGCCCGTCTGCGTAATGCAGGAGCATCTGCACTTTCCGGAACACTTTGTTATGCAGGTACGCCTCAAGGCAGGCCTTCGCACAGCTTTTCTTTTTCGCCTTGTCGGTGAACGACACATGACGCGCAAATTCCCGCTTGAGCTCAACGGTAACTTTCCTAAACGTTTCGGTGGCACCTGCACTGCTGTCGGTCTCGTCCGCTGTCGCGTGCGCTGCTTCGATGGCATTGTCAGTGCAGAGCAACATGCGCGCTATCAGCCTTCGTATGGCTTCCATTTGGTGACTTTATTTAGTGCTAATTGTCAGCGTATTGTGATGATGAGCAACATTATAGCATGGAAAGAAGCTGCTTCCGTGAAACCGAATGCCGTGTGGCTGCACTTAGTACGGCAGCAATCTGACACGTGCCTGAGGTCAGGTGGCTCAGTTCGTACTTGGGCGCATGGCGAGGCGCACCCGTGCGTAAGCTGTACTCCCCAGTAATCCCTGGTACCCCGTGCTGGTACCCCGCACCAGAAGCCCCGCACGGCCTGCATGTTATACTGGGCGACAGCACGAGTCCAGGAGTACAGGAATGGATCTCGACGTACGTATGTGTTTTAAGCGATAGCGTTACACCATGTGCCGCTGCATGGGTAGCGGTTCCCCGCCGTTGCGTGGTCGACATGAGTAGGACGTCACAGCAGCCTGGACGCAGACCAGCAACAGCTACGGCCGTAGGCCCCAGCATGCAACTTGCAGTACCAGCCCCTACGCAGTGCTCAATACGCACAGGAACTCCAAGCTCCATCACAAGCCCCGTGCAATGCTGCTAGTCGCACTCCTGCCTAATTCTACCTATGCCTTCGCATACCGTATGCATAGCTGCCATCCTATACATACCACGACAGCGGTTCACAAACCGGCCGGTCACAGGCCTCGACGACCAAGGATCACACATTTCGCTCCAAACGTGCACCTTGCCGTCAACCCACAGAAACACATTTCTTGCATACGGCTCACCCGTTCTTTCAGGGCATGCGGCAAGGCAGCAAAGAATGCACTATGCAGTTATGCAAAGAACGACATGCTAGCGCGCTCACAACACTCCGAACATCCTCCCCCAGTGGCACTACACATGGAGAGGAACAGAGGATGTTGCCGGTACCGGTACACATCCCATCTTCCGCACCCCTGTCACTTTCCCTGCAAAACCCAAAGACCTTCCCTGCTGCCTCATTTTCCCAAGAGGCGCTGGTGGCAACAGCTTCCAGCGCTTCTGCTACTCCTGCTCGCCCGCCTGCGCCTGCTCCTGCACCTCCGGCTCCGTGCCCTCGCGACCAGGGAGCTCGCCTTCCCAGCGCGCCCACATAAAGCACCCACGTGCCCTCCTCTTCACCACGTCCGTTTACAGCCACAGTTACGTGGACGGGTCCGCGGTGCAGCCCTCTGGGAAGAAGATGTTGGTCTTCCGGTAGAACGTTTCCTGCACCAGCGGCTTGCGCCCGTGCTCGGGCTTGTGATGGCCCTGCGGCGCCTGGAACGCCAGCCCCGTGGTGGTCATGAGGTCCCCGTTGGCGCGGTCGCGGGACAGGTGCGTGCGGTTGCGCGTGTCGCGGTGCGTGCGGCTGGCGCCGTCGAAGGTGGGGTCCTCCTTCTCAAACACCTGGTCGTACATGTACTGCGGGCCGCGGAGATGGACGGGAAGGGATGGTGATTGGGGAGCAAGCGACTGATGGCATGTGCGAATTGGTGATGTCGTACTGCTTCATATCGTGTTTCGCTGTAGGCGTGAATCGGGCGCTGACATGTGCTTGTCCGGCAGGGCGAGTGCGGCGGGCTCACCGTTTCGGGCTCTTCTCTCCGTCTGGAGACCGCTGGGATGCTGTCTAGCCCTGCTGCTGTCGCAAAGGTGTCGAGCGCCTTCTTGGCGTGCTGGTTCTCGTCCTGAGGGCCGGGGGAGAGGGCGGCAACACCAACAGCACAGGTCGGTGGACGTCCTGGTCATAACTGCAGTGTAAATGGACGCCTTCAAATGCCATGCATGAACGACGGAGCAAGCTGGTAGCAGGTTTGTACTAGACGACGAGGGCACTCAGCCATGTTGCCTGTGCTCGTCCCTGCACCAACACGTTGGGCCAGAACGACCCAACATTACCCCGCACCTACCCGAAGCTGCTCACGCCACTGCTCTGTCCGGATGGTGTTTGTGAACTCGTCACGTTTGCTGAAGTCGGATGTAAGGAAGCCCTTCTTCTTCTCCTTCTGAGCATCAATGTACCGCAGGCGGTCCTTGTACGGGTCGCCCTGCATAGGGTAGGGGTAATGAAGGTAGGGGGTGAACAGGAGCAGCGAAGAGTAGGTAAGCCCGGCCGTGGGACAGACCTAGGCCAAGTGCAAGGCAAGTCTACATAGGGACAGGGATTGTGTTGAATATGTGTATACTGGCCCTGTCACCAGCCATCTAAGGATGCCGACGCCCGCAAACCGGCACCAAACGGACCTGGGAAATCCAGTTGTGTTTCTTCTCAAAGTATACATCGACCGTTTTGCCTTCTTTAGGGGGAGCTGTTCCGAGATGCTTTCCACCATACGCTGAGCGCATAGGCGCCTTTCTGCCATACTCCTCGGGCTTTCTGCAACATCGGCAGGTAATCGGGTTAATTACAGATAACTATAAGACGAATATGCAATGCCCACATCGCTGCAGCAATGGCCAACCCGTGTCAGTGTCTGCCATGCTCTGCCCTTGCCCCGGGCTGTTGGCATTGCAACAGCATGACTCACCCTTCTGTCCCGATTGTTATATAGCTGGTCTTTTGGAAGACACCCTTGCACCCTGCTAGAATAGCAGCCTCATCTAGCCTATTGTTGTTCATGGTTCTCTACTTATTTGCAACGTGGGTTTCGTAATAATGGTAAGAACTGAGTGCCTGAGTGACTGTAGATAAGGTTCTGTGTTTGGCGTGGGCAGGAGACGGCACAATTATAACACCCGCTTAGAGTAGAGGACGCTCGTCCATGTACGGTGTCCTCGTATTGCACGGGTTTGCACCGAGTCCCAGCCCTGATTGGTAATTACACCTTGTGCAACTCTTATTGGCCTGGATACCACAGCTTCACGGTGCGCGGCACGCAACATTAAGCTGCAGAAGCAGTTGAGCACTGCTTCAGACGCGGTCCTTACCTTGAAATGCATTGTTAGATGGAAAGGTAGATGTCTCAGGCCATGGTTACATAGCCATGGCCTGGTGTCGCGGGTGTTACAAAAATGGATATCACAGACACACCGAATCGAATACAGGTGTGGCTACATTGAAGGAATCAAACGCTATTTCAGCTGCACAGAGTGACCTATCAATTGGATGCAAACGTACCTTCCGTTGCGGGGCATGCTCAGGTCGTCGTGCGTGTGCGGCCGGTGCTGCCCCACGAGCTGTCGGATGAGGTGGCGGTAACATGCTCGCAGGATGCCAGGAGGCTGCAGGTATAACCATGTTACAGAGGGCTGTGCTGGGTTTGCAGTTGCCGAGATTGGGCAAAGGTGGCAGGGCGACGGGAGGGGCCAGTGCCACGGCAAGGGGACCCCGCCATGTCCATCTCCATCCATGTGCACCCCGTCCCCACATGCTTGCCCTGGTCCTACGGCGGAACTGTATCTTAACTTCCTACTGATAGCGCGTATAAGCTTCACTGTGACGCACCACAAATGCCCTACGACAGTCCTCGAACCCGTGGGGCTTAAGGTTATCAGTACCCTGGTCGCCGCCACGCTGCAAGATACCAAGCACACATGCTGGTGCCCTCAGGTGCTGCTGCCGGACCGGTTCTCTGGGGGAGCCACACTGCTGCCGGGGGCCACCAGGTCGGGTGCTCGCTCGTACGAGTTTGATGCCTGCCTCAATGGCGGCACCAGCCAGGTGTGCCGGGGCCCCGGACGACAGCCCACGCAGGCGGGCTTTTAGTAATAATGAGGCGGGGCGTTATCTGATGGTCATGGATGCAGGCGGGCTTCAGCTAAGGAGGGTAGCTGTGATGCTAGTCTGGTACAGGAGTACATAGCGTTGTTTGACACTAGGACCGGTGCCGGATGCTCCTTTGGTCACAGCCTTCCGCACCGTTGGCCACGCTACAAACCTGCCTTAGGAGGAGCTGTACGACGTGTGCGGGCTGTCGGAGCTGGTGGAAGCCGCGCTGGACGGCTACTGCGTCACCATCTTCGCCTTTGGCCAGACCGGCAGCGGCAAGACGCACACCATCATCGGCCCGCGCCTCAGCCGCGGCGAGCGGCAGGCCAGCAGCAGCTCCGCCGCCGGCGGGGGTAGCAGCGGAACCCAGATCCTGCGTGTGGGTTCCGCAGGGGACCGGGGCGGCTACGCGCACGCGGATGCCGACCCGGGATTGGCCGGCACTGCGGCGCTGACGGGTCCGGGCGGGGGCATGATGGTCGATCCTGAGGACGGCATCTTGACACGTGCCATCGCGTCGGCGTACCGCAGCATTGAGGCACGTGCCGCTGCCGGCACGGCGGAGTTCAGCGTGTCCGCCAGCGTGGTGGAGCTGTACAACGAGGGCGTGACGGACCTGCTGGCGCTGGACAAGAGCAAGACGCTGCAGGTGGGCGGGAGGGGCACGGCAGGAGGGTACCTGTGTATTAGCGCACAGGGCGCAGGAGATCACTGACTGTGCCGGTGGCGGGACTGGTTCCTGCTATGGGCTAAGTTGTGCGTGTTGCAGCGGGGTGCAGAAGGAGTTGGAGCGGGAGTGGCTGGACGCGCTGTGGGTGCCTGGAGCTGAACTGTGGGTTAACGTGGTGGTGCAGGTGCGCAAGGATGCGCGCGACGGCTTCGCGGTGGTGGGGCTGACCCAGGTGCAGTGCCCCACGGACACGGCGGCGGTGCGCTACATGGTGCGCGCGCTGCAGTACCGCCACACGCGGGGGCACAGGCTCAACGAGTACAGCAGCCGCAGCCACTGCGTCATGACGTTTGTGTTCGCGTCGCGGGAGACGGGGCCGGACGGCCAGATGGGCGCCAAGGGCGGGATACGCAGGTGAGTGCACCGAGGGCTATTGCTGCAGGCCGTGCAACCGTGTGACAGTGTAGAGGACCAAAGGCCTGACTTGCTTGTGTTGCATGGCTGTGAAGGTGAGAAAGCTCACAGTCTTAAGGTTGAGGTGGGGAAGGAATGCGTCACCAGATTGACAATGAGCACGTGTGCACGGCTGCGTGCATGGTGCCCTGGTGCAGGTACGGCAAGCTGTGCCTGGTGGACCTTGCGGGCAGCGAACGGCTCAAGGAGACGGGCAACACGGAGCGTGGGGCGGTGCGCGAGACGGGGGCCATCAACAAGAGCCTCTTTGTGCTGGGACAGGTGGGTTAAACAGGGGTGTGGGCCTAGGACTCGTGGCGCCTGTGCATGGGCCTCACGTAGATGCTCCAAGCATGCTATACGGATACGGTACATCACGGACTTGGCGTTGAGCTTCTTGTCATGTGAAGACACTTCTTTTCCAAGCTCACTGCCCCCCGACCCCTACCCCTCGCCTTCCCAGGTCCTCGCGGCGCTGTCCGCCCGCTCCACCGGCACGTCCACCTCCACCTTCGTGCCCTACCGCGACAGCAAGCTGACACAGCTGCTGTGGGACGGGCTGCGCGGCAACGGGCGCTGCCTCATGCTGGCCTGCCTGGGCCCCATGCGGTGCGCGGCCGACGAGTCGCTCAACACGCTGCACTTCGCCACCATGGCGCTGCGCATCAAGGCGGAGCCGGTGGTGCTGCTGGACCCGCAGGTGGGGCAGGCACAGGGGCAGGCGGCAGGTGCACGGACAACCCCACCAGCAGCACTAGCAACGCAGCCCAGTCCGTGCCTCTCCTTCCTCCCTCCCTCCATCCCTTCCCGACCAATCGAATTTCCCCTCCCCACAGGACCAGCTTGTGCTGGACCTGCGCAAGACCATCACCCACCTGCGCCACGAGAACCGCCAGCTGGCGGGCGCCCTGCAGCAGCTGTCCCAGGGACTGGAGCCGGCGTCGGTCCTGGCCACGCTGCCGGACACACTGCGCGCCACGGCGGCCAACATGGCGGCGACGGCGGCCGGGACGGGTGCTCAGAGCATGCCCGTCACCCCCACCGTTCCTCACGGGTCAAGCCCTGGGGGCTACGTGGGCAGCCCTGATGTGGGGCTAGGCAGGGCAGCGGGTGGCGTGTACGGCTCTGCCTCCGTGGATCCTCGGCCCATGCAGAAGTCGGATTCGGGGACGAGCACGGGCAGCGGCTACCACGTGCCATACAGCGGCGGAGGGGGGTTGGGTACGAGCATGGGGGAGTACCCGTCGCTGGCGGGGGGCCAGGCGGGGGCGCTGAGGGGCTCTGTGTCGTCCACCTCCATGGGAGGGGTGCTGCAGCGGGTGGGGGCAGGCGGGGAGGCGGCCAGCCCCAGCGGGTCATCAGCGGGGCGGCAGCAGCAGCGGAACGGGCTAGGGGCAGGGGCGAGACGTGCGGGGTCGATGGGCCAGTCGTACGGCTCCTCGCCAGCAAGGAGCCGTGCGGGGCCGCCGGGTAGCGGCGGCAGCAGGGCGGCAGGGGGCGCCTCGTCGTCCCCACGGTCGCTATCCGTGGGGCGCAACGGCGGCGGCGCCAACCGGCAGAGTACGAGCGTGGCGCCGCTGCCGGCGCGCCCGTCGTACCTTACGGAGGACCCTGGGGCGCTGCTGTACGGGTTGGGGGGAGCCGCGGGGGCGCAATCGTCGCCGCAGGTGGAGCGCAGCGGCGGGGTTGGCGGCGGCATTGCGCTGCCGGCGCTGCCGCCGCAGCGGAAGGCCTCGTCGGACCGGCCGATGGCGCCACCGCCGCCAGCTGCGGTGGCGGCGTACCCTGAGCTGGCGGCGATGGAGGCGGCGTTCCAGAGCATGCTGGCTGGGGGCCAGGGGCCGGGCGTGGGGGGCAGCGGGTCAGCGGGGCGCGCGCCAGCTGCCCGGGGGTTGCAGGGCGAGGGGGAGGAGGTGGGGGTACGGGAGGAGGACGCGGGGCCGCGGCCGGACGTGCGGGCGCTGCGGTGGGCGGAGCGCAACAGCTGGTTTGGGAGCGACTACGACATGACTGCGTACGCGTACCAGGTGGGTGCTTTTGGGCTGCCTTGTTATTGGGAGTATGGGAGCGCAAATGCGTCTGCAGTTTACTGTACTCTACCGTAGGGCCGAAATGAGGATGACAGGACTGCTGTGGTAGTGAAATTGAAGTTGATGAGTGGAGTCCACGGGCGCATAGCAACCTCTACCCTCCCCACATCCGCCGTCAACCCCCACCTCCCAGGTGCACGACCAGCTGGTGGACGTGGAGCGCGTGGACCCCACCTCGGAGACCTACTACACGGAGATCGAGCGGCGCGTCTCGGACAAGTTCCCCGACAAGTGGGCACGGCACGTGCAGCAGCTGCAACACAAGCTGCAGCGTGCATCGCAACTAAGCCCCAGCGGCGCCTCGCGGCAGCCCCCGCCCGCCCCGACCTCGCCGCACTTCGGCGCAGGCCTGCGAGTCAACGTCAAGGAGCCTCTCTTGACCGGCTCGGTAGCTGCTGGAAGCTACCCGGCCAACGGCCGCGCTGGCAGCAGCGGGCCAGCAGGCGAGAGCGGAGGCTTCGAGTACGGGGAGCTACAGCTCAGCAGCGTAGGCACGCCACCGCTGCAACCAGGCACCCCCGCAGAAGCAGCCGGCGTCAACCCCTTCAACATCGGCGCTCTGCATGCGGTGGCGCCGCCCAGGGCGTCGCGCATTGCAGCGGCGACGGGTGTGGCTGGGTACCCCCCTGGGGGTGGGGAAACAGGGTACCCTGACCCAGGGGCGCTTGACCAGATTAAGAAGGAGTACGCGCGGCAGCGGGCGATGGTGGTGGAGGAGCTCCGGCGGGCTAAGGAGGATGCGGAGGCGGAGCGGCAGCGCATCTTGGCGCGGATTCAGCGGGCAGCCTCCGGGGGGAAGCTTTGGCGGAGTTGAGCCTGTAGCCGTACGGTCGCCTGGTGCAGCGCTGGAGAAGCAAAAGGCAACAATTGTGCACATGGGTGGACACTATGATACTGAAGTATGGGCTGAGGGGAGCGGGTATCAGGCGGTCGTACTGTTGACGCGGAAAGGCTGTGTGCGCATGGGGTACTAAACTGCATGGGTCAAACCCAAGGTTTTAGGACCTCCCCTGGTGGGAATGGGATCGATGCAGACGTGCGTGTGGTTGACGAGATGCAGGCATAGCATTGAAAGAGCTTGATCGGTACATATTTTTTAAGAACGAGGGCGGACCCACGTTGGAGAGCAGCTTCTTCCTGCACGCGCTCCTTCCTGCACGCGCTCTAGAGCATTCTAACCTTACTTGATGTTCAGCACCCTAACATAATAGATTGCTTAGTGCATTCTGTATGTCGTATTGGCGGACTGGCGTCAACGTCTGAAGTGAAGGCTTTTGGACATTTTGTAAGGGGCGCCACAGCGCTTCAAACAGCTACTCGCAATTATGACTCTTCATTACGCTCCTACAAACACAGAGGAGGAGGAACTAGCATTGGCCTTGGCTCTCAGCGCCTCGCTTGTTGGCGCAGGCCCATCGCCTGGAACAGCCGGTGCCGCGGGCGGCAAACCCAGCTCAAGCAGCTCTCACCTCGGCTCAGCTGCTGCCACGCAAGCTCCTAGCTCGTCTGCTGCACCTCCAGCGGCAACACTGTATCCCCGCATCCTCCCGTATCCGCCTGTCCCAGGCGACAGTTGGGCCCCCGCGCAGCCTCCGTCGCATCAGACCCTGTACCCAGCTCCCTACCCGCCGCAGCCCCCGCACCCACCGCAACCACCCCAAACGTCATGGCCCCTGCCCCCGCAGCAGCCACAGCAGCAACAACAACCACCACCACCGCGGCCACTTCCACCGCCCCACCGCATGTTCCACACTCCCGGCCACAGCGCTGCTCCAAGCCCCCGCATCTCCCCATCTCGTCGCCACGCAACCTCCCAACACACTAGCCCCGATCACCGTGCGCCCAGCTCATCGTCAGCACCTCACTCGCGGCCCGTACCCTACGCTCCAGTCCCACCACCTTCGGCGGGCCTTTCCGGGGCGGTGGCCACCAACCAACGAGGCAGCAACGGAGCCGGCGCAAGCACCAGCTCTGCGACAGGAGCGGGGCAGAGCACCTCTTCTGGCAAAGGCGGTAGCGGCAGCAGTGGTGGCAGCAGTGCAGGGGCAGGTGCCTCCTCGTCGCGGCCCCACGGCGGCGGTGGCCTCGCAGGGGGAAAAGGAGGGGCGGCCGGCCCCACGGCTGCTGCTGCGCCTGCGGACACCCCCAGGCGGCAGCTGCACCCGGACCCACACGCGTGCGCGGGCTGCGGTCGCGGCTTCGGGCTGTTCCTGTCCGGCTCTGTTGAGGCCCTGGGCCGCAAGTGGCACACACAGTGCTTCAAGTGAGAGCCGCCCGGCAGCGCTGGACGCATGGTCCGAATGCAGTACCGTACAAATGCCTCGCCTTCCGGTTAGCACCCAGCCTGCTTCTGCCTGGCGCACATGCTGCACGGCAGAGCTGCGCCCCTACCCCGCATTCGGGTATTCCCTGTTGCCTCCACATTGTATCAGCCGCTTCCTGCGCTCTGCCGTAGACCCTACCCAAGTACGACATGCCTTCCGCTGCACCTCCCCCTGTGCAGGTGCGGCTTCTGCAATGAGTGCATCGAGCCCGACGGGCGTGGCACCTACAGCTTCACGAAGCACACGGACGACCCGCTGCCGTACCACCCCGAGTGCGCGAGGCACGTCAACCAGGTAGGCGGTGCTGGAGTCGGCATGGGGCTCTGGAGGCCTCGCGCCACCTTACGTCTTAAACACGCACTGCATGCGGCACGCACAGCTCCCAGCCGCAGCCGGCCTCGCTCTTTGCTGCTTGCTGCTACATATGTCACTGAATTTGCCCACCATAAGTACCTGCTTTACAGTGTGCTACGGCTTCCCCACAACTGCCCAACACGCACCGCATGCGTATCTGCCTTCGTCGCCCCGTACCTTTAGCCCTGCATCAGCATCCTCCGGCCCCCCTGCCCACAATTCCTTGCAGACCGTGTGCCACGTGTGCGGGCTGTACATCCAGCCGGACGCCGAGAACCGCATCAGCTACCGCTTCGACCCCTTCTGGCGGGAGCGCTACTGCGCCGCACACAGCGAGGAGGAGGTCAGGCGGCTGAGGTGCTGCGCCTGCTCGCGCCTGCCGCAGTCAGGTGCGGTCCCGGTCACAGGCCATTGCTGTGTAGAGATCTCGTGTGGGTCGACGGTGCGGCCGGTGCCATGGCCCACGTTTGTGGTGTTATTAGCCGTTGACCGGTGACCCCACATGCAACGACATGGCCAGGCTTACGCCTGCACCCCTGACCCTTGCGCGCTTCGTCCCAGTGTTCCTTCCAGCGCTCAAGTATTCCTGCCAAGCTGGCCGGTGGCCGCTCCCTGTCGTTTGCTTTACACTTGCGCCGCCCTGCAGGCGAGGAGTGGGCGGAGCTGCCCGACGGTCGGCCGCTGTGCCTGCGGTGCCTGTGCAGCGTTACGCTGGACACGCAGGACGCGCAGCCGCTGTACGACCAGGTGCTGGCCTTCTACCGGGACGAGATGGGGCTGCCGCTGCAGGCCAAGGTGCGGGGGCGGCAGGGCGTCCGGGGTTGCCAGTGCGGGCTGCGTGGAAGGGTGCTCTGCGGGACTGGCACATGGCCATCTGGCTTGCGTGTGGGCCGCATTTGCGCATGGCCACAGTTTGCTGTGAGCCTAGGCTGCACGGGCGGGCAACTGGTGCACTGGTCGGCTGGCGTTTACGAGTATGTCGTCTACGGCCTACCCTTGATGGTGCTCCTCATGGCAGCCCCCACTGCTGCTGGTGGACGGCCCCACGCTCAACACGCACGCCAACGCGGAGGGGCGCGACGACAGCGCGGGCGGGCCGGTGTTCCACGTGCGGGGGCTGTGCGTGGCAACCGTGTACAGGTAGGACCATATTGCAGGGCGGGGCACACATGTGTACGTTTCCATGGGCCCATGTAGGCGACACACCCGGCGTGGGCAAGCGAGCCAGAGAACGCAGGGCGCCGCAGCATCAACCCAGCTTGCACGTTGGCCCACTCGCGTCAACCCCGTTAACCCACGCACACGCAATGTTGCCCCGTGCAGCTCCATTCCATCCATTGTGCGCGCGGTGGGCGGGGCACTGGGCGTGCGCTCCGTGGCTACGCCCCTGGGGCCCGGGGGGCTCGGGGGCGGCGGCGTCGGGGGCAGCTACTGCGTGGTCAAGGTCATCCTGTTGCTGTACGGCTTGCCGCGGCTGCTGTCGGGGAGCATCATGGCGCACGAGCTGATGCACGCGTGGCTGCGCATGGCGGGCGTGGTGGGGCTGGAGCTGCAGGTGGAGGAGGGGCTGTGCCAGCTCATGGCGTGCCTGTGGCTGGACAGGCAGCACGAGCTGCTGCAGGGGGTGAGTGGACGGGGAGGGACGGGGGCGGGGCGGGACGGGGCCTGACAAAGGCGGTGCAGTGGGCCAGCGTGTTGGGCGGGCGTGCTGTTGTTAAGGGCGTTGTTTACTCTGTCACTGCCGAATCTTGTCGCCTTTTGCTTCATGGTGCCGGTACGATGTACAAACGTGGGGTCTGCCTCTTCCTGGCTTGCCGTGACGCAAGTGGATTGACTATGCCATGTGCTATGTTAATCCACACCACCACCGCCTTTGCTGGTCGCGTAACGTACCCATATCCACTGTGTCTGCACACTTATTGCGCGCCTACGCCCCTCAGAACCCCGAGGAGCAGCGCATGGCGTCGTACCTGGCGTACCAGATCCGTACGGACACCAGCGAGGTGTACGGCGAGGGCTTCAGGGAGGCCATGGACGCCTTCCAGCGTATCGGCCTGCTGGAGCTCATCAGGAACGTGCAACGGTACGGCCGGTACCTGCCCTAGGGGCCGCAAGACACGTGTGGAGAGGCAGGAGGGGCAGGTGGTATTGGCGGCGCCGTGCGATAGGGGCCTCTTGGACTGGGGACGGCAGGCGGCTGCAGCTGCAGCTGTGGAGTGCGAGAGCTGTGCATGTACGCAGGCGGCAGCTGGGTCAGATGTTGACCGCAGTGTGAGGATATGGTTGGTGCCACGCTAGCGCGTACCACCTGAGCGCGTGGAGTACTGCAGAAAAGATTTGCGGCTGGTGGCTTGTGTTTATTTTGTGGAGTTCGTGGAGTGCCAAGGATTGCATCGACACATGAGAGCAGGCGCTGTGTGAGAACGTTGACCGGTCTCTCACCTGCATCGGTTTGTTTCCACCTATGCATTGCGAGTGGTGGTTTCTTGTTGGCTGATGGCGGGCTGTGGGGGCTTGCAGTGGTGCAATGTGGCTTTTTGGATTGGTGCGAGACCACCGTGGCACGGTGATGCAGAATGTTGGCTAGTGGCAGGGCGGTGCGCAAGGAGCATGCAGGGGCAGGTGTTTTTTTACTGTGGGCAGGTGTTGAGGTTGCTGCAAGTGCCAGCCGACAATCTATGGCCATCTTTTGGTGATTCATATATTTATCCAGCTTATTAGTCGGGTGCATCATTTGTGCTTAGCAGGGTTGAAATTTGGCCTGTTGGCCTGGCCAATGGGCAGGCGGGGACGCTGTGGTAGTCAGGGGATCCGCTGGAAGCCCTGGTGGTGATTGATGGAGGGGGCTTGCTTTGTTGCACGGCGCTGTGCTGTGCTGGTACTGCAATCGTACGGCGCCCAAAATATCACGGCCGTAGGCCTGACATGGTGTAACACAGCTACCGTAGAAACACTCATGCGGTTTGAGGAGGCCTGGCCAGGCCTCCTCAAGTCAGGCTTGGGCCTGGCTCCGCCGCACCTGCGTTACGTGTGACAAACTTCACCGCTGTTGGAATTTGGAAGTCTTGCAGAGGCAACGCAGTGCTGCGCAATGGAAACATGGCGTGCTTACCTGCTGATGTGACATCCAGCTCCAGTAGGGGAAGTGGGGAACCTCTGGCGCCTTGGCCCCTCGCGTTGGAAACGGCTCCTGGGCGCCTGCGGCGTGACGTGAAAGGCCGAGGCACGTGTACGACCACAATGGGTGCTCTACGCGGGTCAAGACGACATACAGATTCTGCTCCTCGTATGGGATTCCCTCGTCAGCCACCAACGCGGCGAGCAACCGTCAGAAGGACTGGCAACTGTTCAAGGAACGGGGTAAGTACAATACGGCACCTGGCCTGCATGAAACCAGGACGGCAGAAGGTGAGTCTACTCATAAAGCTACGCGCAACGTGTAATTTATAACAGATTGAAGTGTAGATATGTACAACCACATCCTGTGAGTGTCATCGTCGCAAAGTTCTGTCGGGCGGCACATGACATCGCACATTAAGAGAGTTCAAGGACGCCGCACATAAGATCGTAACTGTAGCTGATATAAGATAGCCTATACCGCAGAATCAGGTGTACGAGTGGCCGTTGTGGCACAGGTGCATGTTGCACTCGGTCACCCGCCTAGTCCTTCTCGAAGACCCGCCCCATGACTTTGCCCACGGGCGGCACCAGCCGCAAGCCTGAGCCCTCCACCACCACCACCACCACCAGTAATCCTTATGCCGCAGGACGCAGCAGCACACGCCCTGCCCAGGGCCAAGCGCCCAACCAGCCGCCACAAGGCGCCCTCACAGCACCCCCACCGTCCTTGGCACAGCAGAGCCGCACCCGCGCGTCTCCCACCAGGCCCAGGCCCGGCACCAACGCCACACGGCAAATCAGGACTCCCCTGGACCCTTCCCAGGGCATCAGCCGCCTGCCCCCTGTCCAGGGCCCTGCAGGCCGCCAGACACAACCCACAGCCTCCCCTACGCGCGTAACGCCCAGGCAGCAGCCAGCCGGGTGGGGAGGCGGCCGGGTGGTAGCCCCAGCTGCCCCTCAGAGCGCAGCACCATCAGCTCAGCCTTCGTCCGTGTCACTGCCAACAGCGCCCTCACCTTCGCCACCGTCGCCCTCGGCTTCCGGAGGTGATAGCCGCCTGCCCCAGGTGGGGCGCAGCGCGTCCGTGGAGCGGGGCCGGGGCGGCCAGATCCACAGGGGCAGTAGCAGCGGCCAGGGTGGTGGCAGCAGCAAGAGTCTGTTGCCTCAGGTCGGGGGCCACACGGGCGTGGCAGCGGCGGCGACGGCCCGGGCCCCACCCAGCTTGCCCACTATTTCCGGTTCAGGGGCAGGGGCAGGGGCAGGTGCCGCAGGGGTTGCCGGCGCGTTACCTCCTGCGCTCAGCCCCAAGGGAGATGCGGGTGTGTTAGGTGTACCGAGGAGCAGCAGCAATGCGCAGCTTAGTGGGGAGGGGCCGGCGGCTGGCGGTGGTGCTGGGGAAGCAGCAGGCAGCGGCGGGAGTGGCGGAGGCGCTGGGGCAGGAGAGGCGCCGGCGTGTGAGGGCTGCGGGCAGGCGTTCGCGCCGGGTGTCCGGTGCCTGGGAGCACTAGGCGGCAAGTGGCACCCGCACTGCTTCAAGTGAGTAACTGGCGTCAGGCCTGGGGTGGGGTGGGGACAAAGCATGCCGGGTTGCCATTGGCAGTTGCCGCAATTCGGCGGTCGTACCTCACGCAAGGGACTCTTTCGCTCATTTGTGCATTCAACTGTATCGTGCAACAGCAACTTTCTCGCATCGCACACCAGAAATGTGCCCCGGGACGTGCAGGTGCGGGCACTGCCGCCAGCCCATCAGCCCCAGCGGCTCCCCCGCCGCCGAGAGCTTCAGCCAGGTAGAGGGCGACCCCCGGCCCTACCACCCCGCCTGCGCGCGGCTGCTGGCCGCCCCCCGCTGCCACGTGTGCGCGCAGCACGTGCCGGTCAATGCGGAGGGCGAGGTGTGCTACTGCGAAAACGACTTTTGGGAGCAGCCCTTCTGCGGGGAGCACGACCCGCAGGAGGTGCAGAGGCTGTGCTGTTGGACGTGCAGGAGACTGCCTGAGCCCGGTGGGTGGGGTGGAATTATGGTGTGGGTCTGCGTGTGAGGCCTGGGTTGCTGGTTAGCCGGACATGACACTAATTGGAAGGCGGTGTACATGAAGCTGGGGGTAAAGCACGCAGGATTGGCACCTGCGCGCACCGCTAGTACGGCTAGCGCAGCGACAAGCCACGAAGCAACCCGACGGCAAGTAGTTTGGCACGCAGCCCCATCCTCTTGGTCCTGCAAAGTGTGCATCATTCCGTGGGCTGTATGCTCCCTTGTGCTCCTTGCTGTGCGCGCCACGCTCTTTGGCAGGCACTCGATGGGAGCTGCTACCCGACGGCCGCCCCATGTGCGGCGGCTGCCGCACCACGGCGCTGTGGGACACAGCCTCCGCCGCCCCCCTGTACGGCGAGGTGCTGGCCTTCTATCGCCAGGCCTTGAAGCTGCAGCACCCAGATAAGGTAAGCCACGACCAAGCACAGCACCGTGGAGCCACGGTGGGGGAGGACAGCTTCCATTGCAGAAGCGGTACGCGCGCTGCCACCTGCGCCATCTGCGTCTGCTGTTCCCGACCTCGCTAGGATAATGTTGACCGGATGACATGGGTCATCCTGACGTGAAGTACATACAGTCGGGATGCGCTTACGACAGCCTGCCGGCCCCCATGCTCCCACCCTCAGCCGCCCCTGGGCGTGGTGGACGGGGCCACCCTGGCGGAGTACGCCAAGGCGGCGGGCCGCAAGGCGGGCGACGACGCGTCTATGCTCCACGTGCGGGGCCTGTGCGCCACAAACATTTTAAGGTAGGTGCCGTTGGAAGCCAAATAAATCACGATGCACCTTACGGGGTAGCATGGGGAGTAGGCGAAAGCATGCATGCTTGGGTACTGGATTGTGTGCCACTTGGCGCAGGCATTTCGCTGCCTGCCTGGCCACAAGTTGACATGCGCACAACGCGCGACCTCCACCAGCTTGCACCCCTTGTACTCCAGCCCTCACTAGCACTACCCTGCCCATGTGACCCTTCCTCGCACGCGCAGCGAGACCCCCTGGGAGCTGCAGCAGACGCCCGTCGGCAGCAGCCGCGCGCCCATACCAAGGGAGGCCCCTCCCAAGGCCGGCCCCAAGGCCGTGGCCCCCATCGCCACCATCTCCGGAGGGCGCAAGAACGTGGTGTGCCTCGTGAAGCAGCTGCTGGTGCACGCGGGACTTCCGCGTCTGTTGTGCGGCAGCGTCATGGCGCACGAGCTGATGCACGCGTGGCTGCGCATGGCGGGCGTGGTGGGGCTGGAGCTGCAGGTGGAGGAGGGGCTGTGCCAGCTCATGGCGTGCCTGTGGCTGGACAGGCAGCACGAGCTGCTGCAGGGGGTGAGTGGACTGGGGAGGACAGGGCGGGGGAACGTAGGGCCCTGTAGGGGCGGATACGTGGCGCAGGGTACGGTACGGGGTGGTGGAGTGCTCTTGCGCGGCCGGGGCCCCGGCAGGATGGTGGGTTGTAAGGTGCGGTGCTGTGGTCCGCGGCTCCCTCCCTACCTGGTGGCGTGAAACGTAAGCGCTTGTGCGCCTCCCGATGTCCTACGCCGCGCGCAGGACCCCGAGCAGCAGCGCCTGGCGGCGTTCCTGCTGCACCACATCCGCAACGACGGCAGCAGGGTGTACGGCGACGGCTACCGGGCGGCGCTGGCGGCGCACAGCGCCATCGGGCTGCAAGCGGTGCTGGCCAACGTGCGGAAGCACGGCAGGTTCTCGCCATGAGCGGCCAGGGCAGGCCTGGTGCACGCCGTCTGCTTGCAGCTACCTCGGCTGCAGCTACTGCACAGGTGATTGCAGCTGCCTGGAGCTGCTACTGCTGCTGCTTCTGTTGCTACACCGCGAATGGCGAGAGCAGAGTCGGTAGCGCCGTGTAGTACTCGGACCCAAAGGGAGCTCGTTCGCGCAGGGTTTTGCTAGGCAAGGGTGCGTAGCAGGGCGCGGGGCTGTGAAGCGGTGGGGGTGCGCTGTTTGGAGGGAGTCCAGAGGTAGGGGCACGAGGGTGCTGGCCGTTGCAGCGCCGAGGGGTCTTGCAAAGCAGCAGACGGTTGACGATCGCAGCCTGTAAATGAAAGACCACTTGCATGAACTTCGGGATGCACAAGGGGTGCAGTGTCGCTGCACATGTGAGGAGTCGCTGTTGGCGGAACGTGGTCAGCCACCGTAGCTGCTGGCGGAAGCTGCAGCCTGCAGGCTGACGCGTGAGGCGTGTGAAGCCAGTGAGGGCCTTTTGGTTCTGCAAGCACACGAACACTTACGGCTGTCTTCATACCGTGTCCTTGTTGGCTGCGTGGAACACTGGAGAGGAGATAAGCTGGCCTGGGTAAGCAGCGCAGGAATGGAATCAGCACACCCTTGCAGATTGGCGGGTCGGGCATAGTCAACCGGTGTGCGCTCTACGCTTTGCATGGGGGCTGTGACCCTGGTTAGAAAATAGCAAGAACATGCTGACGCGCTTAATCCGTCATGGCGGGGCCCGTAGCAGGTCAGGGCTCCAAGGGGGTTGCCCGTTGCCGAAGAGTATCTTGGCGTGGAAGTGGTACGCGTACAGACTGTTACAGCATTGGTCCCATGCAGATGCCTTGTCTCTCTTCACGCATGCCCCGCACAGGTGTCATAGCAACCGCCATTATGCCCCGGCAGTGTGCACGACTAACGGGCGCAAGCGCATCAGCCAGCATCAGCGCACTCGCAACCTACGCTAACACACCACCCCGCACACCACCCACATCGACCTGCCTCCCTGTAACCAACACCGTGCGGAGACCCGACCAAGGGCAGCAAGCAACGCACTTACGTGCCTGGCGGAGCAACGCGATCTGGCCGCGCCGCCTTCCAAGAGCGATGCCACCCGAACCCAGCAGCCCGATCATATCCATATGCGCCGAGCATTATCTCACAGATGGTGTTCCTAGTACGGTATCAGTTCGCCGACAGGATTCTGTAAGCCTGCTAGACCCCAGCCGCGAAAGGCAGTGTTCGACAGAGCGCGTGCATGAGCTAAGCCCTTACCTGCCCGGTTTCATGCGCAGACACGTGCGCTTTGGCGCTCTACAGCGGCCACGCTTCAGAGCACCCATTGTGCACCACCATGACAAACAACGTTAGCATAACCCCAACGGAACGAATCTCAACACTTCATAGCAGCTTGATGCCTTTCGCCACAGCTCCAGGTGGGCTGGTGCCCACACTAGGAGCTCTCTGTTGTGACCAGAGCACCTACACATGTCGCAGAGGCGCTAGTTTCTTGGGCGCCGTACCTGCTGACCACGCCTAACTCCTAACCCTAGCACTCTCTCCTGGTCCGCTATGTCCTAGGTGGACCGCCGGCCTCCAAATGCAGCACCAGTTCATCGCAACACACCCATACACGCCACCGCAATGTGCGCACAGGCCAAACCAGCAGCAGCCTCACGCGCCCTTCTTTTATTTGTTGACAATCACAACACCACGCGTCCGAAAAGAACGAAACGCAACGCAGTGGCCGGATGCCCCCAAGGACTGGCCATCCAATAACTGTGCGCTGTCTGCCAGTGGGATACCATACCGTCGCTGGCATTCTATGACGTCAATCCTACTACAGCTTTTACGCACTCCATAGACACAACCCCGTGTCGAGGCTAACTGGCCAGGAACCCCACAGCAAAGGGACTCGTACATGAGCAATAACAGGCTCCTGTTCAGCATTCATCTGTGCTCCTGCCACGCTCTGCTGAAGTCCGCATGCAGCAGTTGTCGCTCTTCGGTACGTATGCATTCGACCCAGAAACAGCGGCAGGCAGCAAGATAGAGCACCCCCGGCAACGGCCATGGCCAGGACCTTCCACGACGCACCGCGGACACACCCAGCTACGCCAGGCGCAAGCACGTGCTAGGACAGAAACAGCTCGACACCCCGCATGCCAAGAGCGCAGCTTGCCATACTCGTTGTGCAAATTAGGGGCACCCAGCCTCTGCCGTTCAGCCCATCAAGGGCAGGCTACGCCCCGCAATGCTCTCCTGCCCCAATAGTAGCCACAGGGAAGCATCAGTGGAGCCCCACCGGTACAAGAACAGGACTCAACGGAGCCCCTCTATGCTCCCAGCCACCCATACCATGAACGCAAATGCCAGAGGCAAGAGGCATGCCCGCCCTGCCACGTGCAGCGCAAGTGAAAGCATGTGATATGGTATGAACGTTTGTCAGGGCACCTGACAGCTGGTGGACACCTCCTTCCTTCCACCACTCTTACGCAAACGCCGACCCGCACAGCACGCACGCAAGGCCTGGAGTGAGCCGAACATGTCAGTGACAGCCCCCCAGCTCCCAGTCCCCAATCCCCTGCCTCCGCAGTAGCCCCTCTCCGTGCCAATACAACCCTCCCAGTGGCCCAACTCCAGCAGTTCTCAGCCAGGCTTCCCAACCTTTTCCAGTTGACAGCTACCGTCTTACGCCGCCCTCCCGCGGCTTACCTGCGGAGCCCACCCGCAGCCCATCCCTTCACGGTCCTTCCTTTTGCGTGCATGTCCGGTAGGGCCGCCGCCCCTCCCACACGGCCACGCCTCCACCTTGCTCCCACCGCTCCTCTCTCCCAACCCTGCAGCCGCCTAACCCAACACCATAATACACAGCATAATGACAATCCTCCTTCGGCGCGCAGAGACACCGCTTGTGAAACCCGAGCCATCCATAGCATCGCCGACCAGCCCCACTAACCTGCACGCGCACAGCTCTCTGGCCCCCTGCCACTACGGTACACAAGCTGCTCCACCAGCCCCATCTCCTCACACCTTGCCCAGCAGGCGCGCCACCGCGTCGATCTTGTCCAGCTGCGTCTGCAGCGTCTGCACCACGTGGGCCGCGGTGGGCCGGTTGCGGGGCAGTGGGCTCCAGCAGCTCTTGGCCAGGGACCTGCAGCGCGAGACATCGAATCGATCGCATGTTATACACTTCTACTTCATACTGCAGTTGCCTACCTGCCTGGTAACCGCACATGCCATCGCGGTATCGTCTAGCGTCTGGAGCTCTTAACGTTGCTTTGTAACATGCGTTTGTACCTCCCCTCACCGCATCCTTCTACACACTTATACTTCATGTCGGAGCCGCGTTCCAGTAACGAACGAACCAGGGACTCAAATAGGAGGTGGGCACTACCCAGGTATGGCGGCGAAGGGACTTGATAGCTGCTGGGCACCGGCATGCAAGTAGCGGCCTGTGCATGCAGCGGTGCTTGGAAGGCTGTTGCAGGGCCCGAGCAGGTGGGTGCATGTCATATGCCCGGCGGCGGCACGTGGCGGTGGCGGAGGGCGTGTGCGCCGTACCCGTACGGCCCCGCACTCACTTGTACACCTCGGGTGTGTTTGGCGGGAAGATGGGCCGCAGCCCCTTATTAACCACCTCGTGCGGCAGCTGCTTGAGGTTGCGGTCGTGGTAGGGCTGCTTGCCGGAGATGAGCTCCCACATGAGGATGCCTGGCCGGCCAACGGAAGGGCAGGGAGGGCCCGCGGCAGGAGCGGAAAGTCGGCGTGGAGACGCGTAACAAGGCCAGGGCGCCGTGAGCCGGCAGTGGACCGCTTTGGGCTTCGCATGCTTAAAAGGGCAAAGTGTGGGCTAGTTGAGCGCAGTGCAAGGCGGTGTAGCGTAGAATACAAGCATACGACGAGTGGTATCGGTTATGTGCGACGTGTGTCACCCGACGGTTGTTGCTGGCGGCAATTCCTACAGTCACAGCTCACCGAATGCGTACACGTCGGCGCTGCTGTCCACAGGTTCGCCTGCACGGGTAGTGGGAAGGGGTGGCCCCAGGAAGCCGGTCAAATGGGGTCCGATGTTGCAGTGCAGTACCAGTTATCTTACCGCATCCTGCTTCTCTCAGCGACATGATAAAATCCCCATTTAACAGCACACCTTGGAAATGACTACATCCTCAGCACTAGCGATTCTGCAGCCCGTCAGCACCGACGCAAATGCGTGCCACTGTTCCACCGAACACGGCTGCGTTGTGGACAGTAAGCCTGGCTCACCTTCAACAAACATCTCGGGCTGTGGGTGCGTTGAAGAGTTGCAGCGCCAGCGGTGGGGGCAGCGAGCGAGAGGTTGCACATGGAAGTGAGTGAAGAGGCAGAGTAGCTTTACGACGTACTTGGTGCGCCGCCATGCAACGAAGAGGATCGGCAACAGTGCGCGTCTGCCACCACTTGCACTCAACGCGGCATCGAACTCCGGAGACGGACAAGGAAGTGAGTACGAGTGCGCTGTGTACCGCCGTATGCGCTAAGGCACCATATGCCGCTTCGCACTTGGGCCCCAGCCATGCACATGGAGGCTACCAAGGCGCGCCACCCACCGCCATGTGCGTGACGGTGCCGCACGCCTCGTCCGTGACCACGCTGCGGTGGCCGTCGGGGGAGGAGTCCTTGAGCAGCGCCGCGTAGCTGCCGGGCGAGGGAAGGGAGCAGGAGAGGGATGCGAGGTTACAACAAGGTACACATGCGCAAAATGAAGTGGGACCTGGGCCCAGGAGACAGGACACAGGGCAGGTGGCACCTAGACGCGCGCCTGGGCCTCCGAGTGTTCCCAGCTACGGGCCGTGCACATATGCCATACCCCGACCCATGCGCCCTCACCCGAAGTCCGCCAGCTTGCACGTGAAGCCACGCGGGTCCCGGGGGCTGGAGCGGAGCAGGATGTTGGCTGCATAGCGTGGAAGCGGGGCGAGGACCACAGGCAGAGACCGTTGGAAGGCAGGCGTCAATGGCAGAACCAGCCAAGCCCGCCTCCATCTTCCTGCTACAGAAGCCGAGGGGCTATGAGCATGGCCTGCTCCGGACCCACGCCACGGGCTCACACCAGGTCCCACCTGGCTTCACGTCGCAGTGCGTGACGGCCATGTTGGCCAGGTGGCGCAGCCCCAGCGCCACCTCCAGCAGCGTGGTGTAAATGGCCTTGTAGTTGGGCTTGAAGCCGCTGCCGTCCCGCACGGGCGCCACGAAGTCCCCGCGGTTGATGGCGTCCACCAGCGTGCCCTGCAGGGAGCCGCAGCGGCAACCGTCATGACAGCAGGAGCGACCGTAAGCGATCTTGGTCCATGACCTGCAGTGGGATCCATTCCGCATGCCGGCACCGCTTTCCCGCCCGCATAACGTTGTGCTGCTGAGCTGAGCTCAGCGGGCTAGTCCCTTCGCCCGCATGCATGCATGCATGCCCACCCCGGCCCACAGGCACCGTGGACCGTGCCCGCTGTCGCACCTTGTCGCAGTACTCCATGACCATGACGGCGCACACCAGGCCCCCCGAGGTGGGCGGGGGCGTGTCGGGCGGCAGCTTGCGCAGGCGGCGGCGGCACGGCTGCGTCTCGTCGCGCTCCAGCAGCGCGGTGGGCCACTGCGCGTACACCTGAGGAGAACCGGAACACAGCAGGCATGCTCCAGCGCCTATTATTGCAAGGCTCATACACTATGAAAATGGTTGTGTAGCGGGCTGTTCGCTCTGTGGCGCTGTACCACTCCCTATGTGGACCTGCACGCTGTCCTCGACCCTTCCAGCGTGCTGTAGTAATCCACAGCGATCCGCACCTGCACAATGTTAGGGTGCGAGATGGAGGACATGATGGCCAGCTCCAGCGCCGCGCGGGTCAGCACGCGCCGCCGCTGCAGCAGCGTCTCCGCCAGCACCTCGGGCCGGCTGGCGGTGCCGGCGGCCAACGGCTCGTCCTCCCCGGGCGTCTGGAAAACCTGTATTGGCACGGAGTGGTGCAGCGCGACATTGCAGCCGGACATGTCAGCCCCTCCGTCAAGACCAAGTTCCGTTCGGCCACCGCAAGGCTCGGATTGAGACTGCTCAAATTGCAGTTTGTTTACTTGTACGTATCTGTACAGCCTTGAGTGCCACAAGGTGCTCAGGAGCAGGATGTGGGCGGGTTGTACAAGAAGTGTGAGTGCGTTTTGCAGGGTGTACACCATATGCCGCCGTGGCTCTCATCTTGGGAGGCAGGTCGCACCTTGATGGCCACCTCCAGTGTGTGCATGGTGCCGCGGAACACCACGCCGTGCCCGCCCTTGCCCAGCACCTCCCGCAGCACCAGCCGCCCGGGGTCGTCCGCGTGCAGGTCCATGGACTGCCTGTGGGGCGCAACGCGCAGTATCGTGTCAACCTCACAGTCTACACCAACCCCATCCTACGACGACTACTTGCCCAAACACTCCATGGCTTGAGAAAAAGGAACCGGCTCCTGCAGATCCAGCAGTGCAGGGCCGTAGCCCTTGGGCGTGCCCCGAACACGGGCAGCTCCCGCCGCACCTCTGCGTGGCCCCCACGCTCAGCTCCATGTGCATGTTGTGCAGCGTCTCCTTGTACGACGTCACCAGCAGCCCCATCTGCGAGTGCGTGTCCTGCACGTTGGCCACCTCCGTAGACAGCGCCGCGGGCCCGCCCTGCATGCTGCCGCCCGCCGCGCCCGCCGTCAGCTGGCTCTGCGCCGCCGCCAGCAGCGTCTCCCGCGCCACGCCCTCGCTCGCCGTGATGCTGTTCGGCCGATGCCCCCGCGCAGACGTCGCCTTGCCCGTGGACGTCCCCCCGGCCGCCTGCTTGTCGAATGCGAGGATCCGGCTGATGCCCACTGGAGTTCCGCCGGCCACAGCCCCTGCCTGCCCCTCGCTGGCCCCCGGTAAGCCGACCGCATCCCCGCTGTGGCGGCCCATGGCCGGACCGGCGGACGCAGACATGCCTCCGTGGGTGGTGGTGGTGGTGTGGTCTGGGGTGGCCATGTCGGCCATGAGGAACGGCTGCATGATGCGCTGCAGGGAGGACAGCCGGGAGTTGGGCGCGCTGGGGCCAAGGGAGCCGCCCGCCGCCTTGCCGCCTGGAGGCAGCGGCGACGCTGCCTCACCCAGAACCGGGGCGTCCGCGGCCGCAGGTGCGCCCTGGATGTCTATGCTCACGCCTCTGCCGACGCCGTGCGCGGCCGCGGGCAGCGGCGAGGCGCGGGAGTCCCCGGCGGGCCCGAGGTGTGAGGAGGTGTTCTGGCGGTTGAGGAAGCGCGCGGCGGTGGCGCTGCTGCCATCGGACATGCTGTTGCCGTGGGGCAGATTCGAGCTGGTGACCACCTGCATGAGCGACCACTCCACCTGCAGCTCGCCCACCAGCAGCTTCCGGTGCACCAGCGGAGACAGCATGTAGCACGCCAGCGAGTGCAGCTCCACCAGGATCAGCTCCAGCAGCGCGGACGGCAGCGGCTCCGCCGAGGTCACGTACAGGCCGATGTACGTGCGCGGCTCCCCGGATCCCCCGCCGTCCACGGCATGCGCCCCAGACTGTGGGCCCAACAGCAGCCCTGAGTGGTCGTGCCCGCTGGTGACAGCGGCGCTCACGGCGACGGCACCGTTGGTGGCACCCACTTCTGTGGCACTGCGGCTGCGGTTGGCAGCGGCGGCCGGCTGCGGGGATGCAGCCAGGCCGCTGCGGCGGGGAGCGATGGGCGTGAAGCCGTTGAGGGAGTGCCCCGCGCCGTTGCTGTCGTTGCCTGTGGGGGTAGCCCCCAGGGTGCTGGAGATGTCGGGTATGCCGTCGGCGGGGCGCACGTTGGTGACGGAGAGGACCAGGGACTGCGGCGGCTGGCCCACGCCGCGACCGAGGGCGTAGATGTCGCGGGAAGGTGTTTTGGCGTCCTGCAGGAATGGAGGCAGGCAGAAGGTTGGTAACGGCGCTCAGGCACAAACACCCGTTCCAAATTCACGGGCGCTTCAAGCGCAAGGACGTCCTGGCTCATCCTTGCAAGGCGGTACGGGTGCTGTGTCTAAGCGAAGTTTAGCTGCAGTCCTCACCTGCATGTGGTCGTGGCAGTGCGCCACCACCGTGCCGCCGTACGCCGAGGACGCCAGCTCGTGGATGGTGCGGATCAGCAGCGTGTGGTACACAGAGAAGGGCCGCGCCTGAGGTAGTTTCGTTCCATGGGCGTGGTACAATGTTAGGGTGCAGCATGGGGAACCCTCAGACGTGCAGGGACGCACCTGGACACTGAACAAGAGCATTGCCTGGAGACGCATGCCATCCTGCCGTGCCGCTGCGGCGGAATGGGTCGCAATACCGCCGACTAGCAGCCTCGTGAAGCCTTAGTGCTCGTCACAGTATGAGCGCTTCCTCGCTTCCATTCGCCTTCTTCGCCAGCCCGGTCCCTTAACACCCACGCAACTCCGTCGCACCTTGTAGCGCCGGCTGACGATCTGGCTGAGCAGCAGCGACGTGGTGTGCTGCCCGCTGGACGCCCCAGGCACCATCTGGTCTCCCGTGTCGATGCCGCTGCGCATGGTACCGAACCCGCCCTGCCCCGCCAGCCCCCCGGACAGCATGCGGGCCGCCACGTCGTGCCTCGCGCCCTGCGGCTGCCCCGAGGACGCATAGGTAGAGGACGTGCGCCCCGTGTTGCCCGGCTTGCTCAGGGCCGCCACCTCCGCTGGGGTCATGGCGCTGGCCACCACGGCGCTGCCCGAGTTGCCCCCCGCGCCGTGCACCTCCTCAAACATGATGGCGTTGGGCTGGAACTCCACCGCCAGGGCCACGTTGCAGCGCAGCGTGAGGCAGAAGCGCGCCTTCATCAGCGCCTGCAGGGACAGCGCGGACGTGGGGCGCGTGGGGAGCGAGGCTGAATGCGCTGGTAGCTAGGACCCCTCAAGATGCAGGTCAACAGGTCAACCGTGCGTGCACACGTGGCAGACCCCACGAGGAACTTAGCCCCGTTGGGCCGCTCTGTCCAAGGGCCCGCTCCCGCACCTGCATGCCCAGCGACATGGCCGCCACCAGCTGCTGTATGGAGGCGCACGCGTGCATCGCCTGCACCATCTCCACCGCGTGACGGGCCAGCGCCATGTCCGCGCCCAAGCAGCACTGGGCCACGGCCATGGCAATGAGCTCCAGAGAGAGGGGCGCGGAGAAGAGTGCTTCTAGGGGCGCGGGCACCCGCCCCTGGTCCGTGCCCCCGCCACCAGGCCCGCCGCTGCCCACTGCCCCTGCTGCTGCTCCCTCCTCCGTGGGTGCTGCGCCCCCAGCGGCTGTGCCACCATCCTTCCCCGTAGCAGCGTCTCCCCGCGCGGCGGACGCGGCGGCGACCGCCAGGGCGGCGGGGCAGTTGCTGGGCCCACCCAGGATTGTGAGCGCGCCCGCCAGGGTGGTCCCGTGGTAGAGCGGCAAAGCCGCAAAGTGTGTGATGCCCGCGGTTGCGTACAAGTGGGCCCAGTCCAGCGGCAGCGTTTCATTCGCTGTCACTGAGGCCCCATCAGCGGTGCCCGTATGGCCTGACGCAGCTCTCTGCAAGCTCGTCATACGCTGCGGCGGGGTTGCTTGACCCGCCTTCCGAGAGGGGAGGCTGCGGACGACGGCTGCCTGCACACGGCACGTGAGTAAGTGCACAAGTTCAGCTGCCACCGGCATTCAGAGCCTAGCAGGACGCACCAAGGGGTTGCCAAAAGTCGAGACCACAAGCCATGCTGTGCATGGCGGCTCGTCATGCGCCGCAGCATGCCACGACCCATGCCGCAAGCTCACGTCGGTTCCCCGTAACCCAGCGAGCAAGACGCACCGCTGACGAGTACATGCACTCCAGTGAATGCTGGTCCGGGTTGTCTAGCGACTGCGCGCTCTCGCCCGGCCGGGAGATGGAGATGCAGCTGCCCGGCGGCAGGGCCAGGTCCTGCGGCCCTCGCCGCGCCAGCACCACCAGGCAGTCGTGCGTCTGCGACAGCACGGTGAGGCTGCCAGGGAGCGCAGGGGAGGGCACAACCGAAACAGATGGTACGAGGGGGTCCCTGCAACCTGCGCGCTCGGCTCAGGGGTGTCGTAATGCGGCGCTGTACTTCGACAAGAAAGTGAGAAGGTGGTGTTGAGAGCAGTACAAAGAAGGCATGGGTTGTGGTCAAGCGGGCTTTATTATGTCTGCTGTGTGCTGGGACAGCGCGTCAGAGATGCACGTGGCAGCTGGGACGGCGGCTCGTCGTGCAGGTGGCACAGCAGCGAAATGGTCGAGGTGCGTTGCAGCGCCCTGAGTCACCCCCAGCGGTTGGTGCGGAGTCAGGCACACCTCTCACCTGACCGCAAGAGCCCCTGTGCTTTCCATCGTCAACCTCAGGGCCGTGTCCACACGGCTTATCCATGTGCCCTGTGGGTTGGAGAGGCAACCGGCAGGCTGGGAAAAGCGGCCCTAGCGCAGGGTTCAACTGTGCCTTCGCTTAATGACTATCCCGTTCTTCCTGAGAAATGAATCCTGTCTCGCCTGCAACAGGCGGCAGCAGGGGCTTCGGCTGTGTTCGCACGGACTAGTAACCCATACCTGCAATGCTGCGAGTTGTCGTTGCAGGAGGAGGACCTGTGAAGCAAACCCAGGTCATGAGGCTTAGATGAAAATGAAACCAGTGGCAGATACCTGTGCGCTTTCTCGCAGGAACAAGAAGTCAGCGTTCAACGGGCACGGTCGAAAGAGAAGTGTTCCCACCCCTGCCAGTCTTGATTGACAAGAACAAGCAGTGAGCCACTAAAATTTCCCGGCTGAAAAGAAAGGCAACGTTAACGGCTACTTTAGAGTTCACCGAGGCTGGTTTCCACCAACGGGTGTAGCGGAGCTTTCCCAGGCCAACGTCACGAAACCACTTACCACAGGTGGAGTAGTCTGTGTTTGCGCTTGTGCCAGATAATTCCATTGAGCCGCTGAGTGCTGAACTGACTTGGCCGGCGGAACTGCCTGCCCTCCATGGTTCACGTCAGCTGATAAAGAGATAGATTTTGTTGGGGGAACAGGAGGCCTCACTAAGTTCTCCTCGATCCGAGACGGCTTCCCAAAGCAAGCCCCAAGGCAAGCCATTTTAGTCCCGCACGTATCAGCCTGAGGAGCTCTTTAAGTTGTCACATGTGCTTTGTTATTTTACGTTTGAGGTGCAGGCGCTTGTCCTCTTGCCAGCCTAGTCGCACCCATTTCTCTTACAGCGAAAGGTCAAGGTTCTGCTCCGTAACGTCCATTATCAAACTGACAAGCTGCATGTCAACGGCTTGAGTTGAGAGGGCTTGGTCCTCTGCTCCCTCTGTCCTCCGCCCTGCAGGAGTACGGGAGGGTCAGCACGTACCACGCACTACAGCAGGTGCCAAGGGTGTTGGCAGCCCAGGAGAGACCCGTGCTAATCCCGGCATTCCAAATGCCTTACTTTCAACCGTTTGAAGTCACTTTAGACCAAAGCTTGGCAGTCAACTGGGCCCACGGCGTTGTGTGCCCAGACACCCCTGAGCAGCCCCTTGTGTTCCTGGCAACTCTGGTTAACCTACTGCGACCCCTATTGAATCAGCACACGTGGGGTCACCGCTGGCCGTCCCCTGATACGCAGACCTGCGTCAACGTCCAGGGTCCAGCATGGCCCAGGGTAGCAGTCTAGCAGTGTGCCGCCGCACCCAGAAGGCCGCACACGGCCGCACCAATGTGCAATGGATGCATCTCCCATTTCAAGTTGCGTGGGTCACTTGGCGTTGGCCCCGCCCATTCTCAGTGACCGCGTTTGTATGACAGCTGTAGTGCACATGCAGCGGTCCCCACGGATGCATACTGCCGACTACCGTTAACGATGGTTGTGGTAGGGATGCCTGGCTCCCTCCTGAAGGTAGTCCGCTTTAGCTGGTTCAACCAGGTTCAACCTGGCTGGGAGCTCCGACATTCGTGCATGGTGCGCCGAAATGATTTGTTCGGGCCCAGGCAAATCCTTCCTTGTCATGATCACAGGCCACACCGGCGTGGGCAAGCGGCACAGGTTGCAGTCGTTGATGCCCATGCCGCTTGCCATCAGGAAGCACCCCACCGAGAACCCTCCTTGGCATAAGGGTAATGGGGCTCATCACTCCGCTATTCGCCTGGGCCTGCCTGGGCTACGGCAACCACGAATGGATGAACATTCGTGGAGACCACTCGCATGTCCACAAGCACGCCTGCAGCCAGCCAGTTGCAACATCCGAGGCAACCAAACACACGGCCCAGGGACTGGGAGTAGCGTCCACATAACCCAAGCGGCCAGGAGGAAGCCCAAGCCTCTAGGTCTCAACTGCACAGTTGCGTGAATGGCGAGGGCCGGGTGAGGCACGGGAAGGGCGCGCTACGTGATCATGGCTCGTCCACAAGTTGGGAGATGTCAAAGGCGCTCGAACTGTTTTACACTCAGAGCCCCACGACCACGGCGTAGGGCTTGATGGTCCTGGGGGCCAAGGGGGCAGGGCACAGGGACATCAAGTCACGGAAAATACGTCAAGTACCCCAGCACCAGGAAGCCACCTTTGCTTGCAGCTACGTGCTCTGCACTCTTGCACACGTCGCCGACACAGCGGCCCCATGCCCACGAACGGGAAAAGTCTGCACCGAGAGAGTTGCCCGAGAACACATCAGGTCCATTGCAATGCTGCATACGCAATTGGCAGGGCTCAACGAGCCCAAGGAAGAGTGACAGGCTGGAGGAGGCTGGTCAATGGGTATCTGCTTCCCGCATGCCACGTGGACTTCCACACGGACTTAGGCAACTACGGTACCCTAGGAGCCATTGCCACCGTGCAGTGCTCCGGCCCTGCTGCTAGGGCAATACTTTCTTCGACCGTTGTGGCTTACCAGGAGGGCACCAGCCCATTCTGCACGTAGGGGTCAGCCTCCACAAACGCCTTGATCTCCTGCATGGCATGGGCAATGCACAAAAGTGTCCAAAGCGTTTGTCGACAAGCAAGCGAGCGAGCAGAACCTACCTGCTGTACCCCAGGCTGCACATGGCAATTGCAGCAACACGCCTGCTGTATGGCTGAAACCAAGCGCAATCCTGTCAGTCCCGGTTTTGCCAACGTGGCAACGAGCCGAGCCCACTCCACAGTCCAACCTGCGCTGCCTGTCGACCGCCTCTATGCTTTCCGTAACACCAGCTCCACGAAACTAGACCATGCGACAGACTTGATGGTTGCAGCTGCCACAGTCCTGCCGAACTTTTGTGTGGGTCCCTCACCTCAGGCGTCGAGTCTTTGAAGATGAACAGGGCTCCCTCCGGTGTCTCCCCAACCGCTCCGCCCATCACCATCTTGCCGGCTTCCACCTACGACGAGCGGACGCGGACACGGCGTCAATTGTTACGACTTGCAGAGACAAGGGCGTCTGGTGCCGGACCTCTCCCAGGTGCCGTGCACAGGCATCGACCCAGCGAAACGCTGAAGGATAGTGCTCCCGTAAGTACGCCAGGAAAGGTCCCACTGCGTGCCAATGGAGAACAGCCACAGCCAGTACGTGGCGCGCAGAGCTGCAGACGATATACGCCCATTGCGCTTCAGCCTCATGAGCCCAGCTGCGAACCGCCAGCGCCTGCTGCACCACCTCGGCAGTCCCATCCCAGCAAGCCCGAACACGTGGCACGCAGTGCGCGTTATCAAGCACCCGCATGATGCTACTGCTGCCGGCACACGTGGCCATGTCATTGCAACATCCCAGCGGCATCCGCACCTTCTTCTTCGCGCCCTCAAGGTGTGCCGCGCGGAACGGCCCTCGCCGTTCCAGGATGTCGGACACATAGCTGTATTGCAGCAGGTGATACTGCAGGAGCAGCACAAAGGCACAGCGTCGTCAAGGCAGGTATGGGTTGTGCTTGGTACGGCATCAGGTGCGGCGCGTACGGGAAATCAGTTGCCCTGATTGGGCCCACAATGCTTGCAGTTTACTTCATGCCGCGCCATGCTTTTGCAGGGGAGCATATCCGGTCCTTCGTGTCCACTGCACTCTCCGTCGAGGCTTTGCGTACAGTGACAGGTTACTACTTCACAACAGGGCCAGCTCAGGGCAGCACCAGGCCAAGCCCTTTCACTGTATAACACCGGAACGACACAATAGGCGCGCGTACCTTGGCCGGAGCAGGTGCCGCCGACGCCTGCGGCAAGGTGACAGAGCCACGGTCGGCAGGAGTTGTAACGTGGAGCGTGGGGCGGAAGCGAGACGTGTGCAGGGTGGTGAAGGACCTCGGCCAGAGCAGTGCGGGGCCGTCCAGTGAAGGTGCTACAGACTGATCATGACCCGTCCCATGTAGTGCTGTAGCTAAAACTTGCTTTGCACGAAAATCTCACCATAGCGCGCACGCAGAGGTTGCCCCTGGCGCTGTGGCGAGAGACGCGATTCGCAAGGTTGAGAGCCCTAGAAGCAAGCATTGTATCAAGACAAGTTGGGTGGCTGTGCTGCGGCAGAGTCGGGGAGTCGCATTGCAAGGAGCGAGTGCCCGCATTGCCCGTACGGCCATGTCGCTCCCATCCAGGGCAGATGGATGGCGGTAATCGGCACCTTGGTGCGTTGACCTTGTCGTCGCCGATGCATGCGCCCAAATTGCTGGGATGCGGAGCCTGAGGGCAAGCGCAGGGTCGGCACAGGCCCCTGACCACGATAAAAGTTCCTCCTGCACGTGCTGCCGAGAGCTTTACAACTCCAGTGATGTTTTAAACTAAAGCCTTATCAGTAGGCCCGCATTGGCAATTATGGAGGACTCGACGCTGAGTGCGCTCCGCAATTGCCTGCTTCCGATATACTGCCTTTGGGTCTTGGTTCAGGGCCTTTTACTCTCGCTGCTTGGCGCCGTGAAGGTAAGTCACATGCCTCGAGCTGCAGGTCGGCCGCCGGTGCTGTTGGAGGAAGTGTTCGGTTGCTTTCGGGGATGGGCTTAAAAAGCGAACAGGTGTGGACACGACTCGCTCACCTTCCCGCCACGTGTCGACTTTTCAAAAACCTATCATGCAACCGTTTGCGGCAGCTTGCGCGCAAGGACGTGCTCCTGGCCTCGCTTTCCCATGACTAATAGGAGTTGGGCTCTTCCCCAACCCCGCCTTGTTCCACCCGATTACGAATCAGCTGTCGCGGCCTTCCCTTGCTGCAGGGCATCATTGTCTTAGTGCCTGTGACCGCGCTCACGGTGCCAGCATGGTGCATGGCGGTAATGACCAACTGGCCACATCAGGTCATCCTGGCCTTCATATCCGTTGCAGTCACGCGGGTAGGTACCCTGTGTGGCTCCACGCACGCCCCTTGCACCTTTCGAGAACCCATTGCCCAACCCACCCTACTCTCCACAACCCCCACCCTATTTTCCACAACTTCTCATGTGCAATATGCACCTCTGCCAGCAATTTTGGGCACCTCGCCCGCACTACCGACAATGGTCAACGGGTCCGCCCTCGCTGCCCTTGCTGCCCTCGCTGCCCACCGCCCTCCCCAGCGCCTGGGCCCCAGCTTGCGCGTGCTGGTGCTGCTGCTGCTGCCCTTGCCGCTGCTGCTGCTGCCGCTGGCGCTGTGCCTGGGCAGCTTCCTGTTCTCCGCGGGCGTGGGCTTCTTCTGGCCGCTGGGCGCCACGGTGGCGGTGGGCAGCCTGCTCCCCGCGCAGCAGCTTCTGGAGGTGGCGGTCATGGAGCCCATAGACCTGGCGCGGGTGGGTCTGACGGCAAGGGACCGGGCTGTCTTGTGTTGCACGGGAGTGGTGCTGCGTGGTGCTAGGTTACGGTAGGGCAAAGTAAATGGTGGCAAGGAACCGCTCCGGTGCGACTGCCCATTCCGCCTTTGTGGCTCACGGCGTCCTTTCATGCCAAAACGCTCTGAAGCGTGCATATGTGTGCCTCGACCGCGCCACTCGCGCAGTCCTGTGCGGTGGAGGTGTGGCGCTTCAGCACTGAGTCCTCCGTCACCTTCCTGGAGGAGCTGCGGCGGCCCTACTACGGCGAGCCGCTGGACGTGTCCCCCTTGCGCCTGCTGGTGGCCGTGCTGCTGTCGCTGCTGTGCTCCGTCGTCAGCACCTTCGCCGTCTTCGTGCTGGGGCTGCTGCGCCTGCCCTTCGTGGTCGTGCGGTGAGGGCGAGGGGCAGGGGTCCAGCGAGGGCTCGGGGCCAGGGGTGGTATCCGCAACGAACCTTGCTTGCACATAAGGAGGATCTGTGTTATCCATCACTTGGTTATCCTCCGTCCTTTCTCCCAACCCGCCGTGCTCCCCTCGCAGATCCCTGGCCGAGTGGGTGGGCGCGCTGAGGCGCTGCCCTGTGAAGCTGCTGTGCGTGTGGCTGCCGTTCTGGGTGCTGGGCGTGCCCATGGTGCCGGTGGCGGTGCTGCTGGTGTTCCTGGCGGTGCTGCTGGGCTGCTTCACGTGGCTGGGCCCTGCATGCGGCGTGGCGGGATACGTGTCCACGTGAGTGGGAGCGGGGCCGGCGGGTGCGGCCAGGGGTGCGACACAGACACCAGAGGGCGTCAGGTTTTGGTGTCGTCCCCAGTCCATATCTTCAATGACCAAGTGCCATCCGAGGGTGGCGCGGCTTCTGTTTAGACTGGCAAACCGGCAGTTTAAGGGACGTCTCAAGCTGGCCATTGTACTGTGTACTGAAGGCGTTGGTTGAGGCAAGAGCGGCTGCGGTGGATCCTGCAAGCCTCACCATGACTTACCAGGCCATCACGCAGGGGTGCCCCTCGACAGACCTACCTTGAAACGCACCACTCCTTACCCGTGCTCACCCCCCGCTGCCCCCTGCAGCCCCACGCACCGCAGCTACGGCTGGGCGCTGTGGTGCGCGCTGGACCACATGTATGCCCACATCTACCAGCTGGACGAGGCGGCGGTGCGCCTCACCGGCCTGGGCACCGTCAGCGTGCTGCCGCCGCCAGCGGGGTATGCCAGTGGCCGGCAGGCGGTGAGCGCGGCGGCGGGAAGGGCAGCGTACTTGTCTTACAAACTGTCGTATGTCGTACTCCGTTGTTGTGCTTCGGGGGCAACAGGGTTGCAGGGCGCGGGACTGGGGGCAGGCTGGGGTAATTGGGCATGGGTGGAAGCTGGGGGGAGGGTTGCGGCGCTGCCTCCGTATGCACGTGTGAGGCACTAGGAGCACAAGGCTGCGCGTGGCTTGTGACGACGCCTACATGGCCCGCTTGTGCACGTGCCGCGACAGCAAGGCTGCGTGATACGACCTCGATGCATGACCGTACGCCGTCGTTGCCTCCCTATCGCCACCGCAGGACGGCACCGGCGCAGCGGCGTCAGCGCCTGCCGCCGCCTCCGCCGCCCCCGCCCCCCCCTCCCCGCTGGACCAGGCGTGGCACACGTTCGAGGACCTGTGCAATGCGGGGGTGCAGCGGGCGCTGCTGTGGGGCTGGATTCCCCGCACGGACCTGGCGGACACGGAGGCGTACCTGTTCATAGGGCTGCCGGCCATGGCCCTGCTGCAGCTGCTGGCGGACGCAGCCGAGATCCCCCACACTTGGATGCCGGGGTCCGAGGGGAAGGAGGCAGGAGGGGAGTCTGCAGGGGTGGGGGTGGCCGTTTCGGGGGGCGGGGCGGCGAGCGGCGTAGCTTCGGGTGCGGGACAGGCGGCGGAGGGGCGGAAGGAGGCGGGCGGCGAGGGCGAGCAGGCAGGAAGGCAGGGGCGGGCGGCAGGGGCTGGGGATCAGCGGTCGCCACCGTCACCGCCGTCGTGGTTGGTGCAGATGTCGAGTGGGGCCGGCAGGGCCCGGTCACGCCGCTCACGGAGCAGGTCTCCCCTGCGCCCCTCCAGCCCCGTCCTGCCGGCCGCTGCCCCACCAGCTGCTGCCCCACCTGCTGCTGCCCCACCCTCTGCAACACAACCCACCGCACCTGCAGCGCAGGAGCCCGCACCCGTTGCTGAGGAGCCGGTCGGTTCCTCCCCTCCCGCGCCCGCCTCCCCGTCCTTCTCCATGCCCGGCGCGCTCGCCTCCCCGCAGCCCATCAGCACAGCGCTCGCCGCTCCGCAGCTCCCGTCCCCCATGCTCTCCTCCTCCCACACCATCCACCACCCCGACCAACACGACCAGTCCTGGGACGCGCGCACCGTCCACAGGCGCTACAGCTTGACCAGTGACGTGGGGTCTGTCATCGTGCACGACGACCCAGACGGCCTGTCCGTCCCCTGGCGGGATCCCACAGACAACACCTCCATCTCCGCCTCCGCCTCAGCTTCCGCCTCACAGGCGCTTGCCCCTGGGGTGAGGATCCCCCCTGGGGCAGCGTCTGCCCTTCGTGCGACAGCGGCGGGACGCAGAGACAGCCCCCGGGATAACTCCAGCGGATTCGGTCGGGCCGCCAGCGATCGATCTGGCTCCGCCACCCCAGCGTCAGAACGGCTGGCGGGAGGCTTTACGGAGACAGAAACGGAGACGGAGACGGAGGGCGAAGGGCAGGGCCGGAGGGAAGGGAGGGGTCAGGGGGCGCAGGGGGCTGGGCAGCCGGCGGCGGCGGCGGCGGCGGACACTCTGGAGCGTGAGGCGACGCTGGCCAAGGGTATGGGGGAGCTGGAGGCGGTGTTGGGGGAGGATCTGGGGGCCCTGGAGCGGCGCAGGGCGACCGCAGGTGGAAACGCTCCAGCAGGACAAGATGTGGGCAGCGCTGCAGATGGTGCGGGGCAAGGCCAGGCGGCGCAGCCGCCGCTGGGGCTGCCTCCGCGGCCGCCGAGCCGCCGGCCAAGTGAGCCAGGGGCAGCGCAGCCGCCGCCGCAGCAGCAGCAGCAGCAGCAGCAGCCGCAGCAGGGGCACCCGGCGCAGCTCCCGGCGCTACCGGCTGTGTCCACGGGCGCAAGCAGCAGCTCCTGCCCTCCAGTCCCCGCGCCCGCGGCGCTGCTGCCCCTCCCGCCCCTCCCTCCGCCTCCCCAGACGCCCTCCCTCGCCCCGAGGGCCGCCCTCGGACCCACTGCACACGCACCCTCGACCAACTCGCCCAGCCTGCCGCAAGACACCACAGCCGCCCCCGCTTCCCCTTTCAGTGCTACCGCAGCTCCCTACATACCCAGTCCCTTTGCGGGCGCTGCACCAGTGACGCCCACAGCGGTAACACCCACAGCGGCGGCGGCAGCCCCTGGCACGTGCGCCGTGACTCTGGCTGCTGAGCAGCTGGACCCGGGGGTGGCGGCGGCGCTGCTGGAGGAGCTGGCGGAGCATGTGCTGACGGCGGACATTGGGTTCTCCTCCGCCGCCAACCCCGTACGGCTGCACAGGAGCCTGGCGGCTCTGCAGGTGAGCGGCTGGGAGTTGAAGGGAGCAGGGCCATGCGCGAGCCGGGCTGTGGTGCAAAGCCGCCTGCGCACCTGGCCTGTTGGCGGCCTGGCGGGCTAAGCTTTGTAGCCGGACGCTTCTTTGCCTCCCCTTTCTTAACGGGGGGATCAATGCATCACCCGCATCGTATAATAGTACGCAACGCACCGGCGGACCTGCAGCTGAATAGTCCTTCTGCTGGCCTTCTGTCATTGTTTAACCCCCCTCCAGGCCACCCCTGGCGAGCTGGCCTACATGATGTGCCACACAGCGCTGCTGGGGGACCCGCGGGTGCTGGAGCTGGTGCCGCTGGCGGTGGTGGAGCCCACGCGCGGGCGATCGGGGCACAGGGGCCACACGCACACGCTGTCGGGCGGCTCCTCCCAGGCAGGGGCAGGCACAGCGGCGGCAGCAGCGGACGCTGCAGCGGCAGGGGCAGCGGGCGCAGCCCTCCCAAGGGGAGCAGGGAGTGTGGGCTTGGGTGTTGGGGAGCGCCCGGGGACGGACACGGGGCATGCGAGGCGGCCGCTCCGAGGCAGGTGGTCGCTGAGTGGGGTGGCGGGCCGGCCGGCCAGTGGGCCGGTGGGCAACGTGGCGCGAGAGGCGCCTGCGGGGTCCGCGGACGAGCCGGGGTCGGCCGGGCCGGGGGCAGAGGGCGGCGCAGGAGGGGCAGCTGCGGGGCCAGGTAGCACCGCGGCGGAGAGGGGGCTGCAGTACTGGTTCTTCGGTAGGCGGGTCAGCAGGGATGGAGCAGCTGGGGGTGTGCAACCGGCCAGCGGGGGGCCCAGCAGCCCGCTGATGTGGCTGGCCAGCCCAACACTGGGATCGGCAGGTAGAGGGATAGGGGTGGACATACCCGCGTCCGGGTCCTCGCCGGTGCCCTCGCCGATGCCGCACCAGCGTTCCCACCATAAGCAGCACCAGCACAGCCGCAACCCCTCTGTTGCCAGCGTTGCACAAAGTGTGTGCACCAACCTGGACAGCGAGGCGGCACAGGACGACGTGCTGCTGCCTCAGGCGCCCAGCGTCGCACACAGCACGGCAGCAGAGGGCGATAAGCAGGCGCCGGCAGCGGCTGCAGCGGCACGTGCGGCAAACAACATGCCCACGACACTCGATGAAGCCGCTGCCATGAGCACCGAGAGCAACGCTGCTCCTTCTGGTGTCTCCTCCCCTGCTGTTGCACTAGCACCTGCAGCCTCCGAGCACGGCAGAGCAGCAGCCCCCACCCTGCACACCGTGCCGGAGCAAGGCGCCTCCCCGTCCGTGTCCCGATCAGACGCCTCCTCCTCCTCCAACGTCTCAGGAACGGCAGCAGCATCCGAGCTTCCGGCTCCGCCGCAGCCGCCACCGCCCCCACAGGCCCCTCCACAGCAGCCCTCGTCCACGGGGCACTTCTGGCCCTTCAGCCGCCACCGCCGGGCGCGCAGCAACCCCATGTCCTCCCTGGTGCTCCATTCGCACGGTGCCGAGGGAGACCAGGTCACTGACAACGATGATGACCTGATGTCGGCCTCGCCGCGCTCTGTGCCCGGCGGCGGAAACCAGACTCCTACAGGTGGTACCGGCGGTGGTGGTGGTGGTAGGGGTGCATCAGGGGGTGGTGCTGCAGCAGCAGGGGCAGCAGGCGGGACAGAAACAGGCGTCCGTCGCTACCGCTGGGGCCGTCGAGTCAGCGAGCAGGGCGACGCGGCAGCTGGCAAGGAAGCGGCGGCGTCTACCGGCGGTGCCACGGATGCAGCCCAGAACGGCACGGCGCACTCGCGCACCCCGACGGGTAACGCAGCGCATGGGCACACACACACGCATGGGGGGTCGGAGGCGGGGGTGTTCGTGTCGGCTGCGGCGGCGGGCAGGGGCTGGAACGTGCCGACTGTGACCCCTCAGCGGTTGTCGGAGCTGCATGCGTTCACGGCTGCCGTGCAGAGTGTGGCCACGGCGCTTAGTAAGAAGGAACGCATGAAGGCGATCATGGGGCGACTGCTCACAAAGTACGGCACGTGTGCGAGCAGCGTGTGTGGGGATGGAGGGGCGGGGGCTGTGGCTGGGGTGGCGCGCAGCGAGGTGGGGTCGGAGGCGGTTGCGTGAGCCTGGTTGGTGCATTTTCGTTGGAGGGTTGTGGGGATGTGTTGAACCTATGACGTGCTGCTGGCGGGTTATAGAGAGAGTGGAGGGCCGTGCCGGTTGCAAGCGTTGGTGCATGTACTGTAATGAGGTGATGCCAGTGCAACTTTTGCAGTTGGGCAGCACCTCAAGGGTTGCAACACTGCCGAGGCAGTGAGCACAGGTATGGTTGGCATAGCAGCGAAACGCCGTTTGAGTGGGCTGCTTGTTGTAGAAGCACAGCCAGGATAATTTTCTTGGGCCGCAAGGTGCACAAGCTAGTGCTGCGTTGAGCACCCTACAGAGGGGCTCCCAGGTGCACGTCTGCATGTCAAAAGCAGCCATTCTCATGCTGTGTAGCATGTACATCGGGTCTCCTGTGGTATGCAGCGCTTTCCGAGGGGCGAGTTTGCCTTGCTTTGTGCGTCCTGGTGGCAGAACTCCTTGATCACTACCTTGGAGCAGCCCGTAGCCGGGTCACTAAGGACATGCGTTTGGGGTGTGGTGTGATGGGGCGAGGCCTTTTCTATATTCTGCGGCGGATATTCTATAGGTGTAGAATGTACCCACGTAGGGTCTGGTAAACGCCCTTTGCGTGCATTTAGGTTGAGGACTCGCGGTTTATGACCCCTGTTTATGACTAGGGCAGGCGGTGCAGGCAGCGGTGCAGCAAATGACGTCGTTAATTGCCACCGACTGTGCTGGCGCAATGCTTCCCTTCTATACCAAAGCCAGTCCTATTTAATTTTTACGGCATCGTTACAGTACTGTCTGACATACCTACCATAGCACTGGTATCAGCATTGCCGTTTCCTGGCATGCTGAGCGCTGGGGCTAACTGCTCACAGGGCGCAGGGGAGGAACAGCTACCCAACCTGTCATACTGGAGCAAAAGATAGCAGTATTTAGCATTGTATTGTGGCCCATTACAACGGGATGATAACCCTCCGTACAAGATCTGCAACTGTGGGCGCCACACTGTGGGCCTCACTCTCGCAACCAGCACGCTGCATTGACCTGTATGTGCTGGCATCTTATTACAGCAACGCAAGTATTTTCATGCAGGCCTGCCGCTACCTCTATGCATGGTGAACAAATGCATGTGGGTACATTTATGGCGTAATCTGGGAGGAGAAAACAATGGAGCTTTTACGGGCGCAGACGTTACCTTGCAGACCGCACACCAGGCATGTCAGCTGAACTCCAGAATGGCCTATCAAGGAGACGCAGCGCTTGGACGGCAACCACTCCATCCATACGACGGGCAAGCCCTTCACCCGGCGAACCAACAAGGTCCACACGACTGCCATGACTGACAAGGTGTGTTACGACATCATGCCGTGCACGACCGCCAGACGTGTCGGCGGGCAGTAACATTAGGCACGTGGCGGTCACGAGTACGCACACCGTCATCGCGGAAAAGGGCACGCGTGCAAGCTCATATCACCGGGAGCCAGCACGCCCTGTGCATATTGCGGGGTGAATGTAGGTTTGACTAGTTTTGTCCACAGTGCCACGCTGGAGTCGGGGTACTCGCCGGTGTCCGCTCCGGCCAGACCCTCAGCCCTGAACACTTGCATGCATGGGACCATCAGGGAGCATTGGGATGGCGACACACCTGCATAAACAACCCAGTACGTCGTAAAACGATGTCCTGTTTCACTTTGTCTCCCTTTCCCGTCCCTAGACACCCTGCAGGATAAGCTAACGCAATAACATGGTCAGTCACGAGGAAATCGCTCGTGTTCTCGAAGCTGCAGCTGCTGCTAAGTCTTGCAAAGTGACGCCGGAGGAGGTCGGTTGGCTGTCGGCCTTCCTGGTCAAGATGCCGGAGAATGAGCTGAAATTGGCTCCAATGCGCTCTGGCACGGCGGCTGTTGTAGCGTTTGTGCGCGCTCGTTACCGCGACCAAGGTATGAGGTTTCGCCAAGCCAGGTTTCGCCTTGTTCTTCGGTGGTGCCGGTTGCGCAAGAGGCCAACGTGCAGGGGCGTTTTGCCCGCCGTGCGAAGCGCCCTGCCCATCTTGCGTCCATCCCAGCTGCATTGCAGCTTGTCTTGCCAACGGCTTCTGCAGACACCTTGATGGCGTTGTGCCATTTGCGTGCATTCGTCTTTGGTTGGCCGTTGCTGGGAACCCCTCTACCTCGCCGCCACGTGTATGCACTCTCCGCCACACTTCACACATCGTCATCGTGCGCCTTCGTGCACTGGATTTCATTGCCTGTATATGCCCCGCTGCCACTCCCCCGTGCAGCCACGGCGGCTGGCGTGGGCGTGGGGAGTGCGGCGGGAGCTGGTGAGTTGTCCATGTTTTCACGGGGGCATCCGGCGCGTCCAGCAGTGAGCCTACAAGAGGTGCCCACGTTACACCGGATTCTCCTGGAGAGGCGCTTTTCCACCGCGATCGGTAAAGCGGGGTGCCTGGGGGCACCTGAAGAATCCCAACCTCCCTACACACCGCTGTAGTACTCCAATGGCCCATCATTGCCCGGTCTACCTATGAGATCTCTGGTGCTCAGAATCCACACCTTTCTTTGTTCCTGCTCCGTCCAGGCTTGAGCCCTGGGTGCGGTGCGCTAGCGTGTGTGTGTGGCCTCGCCTGTGCCGTCTTTCGGGTGGCTCTTGGCTCTTGCGAGGGGTGTGTGCCTACGGAGCATTGCCCCTGTTTTGGGGGCCGCTCCCTTGCCTTGAGGACCCTTTCAGGGCCTCCCTGCTGTGAGCCGGCTCTGCGGAGCGGCGTATCAGTGTAAGAACCGTACGCCACCGCGTTTGCTGTGTCTGAGCACTCCCCGCACCCAAATCCGCACCCCACCTTGCACGTACGCATCGAGCACGTGCAGTGGCATACCGTTCCTTACCTGCATGTGCCGTGTGGCCGCTCCTATCCTGTGCAGACGCAGTGGCTGACGTGGGCACCCGGAGCACATCAGCTGACGGTGAGCGCCCACAATGCCATTTCCGTAGTGATCAGTTCTTGACGTCTGACCCAACGGCATCTGTGCGTGAAGGTGCACGTGCGTTTGCATGCACGTGCATGTACGCCTGTTGGGCCTGTCTGTGCATGTTGCATGCATTCTGCTGGTAAAGCGTCGCATCTCACGCTTAGGTACCCATGCATGTGGTAAACCGGGCCCTTGGGGCAAGGGGGGGAGGGGCAGCCTCGGTGTTCATATTCATCTAGTGTAGAGGGAGCTGCCGCGCGTGTCGCTGCATCACTGTCGTCAGTCTTGGCTGGCTGCTGGAGCCACATGTTGGTCGGCCCCAAACGCACACAGCTTTGCTACAGGGGATTGATGAGCTGGGTAGCGGCAAGATGACCTGGGTAAGGTGTGGGTAGGCAGGCAGGAGTTGCCAGATGAGGGTGAACGGGGATGCAAGGGGAAGGGGCATGGAGGGACGCGTGTTGTGGTGATGGGTGCCTGGTAGGTGGAAGGTGCATGTCATTGCGAGACCATAGCGGCACGACGGGTGGGTATGTTGCCTTGAATTGGCGGGAAGGGGCGCTGACGTCGCCCACCCTTTTTCCCATGCAGCAGGCCCGGAGCTGTTCAACAACATCACGGTGTTCGTGCCCGGGCGTTCAGGCTATGTGAAGCGGAAGTACTCCGAGCTCAGCAAGGACAAGTTCATAACGAAGATTTTACGCGAGGGCAGCACACGCGTCGTGCGGGTGAATGCGCAGCCGTCCAAAGTCCTGGTTGTGGACGACTGCGCCGACACAGCTGTGGACGTCGACGACGTGCAGCTGCAGGACGACATCCAGCTGGCGGTGGTGGTTCGTGCGGAGGACGCGATCAACAAGCTCGTGCCGACGGTTAGTCGGTTCAGTTTGCACACGCACACGACTGGCCTGTCCACTTGCTTTACTTGTTGACGCGCAGGATGCCTGTACACTCCGTCTTGGTGCGCCTGTCAACGTGAACCGTAGACGGAACCAGCAGAAGGGGAGCGCTGCCGTGCCAGATTGCACGTTCGGAGAGACTCCGTGGCGTGTGTTTTTGCTCTTTTCCTCATTGACTTCCGTTGTTGAAGGCCACTGGGTCAGGCTTGCCTTTAGTATGTGCTGAGCGCCTGACCGAAAAGCATGCTGGTGCCCCGCCCAGCCTGCTCCAGGTGGAGACGATTCAGGGCTGGAAGGAGGGCCGAATCGCTGCGGAGAAGTACTACGCTGCGGAATGGGCCAGGGCATTCTTCGCCGACGAGGAGGGTGAGGGTACCTTCGACTGTAGGGCACGGGGTGGGCAACCTGCTCCGGAGCTGGCGTTGTTGAACGAGGTTATCAGCATCCCCGGGGTGAAGGAGGGCGCAAAGGGCTCAAGCTCATGTGGCCGCATGCCGTCCATTTCGTCTGCCGTGTTGGGCCCGTGACTCCACTCACCTGACGAGCACTGACGAACGCACACCCGTGCCACCGCATGATGTGTTGCCCACCTGGGTTCACCTATTTGACTGACCGCACACTAGACATAAACAGGCCTGCATGGCCATGCCATCTTCCACGGTTTGTGTTATGCCGTTAGGTGCCCAACGCTGGTGCGGTAAAACGATCATGGGACTGGAGGAGGACTGCCAACTGCAGGTCAACATCCACGGCCTTGCGTACTCCCTGCAGCAGGTGGTGCTTGTCGAGCGAGCACCACGCATAGACCTGGAGCACGTGGTGGCGCTGCAGCTCAAGATGGAGAAGCTCGAGTAAGCCCGTGGGAGGCTCGGTGTATGTGTTTGTGCCCTTGTACTAGCGGGCCAGGGCTTTCAGAAGCCGGGCAAGTGCTACACGACCCTCATGGTCGTTGAAGGGAACCCCAGGAGGGGTGGTTTCATGCGTACGGCAGGCCATGTGTGGTTGACCCAGGGTCAGAATGCGGCAGTTGTTGCATACAGCGCGGCCATGCACTTACAGGCAATGCTGTGCATGGCACCCCAAGGCAGTGGCAGCGGCGCTCAGGCAATGGCCCCAAGCCATCACCGTGCGGGTGCAACCCCAACTGCTGATTAACGTGTGCACTGGTCGATCATGCACCAACACAACCCCACGCAGGCGGCTCGTGGCAGCCGGCGTACCCGACACTGCCATGCTGCAGGACCCCGCAACGGGCCTGATCAAGCCCTTGCACGCCTTCCTCATGGCAGACGGCTGGGCTGACGACAAAAGCGAGGTGGCGGTCTGCGCGATCCGCATGGAGGCGTCCGGCATCATGCCGCTGCTGCCCACTGGCGATGGCGGCTATGCAGTGGGCGACAGCTGCGGCCGATGGCCGGTCGACGACAGCATGAGGAAGCGCGCACAGGTACGGGTGTGCCTGCCGTTACGCTCGAATGGACTCTCCAAGGGCATTTGTTTGCTTCGGGTTGAGCTTGGGGTGTGAGTGAAATAGCATGTGTGTGCATGCGTGCCATGCCCATGCCCCCTGAGCTTTGGCAAACAATTGCTGACTCGTTCCTCAACACGCCCCGGCACGCCTTGCCCACCCTGGACACAGCAATACCTGGCCAAGCCGACGGGACGTCGGCCCCAGTCCGGCGGTGCGGCAACCCAGGCCGGCGCGGGCAGCGGGGGTGGCGAGGCGGCGGGGCTGCGCGGGGGTGGCGAGGCGGCGGGGCCCAGCGGGAGCGGCAGGGCGGCAGGGCCCAGCGGGGGTGGCGAGGCGGCGGGGTCCAGCGGGGGCGGCAGGGCGGCGGGGCCCAGCGGGGGCGGCAGGGCGGCAGGGCCCAACAGCGCAGTGGGCATTGGCTGCTACGCCAGCAGCCAGCAGGCCGCCTGCAGCCCAGCGCCGGCTCACCACCTGCGCACGCAAGGCCCCTCCAGCTCCACCGGCGCATGTGTGCGGCGCCGCGTTGCGCCAGTTTGCTGCCAGCCGCCCCTGCACCCGCCACGCCAGCCCCACATGAGCATGCCCAGCGTGCGCAGGCTGTAGCTGCAGCATGCAGGTGTGGCCGTAGCGTGCAGGTGTGGCCGCAGCGTGCAGGCTGTAGCTGCAGCATGCAAGTGTGGCCGCAGCATGCAGGCTGTAGCTGCAGCATGCAGGCTGTAGCCGCAGCACCCCAGGCTGTAGCTGCAGCACCCAGGCTGTAGCTGCAGCACCCAGGCTGTGGCTGCGATTACAGCAGCATCATGTGAGGCATGTGGGGCAGCGCCTGCTGGCAGGCGAGAGCTGGGCAGCCAGCGACGTGGAGGGTCAAAAGGGGAATGTAACCTGGGGCTGGTGTGTGGGGCTGGGAGTTGGGCGAGTTCGGGGTAACAGCAGTAGGTAGGGGTCTAGTTCTTCCGCGTACGTCATGCATTGTGCGTTGAGGGTACATGACTGTGGGCAATTTCCATCCCACTCGCATGTGCTGTCATAAATACATGTGGCGTACCATTATTGTTCGTGTAAGGGTTTGGAAAGTGCAGTCCGTCCCAAGACCAAGGAGGGCAGTGCGGCTGTACACGTGGCGCCTGGGAATGAGTGTGGAGTGTGTGTGCTGGTGCATACCGATTGTCGTTGCTGAGTCAGAGTGTGTGTGCTTGTGTGTATGTGAGTTGGTTGATTGTGTAGCAGCCGTAAACTTCCGAACTCTTTCCATAAATGCTCTGATGCCCCGTCAAGCAAGGACTATGCTGGCGTTGTGGGTTGTTGGTTTCTATGCGTGCTTAAGCCTGGGCGCATTCCTGGCCATGGGCTTCAACAAATGGCATGTTTAAGACCACCTCCGCCGGCGTTTCGCTTGTCTGTCGGTGTGTAGTACGAGTGGATAACAGGCTGGTGCAGGATGATGTTCGAGGCCGGCACAGTGGGATCGGGTGAGGGTTTCTGGAAGAGTTTGGTGGAAGCGGCGTACCTTCGGGTGCGGGACAGGCGGCGGAGGGGCGGAAGGAGGCGGGCGGCGAGGGCGAGCAGGCAGGAAGGCAGGGGCGGGCGGCAGGGGCTGGGGATCAGCGGTCGCCACCGTCACCGCCGTCGTGGTTGGTGCAGATGTCGAGTGGGGCCGGCAGGGCCCGGTCACGCCGCTCACGGAGCAGGTCTCCCCTGCGCCCCTCCAGCCCCGTCCTGCCGGCCGCTGCCCCACCTGCTGCTGCCCCGCCCTCTGCAACACAACCCACCGCACCTGCAGCGCAGGAGCCCGTACCGGTTGCTGAGGAGCCGGTCGGTTCCTCCCCTCCCGCGCCCGCCTCCCCGTCCTTCTCCATGCCCGGCGCGCTCGCCTCCCCGCAGCCTACCAGCACAGCGCTCGCCGCTCCGCAGTTCCCCTCCCCCATGCTCTCCTCCTCTCACACCATCCCCCACCACCCCGACCAACACGACCAGTCCTGGGACGCGCGCACCGTCCACAGGCGCTACAGCATGACCAGTGACGTGGGGTCTGTCATCGTGCACGACGACCCAGACGGCCTGTCCGTCCCCTGGCGGGATCCCACAGACAACACCTCCATCTCCGCCTCCGCTTCCGCCTCACAGGCGCTTGCCCCTGGGGTGAGGATCCCCCCTGGGGCAGCGTCTGCCCTTCGTGCGACAGCGGCGGGACGCAGAGACAGCCCCCGGGATAACTCCAGCGGATTCGGTCGGGCCGCCAGCGATCGATCTGGCTCCGCCACCCCAGCGTCAGAACGGCTGGCGGGAGGCTTTACGGAGACAGAAACGGAGACGGAGACGGAGGGCGAAGGGCAGGGCCGGAGGGAAGGGAGGGGTCAGGGGGCGCAGGGGGCTGGGCAGCCGGCGGCGGCGGTGGCAGACACTCTGGAGCGTGAGGCGACGCTGGCCAAGGGTATGGGGGAGCTGGAGGCGGTGTTGGGGGAGGAGCTGGGGGCCCTGGAGCGGCGCAGGGCGACCGCAGGTGGAAACGCTCCAGCAGGACAAGATGTGGGCAGCGCTGCAGATGGTGCGGGGCAAGGCCAGGCGGCGCAGCCGCCGCTGGGGCTGCCTCCGCGGCCGCCGAGCCGCCGGCCAAGTGAGCCAGGGGCAGCGCAGCCGCCGCCGCCGCAGCAGCCGCAGCAGCAGCAGCAGCAGCAGCAGCAGCAGCAGCAGCAGGGGCACCCGGCGCAGCTCCCGGCGCTGCCGGCTGTGTCCACGGGCGCAAGCAGCAGCTCCTGCCCTCCAGTCCCCGCGCCCGCGGCGCTGCTGCCCCTCCCGCCCCTCCCTCCGCCTCCCCAGACGCCCTCCCTCGCCCCGAGGGCCGCCCCTGGACCCACTGCACACGCACCCTCGACCAACTCGCCCAGCCTGCCGCAAGACACCACAGCCGCCCCCGCTTCCCCTTTCAGTGCTACCGCAGCTCCCTACATACCCAGTCCCTTTGCGGGCGCTGCACCAGTGACGCCCACAGCGGTAACACCCACAGCGGCGGCGGCAGCCCCTGGCACGTGCGCCGTGACTTTGGCTGCTGAGCAGCTGGACCCGGGGGTGGCGGCGGCGCTGCTGGAGGAGCTGGCGGAGCATGTGCTGACGGCGGACATTGGGTTCTCCTCCACCGCCAACCCCGTACGGCTGCACAGGAGCCTGGCGGCTCTGCAGGTGAGCGTCAGGGACTTGAAGGGAGCAGGGCCATGCGCGAGCCGGGCTGTGGTGCAAAGCCGCCTGCGCACCTGGCCTGTTGGCGGCCTTGCAGGCTAAGCTTTGTAGCCGGACGCTTCTTTGCCTCCCCTTTCTTAACGGGGGGATCAAGGCATCACCCGCATCGTATAATAGTACGCAACGTACCGGCGGACCTGCAGCTGAATAGTCCTTCTGCTGGCCTTCTGTCTTTGTTTAACCCCCCTCCAGGCCACCCCTGGCGAGCTGGCCTACATGATGTGCCACACGGCGCTGCTGGGGGACCCGCGGGTGCTGGAGCTGGTGCCGCTGGCGGTGGTGGAGCCCACGCGTGGGCGGTCGGGGCACAGAGGCCACACGCACACGCTGTCGGGCGGCTCCTCCCAGGCAGGGGCAGGCACAGCGGCGGCAGCAGCGGACGCTGCAGCGGCAGGGGCAGCGGGCGCAGCCCTCCCAAGGGGAGCAGGGAGTGTGGGCTGGTGAGCAACGTGGCGGCGAGGCGGCCGCTCCGAGGCAGGTGGTCGCTGAGTGGGGTGGCAGGCCGGCCGGCCAGTGGGCTGGTGAGCAACGTGGCGCGAGAGGCGCCTGCGGGGTCCGCGGACGAGCCGGGGTCGGCCGGGCCGGGGGCAGAGGGCGGCGCAGGAGGGGCAGCTGCGGGGCCAGGTAGCACCGCGACGGAGAGGGGGCTGCAGTACTGGTTCTTCGGGAGGCGGGTCAGCAGGGATGGAGCAGCTGGGGGTGTGCAACCGGCCAGCGGGGGACCCAGCAGCCCGCTGATGTGGCTGGCCAGCCCAACACTGGGATCGGCAGGTAGAGGGATAGGGGTGGACATACCCGCGTCCGGGTCCTCGCCGGTGCCCTCGCCGATGCCGCACCAGCGTTCCCACCACAAGCAGCACCAGCACAGCCGCAACCCCTCTGTTGCCAGCGTTGCACACACTGTGTGCACCAATCTGGACAGCGAGGCGGCACAGGACGACGTGCTGCTGCCTCAGGCACCCAGCGTCGCACACAGCACCTCAGCAGAGGGCGATAAGCAGGCGCCGGCAGCGGGTACAGCGGCACGTGCGGCAAACAACATGCCCACGACACTCGAAGAAGCTGCTGCCATGAGCACCGAGAGCAACGCTGCTCCTTCTGGTGTCTCCTCCACTGCTGTTGCACTAGCACGTGCAGCCTCCGAGCACGGCAGAGCAGCAGCCCCCACCCTGCACACCGTGCCGGAGCAAGGCGCCTCCCCGTCCGTGTCCCGATCAGACGCCTCCTCCTCCTCCAACGTCTCAGGAACGGCAGCAGGATCCGAGCTTCCGGCTCAGCCGCCGCCGCCACCGCCCCCACAGGCCCCACCGCAGCAGATCTCGTCCACAGGGCACTTCTGGCCCTTCAGCCGCCACCGCCGGGCGCGCAGCAACCCCATGTCCTCGTTGGTGCTCCATTCGCCCGGTGCCGAGGGAGACCAGGTCACTGACAACGATGATGACCTGATGTCGGCCTCGCCGCGCTCTGTGCCCGGCGGCGGAAACCAGACTCCTACAGGGGGTGCCGGCGGTGGTGATGGTGGTGGTAGGGGTGCATCAGGGGGTGGTGCTGCAGCGGCAGGGGCAGCAGGGGGGACAGAAACAGGCGTCCGTCGCTACCGGTGGGGCCGTCGAGTCAGCGAGCAGGGCGACGCGGCAGCTGGCAAGGAAGCGGCGTCGTCTACCGGCGGTGCCACGGATGCGGCCCAGAACGGCACGGCGCACTCGCGCACCCCGACCGGTAATGCAGCGCATGGGCACACACACACGCATGGGGGGTCGGAGGCGGGGGTGTTCGTGTCGGGTGCGGCGGCGGGCAGGGGCTGGAACGTGCCGACTGTGACCCCTCAGCGGTTGTCGGAGCTGCATGCGTTCACGGCTGCCGTGCAGAGTGTGGCCACGGCGCTTAGTAAGAAGGAACGCATGAAGGCGATCATGGGGCGACTGCTCACAAAGTACGGCACGTGTGCGAGCAGCGTGTGTGGGGATGGAGGGGCGGGGGCTGTGGCTGGGGTGGCGCGCAGCGAGGTGGGGTCGGAGGCGGTTGCGTGAGCCTGATTTTCTGTTGGAGGGTTGTGGGGATGTGTTGGCCCAATGGCGTGTTGTTGTCAAATGGGTGGAGGGCCGTGCCGGTTGGAATTCGGAGTGTTTGCGCATGTACTGCAATCAGTTGACGTCAATGCAGCTTGTGCATGTTTGGCAGCACCTTGAGGGTTGCAAAGTTGCGGAGGCTGTGAGCACGGGTATGGTAGGCATAGCAGCGGAACGGCCTTTTGAGTAGGCTGCTTGTTATATAAGCACAAACAGACTAAATGTTTCAAGCTGCAAGGTGCACGAGCAAGTGCTACACCGGTATTGGGGCGTTGAGTACCCGAGGTTCTCGGGTACACGTCTGCATGTCAAACGATGCAACATGCTCTTGCTGTGCAGTACAATCGGTCTGTAGTGTGCAGCGCGTTCCGAGACTCGAGTTCTCACCTTGCGCTTCGTAGTAGCAATGCTCCGTTATGGCTCCAGCATGCAATGACGGCAGCGATTGCCGTACGGCATAGATTGGCTTTGGTCGGGGTGATTACGGCATCCATGCCATGTATGTATGGATTTACAGTTTTGGCCCCCTTCCAGGGCGCAGCCTCGTCCCAAAACGGGGCAGGGCTGGCTCCGGCAATCAGGGACACGGGGTTTCCCACCCCTCTCGCTGTACGTACGGTTAGAAGCCAAACAGCTCCAACAGGTTGGTAGACCGCAGTGAGAACGGGCCTCAAGTTTCACCATATCTCAGCCTGGCCCCGCCCCCACGCAGCTTCCCGTGGACGCGCACCCACAGAACAAACAGCGTCTCTGCCCGTGGCCCCCACCTACCCTTCTACCAGGGAGGAAACCGGACACGAGGCAGCTGTACGGGGGAATTAGCCATAAGCGGTCCCCCGGATGCTGCTTTCGCTCCACCCCCTTTTAAACGCGTGAGCCTGCCACCAAACAAAGGCCCCACTAGCCCCACAGACGCACGCCGCACGGAAGCACCCTCCCCCTCAGGCAGGCAGCCCAGACAGGACAGGCAACGTACATGTACTCAGTTTTTGGGCAGTGTCCGCCCTTCAGTTAGTGTTATGGGCATCCGGCCAGTTGCACATAAGGCGGCCGTCCACCACCCGAAGCCAGGGGTGGTCTGCGTCCCTAGAGCTGCAAAGGCCCGCAGATGCGCCCACATGCTAGCCACCGCCCTGCGGGAGGCCTGCGATGCCAGGGACTGCCACTGGGGGACCGCCGCGCTGCCCCGCAGCTCCCTCATGCGTGCGTGCATAAACTGCCTCCCCACCTCCATGGCACCTCCATGGTCATCAAGCGGTTTGCCAGCCCCACAGGCCGCTTCGCTCAATATATGCCCTCCGGGCCCGCGTTGCTGTGATTGGGGTTGGCGACCTCGGAATTGACGTCACCTTTCAACCTTGCCCCTACCTCAGCCGTACATCGTGCCACAACCACCACAGCTGTTGATGGCTCACTAATCGGGAAGAACAAGGTTGACCTGCGTGCGTGTCGGCTTACATACGTGCCGATAGGTTTGTCCCTACACGCACGACCACCACGCAGCTTTGGCACGCTGTGACCACGTCCTTGCTGAACGCCGCGCAGTTTCACAATGTGTTATTCCACAGGTACCAGGCTGCCCAACCGACTGACAGCGTTTGTGTAGCGTCTCAGCATCACATAGCACCACCTCTATTACCAGCATACCACGACACGCACCACCTACCTGCGTGCTGCTCCTAGGGCCGCCAACCCGCCATCCCTGCCTTTCCTTTCCCACGAAACGGGGCATACCATCTAACCACGACACGCTAGAAGCATGATAAACCCCGTCAACCGACTCTGCAACCACAGGCGACGTCTGTGAGCAAGGGGCGTTGACTACCGAAACGGAGCACACCGCGACATTCGATGCCTTGCCTGTCAGAACCGTCAACCCTGGTCACCCAACTCTGCAATCACATGAGACGCCTGCGAGCAAGGGGCATGCAATGCCTGCACGCAACACGCTGGCCCCGAAACACGTGTAGACTGCAGAGTCCCGCAATACGGTGTGCTGATGCGTCCCTGTTTCAGGATAGCAGCTTGCACAGCTGGGACACTACCCTACAGGAGATGGAAAGCAACGACACCGACTTTCGTCCATACATGTGTGTACTATGCCAACTGGCGCTGTGACAGCCAGCGCTTCATGCCAGCCATGCGCATCTCAGAGCACATAGGCAATGCTAATACTCGGCGGTGCTGTGCAGTGCAGTCGTGCAACACCTGTTCGGTGGCGCCTCTCTGTCCGATAGGCATGCACACGATGCCCAGCAGCTAGCCTGTCAAATGAACATGCACGTTGGTGGAAATGTGCACCCAGAGTCTGCCATATGTTGCTTCAAACGGTTGGACCGGAGGTCCATGATCAATCGGACTATGCACCTCATAAGGCACCGCTGGTCTGCAGCTGGCCACCACACGGGCTGTCCCCCCCTCGCCGCTGTCGAGCCGCCTCGCCGCCGCCGTTGCCGCAGTGGTACTACGGTATGAACCTCTGCCACGTGTGCCCCAGCGGCTATGGCACCACTTGCCAAATCCGATGTAAACGTACTTCGGTTGAATAAAGGCTGAATGCCACTGTTGCTTGACGCACGTTACAGCGCCCCAAAGAAGGGGTTGGTAAGCGCGTCGTCGAGCGCCGTCTCCGCCCCGTTCAGCACGTCCATGTTGACCTTGTCCGCCGCCATCGTCAGCGCCTTCTCCGTCTTCTGCAAGGGTCACAACAGCAGGGGCAAAGCAAGGTTAATCACGTGCATTTTGACTCCGCATGGTGGTAATGTACCCGGTACGGCTAGCCAACACAGCGCCACACATGCCGCGAACCGGTGGGCCACACCCTCGGTGAGACACATTAGGTACAACGGCTTGACAATTTTGTCCCTCTGTCAGAGCCCAGCTCTGTCCCAACCGGAAACAGGGCTGGTCTCGGCCATCAGGTACACAGGGTTTTCCACCTCGATTGCTGTACGGTAGGGAACACACAGGTCTCATTCATGTACCGAGCACGAAACACGGCCATTCAAATTACGCTCTCTCGGCTGCGCCCACACAGGTTCCCGCACAGGCACACCCACGGAACAGAAGCAGCAGCCACCAGCACTCGTCGGTGTGCCCTCGCACGAGCCTCCGAGCCGCTCCTATCCGGCGCGCTTTGTGCCCCGTGCTCCGCCCGCACCTCGAAGCCGCACGTGATGAGGAAGTCCACGGTGCCCGGCACCGCCGCCACGCGCCACTGGAAGGCGGTGGTGGTCAGCTCGATGCTGCGGAACTCGTCCTCTCCGGGGTTCGCGACGATCTTGCCCAGGTACCTGCAGGCAGCAAGATGCCAACTAGTAGGTAAGGGTCGAAGAAAGTGACTGCTAGGAAGCGGACGGAGGGATGCGCAGGAAACCAGGAATGGCGAGCGGCATTGTGGTACACTCAAGAACAGGCGTGTGCCCTCAGCAGCACCCGTACACCTGGCCTCGCCGTGCCGGCGGAAAGCCAACCAAGACCCATGTCCCTAAATGTCTTCTCCACCAGCCACCCCGCTTGCCCTTATAGTTACTGTTCTGGATTGGCCTGGCATTTCCAAACCAGGAGGACACATGCGCCCTGCCGCACCCACCTGAGCATGGTTGCACAGGCTGTCTTGAACGCCTCCTCTCCCACGCCCGCGCCGCCCGTGTTGGCTTTCTTGAGGTCCACCAGCTGGCTGCGCAGCTTGGCCAGTACTGGGAGCATCAAGGGTGATATACTTACTGAGGGACCAACCTCAAGCACTGAGCGCGAAACAAGCACCAGGAAGGCACGCAGCTCGGCACTGCAGCGGCGCAGCGTGGGGATTGTGCATGCAGCTGAAGGGACACGGGGCGGCGCCACATTGCACACGTGCGTCGGGGGAGCAGCCAGCAGATGGCCAGTAGATGGCCCGCAGCTGGCCTGTCTAACGAATATGCACGGTGGTGTATTGTGAACCCCGGGCCTGCCTTATGTTGTTCCAAACGGGCGGACAGCAGGTCCACGAGAAAACGGACCCACCACCTCACAAGGCACAGGCCCTGGGCACAGATGGTTTGCAGCGAAGGCCACGGTTTGGCCGCCACACATGCTGGCCCCCCGCTGTCCAGGCCCCCGCCGCCGCCGTTGCCGTAGTGGTGTTTCGGTATGAACACCAGCCGCGTCTGCTCCAGCGGCTTCGCCCCCAACGGTGCCATATACCTTGATCAGCGCGCCAGCACCGCTGTCCCCACAGAAAACGGCCGCTTTGTCATACTCAGACTAGTATCGTGCCGGCCTCACATGCTTAGAGGACCCTCTGGCCCTGGCCCGCCACGGTGCCCGCGACCCCGGCCACATTAGCCCCCGCCGGCAACTTGACCGCCGCACCTGTCCCAGCTTTCGCCACCGTCGCCGGCTGACCTGCGCCAGGCCGCGCCGCCGCGCTGGCCCCAGCCCCCGTAGCTCCCGCCGCAGCGGCCCCAACCGGTGCGTTCCTGCTCTGCGCCGCCACGTTTGCAGGCGCCCCTGCGTTCTTCGGCGGAGTCTTTGGGGGTACAGGTTGGGCCAGCGGGGGCGGCGGCGTACGGAAGTTGACGATGTAGTGCGCGTACTGCCGTACGCTGCCGGACGTGTACGTCATGTACACCCGGCACCCCTTGGTGCTGCCGCTGACGCTGCTGTAGCGCTTGTCGGGGGCGTCAGCCACAGCGTGGTACAACGGGTCGTTGGAGCTGATCTCTGGCGGCGAGCGAAGGCTCTGCTCCGCGTGGTTCTTGTGAATTGCGTAGCCCGTCAGCACCTGCCGGTGTAGGGGAGTAAGAACCACGTCAGGTCCTGGTCATCAGCTGCTCAGTAACAGCGGCGGCGGCGGCGGCTGCCGCACAAATCAGTACATCGCGCGGGCCAGACCCAGCTGAAAAGGCCACATGAAGACATGCTGCGCGGACGCAGTACAAAGCTGTTGTTGAGTGGGTCAGGCGGCGCGATAAAGGGCTTGGCCTAAACCCGGCTGGTATGAGGCAAGTTACGGTACAGCACGGCGCAACAGTCCTCCTACGCACCTCGCACAGCATGACCTCGGAAGTGCCGTCGGGGCACTTGTGCCTATAGTCGCCGGCGCTGTAGCTCGCCTTCTCCGCAAAGTAATTCGCGGGCCCCTGCCGCGAGCAAGACAGCATTGTGTTATGCACAAGCCGACACGCACACAGCTTATCGCTCCTGTAGGGCGTCATGTGGCATGGTGCTGAGAGAGAGATCCTGGCCAATTGAAGCGCATTTAGTGCACTAGGCGCCTCGTAGCCGCGGCATACAGTTCCCGCCAAAGGGAAGTGTGAGAGTCTATCTCAAGTCCCTGCGTGAGACCCCCCCGTCTGACAGGTGTCCGGACAGCCTGGACACCTGTCCGGACAGTCCTAGCGGCAGCGCCTTGCACCTGCGCCCAGCGTTGGCCTGTCCGGACAGCCTTAGTGCCATGTGCGGACCTGTTCGGACACTCCCGGGCCGGTGTCCAACCATGTCGAGCCAGCTGATGAGCACAGGGGAGCTCCCCTGGGTCAGCATGCATGTATGCGACCGTGCAGGCTCGTGCGGCAGTAGGAGTTGCCGTCATCGAATCGTTTTACTGGCTCTGTAGGGTGCGTGACGACTGGTGGTAGAGCATACCGTATGTCAACTGTGGCGCAGACGGTTTGGGTGACACGCACGACTGCTACTCGCAGCAGGGGAGACTCCCCTGACGACCCGTAGCAAACCGAGCCCATGGCCGGCTAGCTTTGAATACCTGGCAGGCTGGCTGCTTGGCTCACTATTGTTTTCCTGTGCACGGTAACGCTGTGGGTAAGAGCCACAGCGATGGCCAACAGGGCAGGCCCCTGGTGGCCAAGACACACACAGCAATGGCCTCTATCTGCGGCGCCAAGGCAGCACAGACGAGCGAGAGGGCAGACCGTGCGTGCAGGTAGAAAGCTTACCCAGAGGCAGTCATCGCCGCTGTAGCACTGCTCCAGGAAAAACGGCTTTTCCGCAATCTGGACAGGAGTAGGAACAGAGAGGTGTGTCATACAGCTGCTACCTGGTAACCAATCGCAGACGCGCCTGATTCACTGCGCAGGCAGTCACGACTGTGTGCAGTATGCCACCAACCCGTACCTTGTGCGGCTCTGTGGTCCTGGTGCCGTGCCACAGCCACTTGTTCGCGGTGGTGTTGAAGCCGGGGTCGTAGTGCAGGCCGGCCTTGTACGGCAGGTGCGCCTGCAGGCCGGGCTGCAGGAAGACCTGGCAGGAGCGGCCGGAAAAGGAGCATTACACATGTACGATTAGGAAGTACAGCTAAGTGTTTCGTATCAGGCATCGTTAACTGTCACAGGGAAGGTTGCTTTTCTTGGTCTGTCCCATTCTAGAGATGAACCCTTGCGCAGAACCTCGGGCAGGGCTGGTTGCACGACAGCTGCACGGTGCGCATAGAAAGGTGTTGTTCCAGCAGTAGCTCCCACCTTACGCTGCTGGTCAAACTGGTCGTACTGCATGGTGTTCTGCACGCGTGTGATCTGCACAATGAGGTCCACGTCCATGGTGCGGCCCCACACGTCGGCCACAAACTCCACCTCGCGCCACGTGGAGGCGTTGCACCTGCTGCGCAGCCGCTCGAGGCCCGTCTTGCCACCGCTGGCCCCTGCTGCCTCCACCCCATCGGGCAGCGGTGCAAACAGATTCACCAGCTTGAAGGTGGAGAACTTGCTGCTGCTGCTGCCGCCGTCATCGTCGTCGTCTGCTGCGCCCGCCTCCACTGTCCAGGTGTCTGGGTAGCTGGTGCGGTAGAGCACCTCCTGCGCCTGGCGCTCCAGCTCGCGCGCAAGCAGCGGCTCCCACACGATGCGCATGAAGCCCACCACGTCCTCGCGTGCACCTGCACGCAGCAGCAATAAGGCGCACACAGCCCAATTGAGTGCAACGCAACAACGCCGGAACCACTAGCAAGATAGGGACTCCGTCGCAGGGCGCACGCTTGACGCCCTGCACGAAGCGCCACATGGCCAGAGGTCGCGGCACACAGCATGCATGCTTCTCGCGCACGGTCTGCCGCACTGACACACCTGCGCACGTCATCCCCCACGCGCCGTTTGGCGACTTCTCCAGCTCCAGCTGCAGGTCGCGCTCCACGGCCTCCTCCTTGAGCTGCTGCTGCAGGGCCTTCTTAAGGTAGCGCAGCCCCGGCGGCGTCTCGCGTTGCTCCGTCAGGCACAGCCGCTTGAACTCGCCCCGCAGGCGCTTCTGCGCCTTCTCCAGGTCGGCCCTGTGGCCGTCGATGTGCAGGATGACGGGGCCCTCCAGCACCTGGGAGCGGTTGAGCCGCTTCTGGGCGACGGCCTTCTTGGCAGCTGCGGCCTCCACGCGGTCAGGGGAGAGGTCCTCGGGTGCGGGTGCCGGGCTGGTTACCGCAGGCCGCGGTGCGGCAGCGGCCATGGGCAGCGACGGTGAGGTGACCGTCCAGCGGCGCACGGAGCGCCGGAACTTGGTCAAGCGGTTGACTTGCGTCATGGAAGTCAATTCGATGGCGTAGGTCTGCAGGTGACGGGGCGTTTGCGTGTGCGGGTGTTGCATTGCAGGTGTTAGGTCCGCAAGACGCAGCAACCCAACCGCGGGAAGCAACGAGGCCATCCACGGCAGTGCGCCATATAGGGCTGAAACTGCATTTGGTGGGTGATCAGCTGCCGCCCGTGGCGCTGGCCGTCAGGAGTGAGATTGTCTACAATCCGTCCAGCCGGATGCCACCTGCCAGAGTGCGCATACATGCAGTGCTGCACGCTCAGCCAATCGTCCATACAAAGCAAAAGTCGACACAGAGCCCATCTCACCGCGCCGTCCACGTATCTGTGGTTGTCCGTGTTCAGCAGGACCTCGTTGAGCGTCGCTGACCTGTCGTGCTTGAGCCACGCCTGGTAGCCCGCCTCCACCTCCTTGCTGTCGGTGGTGCGCATGGGGTACCACACCCCGCGCTTGCCCCCCACCTCGCACGGAGGGCAGTCCCGCACGCCGGCCAGCGTGTTCTTGACGTAAGGCTGCTCGTGGATGCCCAGGAAGAACTGCAGCGGTCATGCAAGCCAGGGACACCAGGGACAGGGGGATTGTTTTCGAAATAGGCCACTGCGCTGACACCAAAACAAGTGCAGTCCCCTCGCCGCACGACCGCACTGAACTGGTGCAGCAGGCTGATGTTATACAGGGTCGTACCGCTGTACAATTCCGATCCACGCTTGCTGACAGCTCCTAAAGAACTCACCTCCCAGCGGGCGCTGCCCTCTATCTCGCTGACCGCCGTCACCGCCGCCTCCGACAGCGGCTGCACCACGGCCTTGGCACCGAACACGTGGAACGCCACGCACGCCTGCTCCGCGGACTTGGCGCTGTTCTCGATCATGTACACGTTGACGGGCGCCTCCTGCTGTTGCAGGCCCACCTTGAGGGCCGCCAGGATCATGCTGGCCGACTCGTCCACCGGCCAGTTGAAGATGCCTACAAAGCAGCCGGCACGGTTTACTGCCTGCACCTCTCACGACATAGTGAAGCCCCAAGGCCCTAACACTCGGCTTGCCAAGGAAAACCCTTGCACGTCTCAACCCGAGAAGAAGATGCAGGCAATGCAGGTGCCGCTGCGTAGCGTTTCACATCTCGTTCAAGTGCCTTGCATGAACGGCATGCCCGACTAATAAGGGCCATCGCATGGCAGCTCACCAGCGCCCAGCATGGGTACCGCCACGGAGCGCACGCCGCGGTCCTTGATGGCCTCCATCACCTGCCCCACGGCCTTTGCCATGGCGCGGCACGCGTCCTCCGTGTCGGCGTACACGGGCGGCACCACGTGCAGGATGCTGCGCACGCCCTGCCCAGTCAGCCGCCCGGCGCCGGTGAGCAAGGAGCCGCCGACCGGCACCTTCCCTGCAGGCATTGGCCGTGGGACGCGGGAACGGCAGATTTGGATGTACGCCACAGCGTCAACCAACATCGCAGGAAGGTAATCCGTACGGCACCAGCAGAGCCAAGGACCTACCGCCAAACGACACGTCCCTCAGCGCCTTGCACTCGTCCGCCACGCCAGCTCCGGCCGCCCGGATGATGGCCGCCGCCACGCCGCCCCCGTGCTTCATGTAGCCGTTGGCGCTGTTGACCAGCAGCTCCGTGCGGGCGCCGGTGATGTTGCCGTACACCAGCGTAACTCTGCATGACGGGCATTGCGCTGAGGCGTTACACAGCTGCATATGAGTGTTCCTCTTCTTTGCATCTCGCCTGGCAGGATGCTGCTTTCCTTTTAGCGTCATGACGTGTGCACTGCCCGGACGCCTACAAGTTTGAACTCCTGACTGCTTTGCAGACGGCTTACGCGTGGTACTGTGTACGGCGTCTTACTTGTGCACGATGCCGTTGCGCCCGGGCACCTCCAGCACCGACAGCTCCAGCCCCTGGTCCAGCCCGCTTGGGTCAGCGCTGCAGCGTGTACCACCGCCACCACTCGTGCCGCTGTTGACAGAGTCAGTGTCGCCGTCGCTGCCGGTCAGGCCCGTTGCCGCGTCCAACTCCTACACATAAAACACACACTTACTCAGTACAGTTCATGCCCGAGACGCTTAACGTCCTGCCAATCAGTCAAGCGATTTGATTGTAAGCCATGGGCATCTTGGGTTGGGTAGGCAGGCACCTTGGGGTACGCGATGCCCTTGACGGTCACGCTCTCCTCCGCCAGGCTGACCCACACCGGGTGGTCCTTGCTCTCCGCCAGCTCACGCAGCAGCTCGTTGGTCTCGTCGATGTTGCTGGGCAGGAACAGGCAGCGCGCCTCAGGCGGCACCTGCATGACATTGCCCGTCCGTGGGGAGTTGAGCATCCCCATCTCGTGGCGGCGGAGGCCAACGCCCGCACTCCCGCTGCCTTGCCTACAAGACAGCGATATTGAGGCCTCGCCACTAAACTCTTCAATAAAAGCGCAAATGAGTGCAGTGAGCTACTGAAACACAACTCAAGGCGTCCAGGCAAGAGCGTTAGGTGGCATGCCACGACCATCGCACCTCCAAGGTCACCCTGCTGATCAGCTGCTTCCTGCTGGACACCAGGCTGTGGACCTTCTGCTTGTATCGCTCCGCCTTGTCCACGGGGCCCCAGACTGTGAAGGTGCGGCCCTTGACCGAGCCCTTGTCGTGCGTGGGCCCAGCCCGGATCAGCACGCCGTCCTTGTGCTGTGCCTGCAGCAGCAGGTCCTTGAAGTCCTCTGAGCGCTTCACCAGGTTGAACACCGCGGGCGAAGGAGCCACCTCGCGCAGCGGCGCCTGGCTAACGCCGCAACCGTTGATGCCGATGAGCTCCTCCTGTGCATTTGAAAGAAGGGCATTTAAGCGAGGGCCAAGGACCGTCGAGCCCTGTTAACCCATACCGCAGGAGTGCACCTCCACCAGTCAGGGCAAGCACGGCACCACACAGCGATTGCTGTGAGCATCAAGGCGTTGGTACCGGCCCATGCACTTGGCTTGCGACAGTCGGTGCATAACGCAATCAGCTGGGTCAGAGCCACGCCCCTGGTGAGGCCCCCAGCACGCTCTGCCCTATCAACGCCTACCTTGAGTTCTGCGCAGCCCTGTTCCACGTCCATGCGCTCCTGGCCCAGCACCAGGTAGGCCCCGGTGGCCTTGTGGAGGGTGATCTGGTACCGCACGTCGCGCCCCCTGCCGCCCTCGCCCATCTGATCGTAGTTGAGGTCCTCAACCGCTTTGCGCATGCTCCCGGACGCGCCCTGCCCCTTGGGCGCAGCAGCGTGCACCATGTTGGCCGCCCAGGGCTTGGTGGCGGCGGTGCGCAGGTCGGATAGGGCACTGTCCAGGCGGCTGGGCAGGGCGCTCTGGCCGGGCGCGTCGGGGGCCTGTAACGCATCCCCATTGGCATTTGTAGGAGCGCGCGGGATCGTGTAAGGCAATAGCGTGAGCGGGAATGTGGAAACGGATGAACGTACGGATGAAGAGTGAAGCATGGAGGGCAGCATGTACGGCAAGGCACGCACGTATGCAAAGCATCAGAAGTTTCAAAGCGCGTTTCTTCTTTCGCGCCTTGCAGGTGCACTCCTGTGCCGCGGCTTTTGTAAAAGCAACACTGCGCAGGCGTTCTACCCCATGCGCACGGATGAGGGCGCAGAACTCTCACCGCGTTTGCGGCGGCCCTGGTGCAGGTGATCACCAGGTGGTAGGGCTGGCTGCCGGACGGCGGGTCCAGCCTGCGAGTGGTGATAAGGGTACCTTGCGGTAGGCTTGTAAATACAGGCCAGCCTCAAATCCACGCCTATCCTGCCTGATACCTACCGCTGTTGTCCAAGCGCGTGTACACAGCTTCAAACACCGACAGAACGGGCAAGGATTACAGGGAAGGCCTCGGCAAACGTGCTCGCATACTTGTGCACCCTGGTCCCACCTGGTGTCCATGAGCGCCGGCGGGCTGGGGCTGATGAGGCCGGCGCCGCCGAAGGTCTTGACCAGCCGCTCACGCAGCTTGCGCAGGCGGGCCGCCACGTACCAACGGGCGGGCTCCCGCATGTCCGAGGGCAGCGGCCGGCCGTCCGCCATGCGGAAGCGGTCTGTCAGATCGAACGGCAGCACCGTCTGCACGATGCCGTCGAGGCCGTGGGCGGCCAGCCGCTCCTGCAATTGTTGCAGCGACATGGCAGTGCAACTATGGCGGCAAACGTAGCTACACAGACGCATCCCTCTGCTGGTGCGCAGCTGCCTATCCTGCAAAAACCCTGGGAAGGCTGAAGGCTGACAGTGACGGCAGCTGAGCTGCGCGCCTCGCTGCTCACCTTGAACACTTCCACGTCTGCCGCTGCTCCCTTGACCACCAGCCGGCCGTTGGCAAAGCCGATGGTGTCACCCTTGGGCGCGCCGGCGTTGAGCGGGGGTGGCAGGATGGTGACGCCGGCGTCGGTTGCCACCTTGAGCAGCTGCACCGCCAGGCGCCCTGTGACCAGCCGCTTGGCCTCTTGCTCCAGGAAGCCCTGCGGCAAAGCGCCTGCAGCCACACGCGTCCACAAGGTGGACGTGTCTCAGCTTCAGCGTGTCCCCACCTGCCCACCTTTTCTACTGCTCATGCGATGCATATGGCGCATGGACACAAGCGTTCACCAATGAACCGGATGCTGGCATCATCACCATTGGGTAAGCACTGTTACCGGTATCAGACAACGCCCTACCTTCCGGGCCGTCGACCCTAGTCCTGATCTCCACCTCCTTGATCTCGAGGTTGGGGTCTGGAGACCCGCCGCCGCTGCTGCTGCTGCTGCTGTTGCCCTTGGGGTTGGACGGCTCTTTGTACCATGTTACGTACAGCCGGGTCTCCATTTTTGCCTTGGATTTGCCGGTATCATCCCTCAGCGTATAGTCTTCTCTGTGAAAAATGTACTTGGATTCGTCTGCAGTATACCTGTTTTTGAAGGTGATCCGGAAGGAGGTGGCCACTTTCTGGCCCCAGGGTGTCGTGCCGTAGGTCAGGGCCACGGCACCACGGAAACCGGGCTCGTCCTCAAAGTCTGGCGTAACTACGTCCTCCACGTCTGGCAAGATCGCGTCCGTTATTGGGCCCTCATCGATCCATTTCCCCTTCAACGGGCGAAGGCATGCGTCGAGCGCAACACCCTGCGGCTTCTTTGGCGGGTGCTGTGCCTGCTGCTGTGCCTGCTGCGGCGTGTGCGTGTCCGCAGGCGTGTCGCCACCTGCACATGTAATCAACGTGACGGATGTAAGTCTCAGACTGCAGCTACATGCATGCTCTGCTGGAGTTGCAGGTGAACAAGCTTGTGCATCCGTGCGTTGATAGCGCCAAGCATTGCTTGGTGCGGCAGTACCGCACAACCAAGGCTGTGAGCCTGTACGAGAGGCTACAGGAGGGACAAATTGGGTAGGCACGGCCACGTGAGGGGACACGTGCCGAGCAGAATGACAGCAGAACGATAGCAGGACGTTAAGCTGCGACGGCATGAGGATACCGGTACCCAACACGCAACAGTCGCAGCACGGCAGGTCGCAGGCTCACCTTGGGCACAGGCAGGGGAGCTCCCCTGGGCACCGGGGTTGCCTGCACTAGCTTGCCCACTGAGGAGGTCCTCAATCTCCAAGTTGGTAATGTCGGGGTCGTCAGCCACCAGGCGTGCCGTCCTGCTGCGGCTGTAGACCCGGTAGCACTGAGACGTTGTGGCAACGCGGGAAAGCCACAGCAGGCAAATCTCTTTGGTGACCATGGACTCTGGACTGGTAAGCGCAATCCGATACGTGAACAATGTGATACTGAACAATGTGCAGCAGGCTTACCTTAATCCCCTCGCTGGCACCTCGCCGCATCTCTTGGTGGAAGTCTGCGTCGGAGCCGACGAGCACCAGCGCTGCCGGGCACACCTTGTCAAGGCTGACCCACGTGTCGATATAGTCGTCGATAACCTGCGCGGCATAGTGTCACCGGCTGCGTCAGTATGGCACGCAAGTTCAAATTTTGTAACGGTATACTGCCGCAATCCTCACCTGGAAGACGTGTATAGAGCATTGATTTGTGCTTTTTTCTGACATTGCGGCACGGCAGTAATCGAGTGGCATCGGTAACCGTGACTGCGCGCGCGCAAAGAATGACACGTCTACCGTACTGCGCGCGCGCACTAGCATTAAGGCGTGTTTGGGCTTTAAACCTGCTGTATCAATGCTTGGTATCATTTATATGCGTGCTGTGGCAGCGTGGTGGTCCGGGAACCACCGAATAACACAGTTGTCATGGGTCAAACGGCAGTGCGCTGGCATGCCGTACCAAGCCCAGCGCACAGGGCTGACCGCAGTAGGAAGCCACCTGTAGCACCGGGAACAGTAGTGTGGGTACCAAGCACATGCATGGTGGCGGTCCCTAGCTAGGCATGCGCATGCGTGCAGAGGCCTCTCTGCTGTGGGTCAGGGTGCAGCGCTGGGGGGTCACGGTAACTGTGCCAAAGCAAGTGCACTGGGACTGGCTGCAGCAGGCAGCTGCCTGTAAACCTGTAACCTGTGTAGGTGCAAAGTGCATGCCTAGTGGCAGGTCTTAGGCATGTGTGCACGTGCTGGGGCCTCCCTGCTGGGTGTCAGGGTGCAGTGCGCTGGGGGGTCACGGGGACCGTGCCTAGGCAAGTGCACTGGGATTGAGCAGGGCAGGGAGCTTCCTGTAACCCTGGAACCTGTGCAGGCAAGCGATGCCCGATGGCATGCCTTATGCATGCGCGCACGTGTCGGGTGTCCCTGCTGTGGGTCAAACTGCAGTGCGCTGGGGGTCACGGTAACCGTGTCAAGGCAAGCGCACTGGCACTGCGCAACAGCAGGAGCTGCCTGTAACCCTGCATCCTGTGTAGGTCCCTAGCACATGGCTGGTGGCACTTTGTAGGCATGCGTGCACATGCTGGAGCCTCCCTGCTGGGTGTCAGGGTGCAGGGCTGGGGTCACGGTGACCGTGCCAAGGCACGTGCACTGGGATTGAGCAGGGCCGGAGCTTCCTGTAACCCTGGAACCTGTGCAAATATCAGGGACATGCCCAATGGCATCCCTTATGCATGCGTGCACGTGTCGGGTGTCCCTGCTGTGGGTCAAAATGCAGTGCGCTGGGGGTCACGGTAACCGTGTCAAGGCAAGCGCACTGGGACTGCAAACAGCAGGGAGCTGCCTGTAAACCTGTGTCCTGTGTAGGTCCCAGTGGATGCCTGGTGGCGGTCCCTAGGCATGTGTGCACGTGCTGGGGCCTCCCTGCTGGGGGTCAGGGTGCAGCGCTGGGGGTCACGGTGACCGTGCAAGGCACGTGCACTGGGATTGAGCAGGGCCGGAGCTTCCTGTAACCCTGTAACCTGTGCAGATAGCAAGCGCATGCCCGATGGCATGCCTTATGCATGCGGCACGTGTCGGGTGTCCCTGCTGTGGGTCAAAATGCAGTGCGCTGGGGGTCACGGTAACCGTGTCAAGGCAAGCGCACTGGGACTGCGAACAGCAGGAGCTGCCTGTAAACCTGTGTCCTGTGTAGGTCCCTAGCACATGGCTGGTGGCACTTTGTAGGCATGTGTGCATCTGCTGGGGCCTCCCTGCTGGGGGTCAGGGTGCAGTGCGCTGGGGTCACGGTGACCGTGCCAAGGCACGTGCACTGGGATTGAGCAGGGCCGGGAGCTTCCTGTAACCCTGTAACCTGTGCAGATAGCAAGCGCGATGCCCGATGGCATGCCTTATGCATGCGCACGTGTCGGGTGTCCCTGCTGTGGGTCAAAATGCAGCGCTGGGGGTCACGGTAACCGTGTCAAGGCAAGCGCACTGGGACTGCGCAACAGCAGGGAGCTGCCTGTAAACCTGTGTCCTGTGTAGGTCCCAGTGGATGCCTGGTGGTGGTCCCTAGGCATGTGTGCACGTGCTGGGGCCTCCCTGCTGGGTGTCAGGGTGCAGTGCGCTGGGGTCACGTGACCGTGCCAAGGCACGTGCACTGGGATTGAGCAGGGCCGGAGCTTCCTGTAACCCTGTAACCTGTGCAGATAGCAAGCGCATGCCCGATGGCATGCCTTATGCATGCGTGCACGTGTCGGGTGTCCCTGCTGTGGGTCAAAATGCAGTGCGCTGGGGGTCACGGTAACCGTGTCAAGGCAAGCGCACTGGGACTCGCAACAGCAGGGAGCTGCCTGTAAACCTGTGTCCTGTGTAGGTCCCAGTGGATGCCTGGTGGCGGTCCCTAGGCATGTGTGCACGTGCTGGGGCCTCCTGCTGGGGGTCAGGGTGCAGTGCGCTGGGGGTCACGGTGACCGTGCAAGGCACGTGCACTGGGATTGAGCAGGGCCGGAGCTTCCTGTAACCCTGTAACCTGTGCAGATAGCAAGCGCATGCCGATGGCATGCCTTATGCATGCGCACGGTCGGGTGTCCCTGCTGTGGGTCAAAATGCAGTGCGCTGGGGGTCACGGTAACCGTGTCAAGGCAAGCGCACTGGGACTGCGAACAGCAGGAGCTGCCTGTAAACCTGTGTCCTGTGTAGGTCCCTAGCACATGGCTGGTGGCACTTTGTAGGCATGTGTGCATCTGCTGGGGCCTCCCTGCTGGGGGTCAGGGTGCAGTGCGCTGGGGGTCACGGTGACCGTGCAAGGCACGCACTGGGATTGAGCAGGGCCGGAGCTTCCTGTAACCCTGTAACCTGTGCAGATAGCAAGCGCATGCCCGATGGCATGCCTTATGCATGCGCACGTGTCGGGTGTCCCTGCTGTGGGTCAAAATGCAGTGCGCTGGGGGTCACGGTAACCGTGTCAAGGCAAGCGACTGGGACTGCGAACAGCAGGGAGCTGCCTGTAAACCTGTGTCCTGTGTAGGTCCCAGTGGATGCCTGGTGGCGGTCCCTAGGCATGTGTGCACGTGCTGGGGCCTCCCTGCTGGGGTCAGGGTGCAGTGCGCTGGGGGTCACGGTGACCGCTGCCAAGGCACGGCACTGGGATTGAGCAGGGCCGGGAGCTTCCTGTAACCCTGTAACCTGTGCAGATAGCAAGCGATGCCCGATGGCATGCCTTATGCATGCGCACGTGTCGGGTGTCCCTGCTGTGGGTCAAAATGCAGTGCGCTGGGGGTCACGGTAACGTGTCAAGGCAAGCGCACTGGGACTGCGAACAGGGAGCTGCCTGTAAACCTGTGTCCTGTGTAGGTCCCTAGCACATGGCTGGTGGCACTTTGTAGGCATGTGTGCATCTGCTGGGGCCTCCCTGCTGGGGGTCAGGGTGCAGTGCGCTGGGGGGTCACGGTGACCGTGCCAAGGCACGCACTGGGATTGAGCAGGGCCGAGCTTCCTGTAACCTGCTGTAACCTGTGATAGCAAGCGATGCCGATGGCATGCCTTATGCATGCGCGGCACGTGTCGGGGTGTCCCTGCTGTGGGTCAAAATGCAGTGCGCTGGGGGGTCACGGTAACCGTGTCAAGGCAAGCGCACTGGGACTGCGAACAGCAGGGAGCTGCCTGTAAACCTGTGTCCTGTGTACATGGCAGCACGCAGGCATGTAGGCATGTGTGTCGTGGGTGTCCCTGCTGTGGGTCAAATGCAGCGCTGGGGGTCACGGTAAGGCAAGCGCGTCGGGTGGGTCAAGCCGCGACTGGGACCGCAAAACAGCAGGAGCTGCCTGTAAACCTGTGTCCTGTGTAGGTCCCGAAAGTGGATGCCTGGTGCGAACCCAGGCATGTGTACGTGCTGGGGCCTCCCTGCTGGGGGTCAGGTAGGCATGTGTGCGCTGGGGGTTCACGACGGTGACGTGGGTGCCAAGGCACGTGCACTGGGATTGAGCAGGGCCGGAGCTTCCTGGAACCCTGGAACCTGTGCAAATATCAGGACATGCCCAATGGCTTATGCATGTGTGCACGTGTCGGGTGTCCCTGCTGTGGGTCAAACTGCAGTGCGCTGGGGGTCACGGTGACCGTGTCAAGCGCAAAGCGACTGAGCAACACAGGGGAGCTTCCTGTAACCCCGCCACTGCCCTCCCCACCCCTCCCTCCCTCCCTCCCTCCCTCCCTCCCCCTTGCCCTGCCATGCTGCCAGTCTTCAAGCAGTGAGTTTGTTCACACGCACGCGCATGCACAAGGGATGCCATCGGGCATGTGCTTGCTATCTGCACAGGTTCCAGGGTTACAGGAAGCTCTCTACCCTGCTCAATCCCAGTGTACGTGCCTTGCGCTTGGCACGGTCACCGTGACCCCCAGCACTGCACCCTGACCCCAGCAGGGAGGCCCCAGCATGTGCACACATGCGCCGGACCGCCACCAGGCATCCACTGACCTACACCAAATACAGGGTTACAGGCAGCTCCCTGCTGTACGCAGTCCCAGTGCGCTTTCCTTGACACGTTACCGTGACCCCCAGCGCACTGCAGTTTGACCCACAGCAGGGACACCCGACACGCGCGCATGCACAAGGGATGCCATCGGGCATGTGCTTGCTATCTGCACAGGTTCCAGGGTTACAGGAAGCTCTCTGCCCTACTCAATCCCGGCGACGTGCCTTGGCACGGTCACCGACCCCCAGCGCACTGCACCCTGACCCCCAGCAGGGAGGCCCCAGCAGATGCACAGATTCCTAGGGACCGCAACCAGGCATCCACTCGACCTACACAGGATGCAGGTTTACAGGAAGGTCCCTGCTGTTCGCAGTCCCAGTGCGCTTGCCTTGACACGGTTACCGTGGCCCCCCAGCGCACTGCAGTTTGACCCACAGCAGGGACACCCGACACGCGCACGCATGCATAAGGCATGCCATCGGCATGCGCTTGCTATCTGCACAGGTTCCAGGGTTACAGGAAGCTCCCTGCCCTGCTCAATCCCAGTGCACGTGCCTTGGCACGGTCACCGTGACCCCCCAGCGCACTGCACCCTGACCCCCAGCAGGGAGGCCCCAGCATGTGCACACATGCCTAGGGACCGCAACCAGGCATCCACTGGGGACCTACACAGGATGCAGGTTTACAGGAAGGTCCCTGCTCTTCGCAGTCCCAGTGCGCTTGCCTTGACACGGTTACCGTGGCCCCCCAGCGCACTGCAGTTTGACCCACAGCAGGGACACCCGACACGCGCACGCATGCATAAGGGATGCCATCGGGCGGGCATGCGCTTGCTATCTGCACAGGTTACAGGGTTACAGGAAGCTCCCTGCCCTGCTCAATCCCAGTGCACGTGCCTTGGCACGGTCACCGTGACCCCAGCGCACTGCACCCTGACCCCCAGAAGGGAGGCCCCAGCAGATGCACACATGCGCGGGACCGCCACCAGGCATCCACTGACCTACACCAGATACAGGGTTACAGGAAGCTCCCTGCTGTGCCCAATCTCAGTGCGCTTTCCTTGACACGGTTACCGTGACCCCCCAGCGCACTGCAGTTTGACCCACAGCAGGGACACCCCGACATCGCACGCATGCATAAGGGATGCGATCGGTCATGAGCTTGCTATCTACACAGGTTACAGGGTTACAGGAAGCCCCTGCCCTGCTCAATCCCAGTGCACGTGCCTTGGCACGGTCACCGTGACCCCCCAGCGCACTGCACCCTGACCCCCAGCAGGGAGGCTCCAGCATGTGCACGCATGCCTACAAACTGCCATCAGCCATGCGCTTGGGACCTACACAGGATGCAGGGTTACAGGCAGCTCCCTGCGGTGCCCAATCTCAGTGCGCTTGCCTTGACACGGTTACCGTGGCCCCAGCGCACTGCAGTTTGACCCACAGCAGGGACACCCGACATCGCACACGCGTTCAGCTACTGCCACCAGGCATCCACTGGGACCTACACAGGATACAGGGTTGCCAGCAGCTCCCTGCTGTACGCACTCCCAGTGCACTTGCCTTGGCACGGTCACCGTGACCCCCCAGCGCACTGCACGCACCCTGACCCCCAGAAGGGAGGCCCCAGCATGTGCACACATGCCTAGGGACCGCCACCAGCCATGCGCTTGGAACCTGCACAGGTCTGATTGTTACTGGCAGCTCCCTGCTGTGCCCAATCTCATTGCACCACCCCTGGCACGGTCACCGTAGGCACCGCAGGCATAGCAGCGCACTGCACTGTTACCCGCAGCAGAGCCGCCCCAGCATGCGCACACACGACTACCAGGGGCTCGCTTGGTATCTACACAGGGCGTCAAGGTACAGACAGCTTCCTGCTGTACTGAATCCCAGTGCGCTGCAGGTCTGCCAAGCAGGGGTTACTGTGACGCAGCAGCGCTGCATTTTTGCCCACGCACAGCCGGGACGCCCCTGCATGTGCATGCGTGACCAGGGACCGCCACCACGCATGTGCTTGGTACCCACACTACTGTTCCCAGTGCTACAGGTGGCTTCCTACTGCGGCCAGCCCTGTGCGCTGGGCTTGGTACGGCATGCCAGCGCACTGCCGTTTGACCCATGACAACTGTGTTATTCGGTGGTTCCCGGGCCACCACGCTGCCACAGCACGCATATATATAACACCAAGCATTGATACAGCAGGTTTAAAGCCCAAACACGCACTAATGCTAGTGCGCGCGCGCAGTACGGTAGACGTGTCATTCTTTGCGCGCGCGCAGTCACGGTTACCGATGCCATTTTATAACTCGGCACGGAGCGAGACCATCTTGTGATTCGTAAATGCAACCACATGCACTGAACACGCGAGAGCGCCTCAGTGCAGAACGCTGCAACAGGTGTGCAGCACTGTCTCATGTTTACTCGTCATGAAATGAGACACGAGGTTGGAATAGCGGCAACCACTGAAATCGGCTGCCCTGCCCTGCTGTGCCGCACATGCGGATCCCCGCCCTGGTCCTCACCCCTTTCAGCGGAACATCGGTGTTGCCCAGCTTTCCTTTTCCGGTGTTGAACAGGACCTTGATGCTCCTGCTGTTCAGCTTCTCCACGAGGTTGGTCCCGTCCCCGCCATGAAACTTGTAGGAGCCTGGCGACAAGGCGGCGTACCACCCCCACCGGCGGCGCTGGGGGCGCTTCACAAACTCCTGGTCCAAGAAACTGCAGACAATTGCAGTTCAGAAGCTTATATGCAGTCGTGAATGTGTTAATGGCGCATAACCTGACCGTGCGCTCGGGCTTGCTGTGCCGTTTGGGCCCACTCAGAGCCTGCTGCGTCGTCCCGTCCCTCACTGCTCAAGTCCCTGGCCCCCTGACCTTCATTCTGTCCCTGCCATGTGCACGCTCGCGAGGCGCTGGCATATCCATGTGGCAAACCGCTATGGCAACGTATGTAGACAGCAATTCAGCGGCACTAGGTCAGGCCTCTGGCAACAACATGCATGTCAATCTGGGGCTTCTCCAATGGGGCACGTCCGCGCACCTGATAACGCTGTCCAAGCTGCGCCCAGGTGGAACGGGGCAGTTCTCGATGTCCCACACAACTGCATGGGTGGAAAGCGCGCAGCAAACAGTAGCGACACGTCACGGCAGACACGTGTGTGCGGATATGTTCCGTGTACCGGTATACCATGGCAACGCACATCATACTGCACAAGAAACAATCACGCTTGTCAGGTGCTCGGGCAGGGCAGCAACAGGTACTGCTCTGTCCGGTGGAACCAAGCAAGGCGCAAGGGCGTGCACGGCATCGATACACGTGCGTACGTACAGCAGCATCGCACTGCTTACTCAGAACCATGCCTCCATTCTTGGCCATGATGAGAATTTACTGTAGCTTGAATACTTTGTCTTCTTGCGTTGTAACGTCGCCCTGGTTGCTTGAAGACTGCCTGGTTTGGTGCGCCTTCCAACCGACTAATTATGTGCCGAACCAGTTCCCTCAGATGAAAACAAGCAACAGCGTGCAGCCACAATCGTTTCACGTATGGTGGCAAGGTCCGACCATAAGCAACCTGCAAACGTGCAGATGAATGGGTTTTCGCTGTGAACTGCTTAGGAGTCTTGCCTTGTCACCCGCTCAAAGCGTACGTTGTTTTGGTGTCATGACATGAGAACTACCAATATGATAACAGTTGCGTATGCCGGCGTACGTGAAACAAGGAGGCCGGGGGGAACGAAGCGCCTGCTGCCTGCCTGGGGTCGACCCAGGCGCTGGATGTGAATTGCTCTGTCCTTGCATGCCTCACCTTTAGGGTTAGCTGCTTGTGTGCATTCGCGTGCTATTAGCAGGCGGCGTGAAGCTCTCCAAAGGCACGCTAGGCGGCGTACGTGCGCAATGTGCGCGTGTGCGCCCCTGCTTCCTATGCCCCTAATGCCAGGCGTATGTTGAATAGACGTATAACATGTTGCTTTAACCAGGTTGCGTTTAGGTGTCCCTCCCACTGTGCCGATACACCTTGTAGCTTAAATATACCGCTTGTAACAGTTGGAACGCTGCCGTACGCCAGCCTCCCTGAAGCTGAAGCTGAATGCTGCTGCTGTCTCTGCCTTCCAAAAGTGATCAGCTGTTGTGATGCATATGTGAGCGTTTGCGCGTCCAAGAAGGCGTCGACGTACGTTTTGATCGAGACATTTGCTGGCGGAGCAAGCAAGTGGTTCTAGTGTCAAAACTGTAACGTTGCAACTCGAGCACATGTCGAAAGATACGAAACAATGTATGGAAGAGGTTAACCCTGCGCCGGTCCAGGGCCCTGAGCGCTGCGATACCATCGACCGCATGTCGCATCCTGGCGAGCCCTATGTTAACTTACATAACCAAGGAAACGAGTCTGTTCTTGTCGCGCATTTGTGCTTAAGGGCACAACAGGAACCAGCCTATCGCCTATGCATGAGCCGCTCCCGTCTCGTCCCAGCTAACGGTGCCCACGTCCCCCTTGCCACCTGCTGGCCACCTAGGCCCCTACCACCAGACCTTTCCTTTCACAGCGAGCTCCAAGCCTGACACTCTTTGCTACATTTAATCGCAAACGCACCTAGTAGCCTGAAGGCCCTTACATCAGCCAGAGGGCGAACTCCCCTGACCTGCCTGCTGCAAAGCCCTATGCCCTTGCGCTCCTTGCTTGACCATTCGCCCCGCATCTCAGCCGCTTAGCTCAGCTAGGCTTCGATTTCTACCCAGACTATGCTCCGTCTTCAGCCCTGACGAGTGCACAGAGCCTCAAGTGTACACAAGTGCATCGCAAACCGCTGACACTCGTGTGTTTATATCAGTGCTACGCTGGGCCCAGCGCATCACACAGTATCAATGCCTCACACTAGCGTACAGCGAGCGCAGCAACCAGAGAACGTTTCGTTGCAGCCCATCCACAATCCGAATGCTCGCCACTTGTTGTTACCCCACATATTGCGTGACCTCGCAGTGCATCCGTTCCCGCCCCTCCAATCCCGCCCGCGCTCGTCCTCCCCACAACCCCTCATATGCCCCTCCCGTCCTTACCCAAACAGCGCCATCACAAGCACCCCTTCCCTCTCTCCAACGTTCGCCGTCGCCTCGTCCAGCGCCAATACACGTGCGTCCTGCAGCAGCGCGCGCGCCAGGCAGAATAGCTGCCGCTGGCCCACGCTGAGGTTGCCGCCGCACTCGGACATGGCTGCGTCCAGCTGGCCGGGCATGGCGGCCACGGCGGCGCGCAGCTGCACGGCGCCCAGCACCTCCCACAGCCGTGTGTCGGTGTGGCTGCCCCAGGGGTCCAGGTTGGAGCGCAGCGTGCCGCTGAACAGCACGGGGTCCTGCGGGAGAGGGGGAATGGGGCGAGGGGGATACGGTAGAGGCGCCAAACTACGTCATGCGCAGATGCCTCCGCTTGTGACTCGTGCCATCCCCGTGCCCGAGCGCCCCCCTCCACCACGCTGGCACATCCCGTCTTGTGTTCCCATGAGTCTGTTTCCTGTCCTCCACCCCCGCCTGTCGTCCTCCTGATCCGGCCCCTGCGCCCTGGACCACAGCGCCAGCCACCACTCGCTGGCCAGGAACGCGGCCTGCCCCGCCACCAGCCCCACGCCGATCAGCCCCGCCAGCGGCAGCCCCATGTGCCGGCAGTACGAGCCGTACACAGACCACGGCACGCTGGCCGGTCCTCGGCAATATCAGCTTGCCTGACGGGCAGCAAGGCGGGCACCAGGCAGCGGGCGCACACGTGGTGTGGGTTACCGAGAAAGGCAGCATCATAGGCGGCATGTGCTTGGAGGCAATCCAGACAGGCAGTACCGTTGGCGGCGTGGGCTTCCCGTGTTACATTCCGTCTTACATGCAACCGAGAGCCAACCACCCTGGGCCGCACCTCACACAAAGCGGTCGGGGAACGAGGCCTTAATGGCGTCGCAGGCCTCCAGGAAGCGGCACTCCCAGGGGCACAGACGCCTCAGCTCGGAGGTGATGCAGCTGCGTACCGTCGCGACCTCAGCGTCCAGTTCCGCCCGGGTGGCGGGGCGGGCGTTCTGCGTAAGCAGCGCGTCAGCCTGACTCGCAAGGCTGAAGGGTTGCAGCCCCATTTCATCCGCCAGCTGCTGCAGTCCAGCGTGCTGCTCCTCTTGCATTGCCGTGAAGGGTTCAGCTTTCGCCTCGCAGAAGCCTTGCTGCTCGCAGGCGTGTAGCAGCACCTCCGCGACGATGGCGCGGAGACGTGGCGCCCACATCTCCGCCTCGCGCGCTCGCGCAGCTACCATGTCCTCCTCTAGCTTCCGAAGGAGCTCGTTCGCTTCCACCAACATCTGCACTTCGGGTGGGATTTGTCTCTCCAGAACTGTCAGCTTGTTGACAACGACGCAGTCCTCCTGAGACATGATGAGGTTCCTGCGGCGCCAGCCTGCTCCTACGTCTCCGAATGAAGCTGCTGTGTCCAGCGGTCAGTCACTGCTCTCATGCGCTGCTGTTTTCTAGGTTTCCCGCGGACTTGCGGCGAAGATGCTTGCAGTTGAAACCAGGAGAGGCGACTTTCGACTTGTTACACCGGTGCTTGACTCCTCGGCTATGTAAGTCAATAGGATGGCAATGCGGTGTGCCCCTCGGGTCGCGGGTGTACATGGACATCGTGCCCTGCCCTTGGGGGGTGCAACGACAGCCAACATGCCGAAGAGCCGAACTAGGTCACTGAAAAGGCCACAGGGCAACACACTCCCGCACAAGACGGGATGGACAACACGTGATAAGGGTGAACAGCACGCCAGTGAGCAGGTTAGGCAGGTGTTGAGGCCGTGTCCAGCAGGCCACGAAGAGCCACACAACGCCACCTTGGCCCTCGCACCCAGCTTTCCACTGGAGCGTCAGTGCCCTCGCACTGAGTAAATGCCCAAACACCTCAAGTATCATACCCTACACGTTGCGCACCCAACACTCTTGCGTACATAGAAACCTGGACATGACGACCGTGCCGTACACATGAAACACCGCCCGGGTGGCTTACAGGTAACTCATCGGTTCATGCACAGCCGTTGCACTCGTTCCAGTTCCATATACCTACACTACTTGGCCCCAACGCCCTCTTTACGGAAAGGGTGTACCGGCACACGCACCTGCCCTTCGCCCTTGCCTCCCATCTTACCCACCCACCCGTTCCGTCCTCTTATTCATCATGCCTCCCCGCTGCCTTCCTTCCCCTTCTCCTCCTTGGCCCCCGGCCCCGCCGCCGCCCCCCTCGCCGCCGCCACCATCTTCGCAAACACCCCCGACCCCGCCGCCAGCTCCCCCGGCGGCCCGCTCTCCACCAGCTCCCCCCCCGACAGCACCAGCAGCATGTCACTGTCCATCACCGTGTCAATCCTGTGCGCAATCACCAGTAGCACCCGCCCGTGCACTTCCCGGTCCTTGTGCGCAAAGTCTCGCAGCGCCCCTGAATCAGCTCGTCCGTCGCCCGGTCCACGTTGGCTGTCGCCTCGTCCAGTGCTAATACACGTGCGTCCTGCAGCAGCGCGCGCGCCAGGCAGAAGAGCTGCCGCTGGCCCACGCTGAGGTTGCCGCCGCACTCGGACATGGCTGCGTCCAGCTGGCCGGGCATGGCGGCCACGGCGGCGCGCAGCTGCACGGCGCCCAGCACCTCCCACAGCCGTGAGTCGGTGTGGCTGCCCCAGGGGTCCAGGTTGGAGCGCAGCGTGCCGCTGAACAGCACGGGGTCCTGCGGGAACAGGGGAAGTAAAAGGGCGAGGGCGTCATGGTATGAAACTATGGGAAGGGCGCGTGGCAGCAGGGCCTTTGGTACTTTGCAAGGCTGACCCACATGGTTCCCGAAAGTACATTGCGTTTGACCATGCGACTTGCGTGCCCTGCTGCCATTTGTGAACGTTTTCGACTGTTATGTACCGGATACACATGGATGCCACTCGGCACACTGACAGACACCCCTCTCGGGTGTGGTCGGGACCAGTAGGTGTGGTCGGGACCAGTAAGGATCGTGTGGCCACACCACCTGGAATGTAACACAAAATGCCAAAAAGAAAAAACTCTCACCTGCGGAATGATGGCCAACTGCCGCCTCAGCGCGTCCAGCCCGACCTTGGCCGTGTCCACCCCGTCCAGCCAGATGGTCCCGTGGGTCACCTCGATCAGCCGGAACAGCGTCAGCATCAGGCTGCTCTTGCCGCTGCCTGTGCGCCCCACCAGCCCGCAGCTGCTGCCCGCGGGCAACGTGAAGCTCAGGTCGCGCAGCACGGGCGGCAAGCCGGGGCGGTACACGGCGGTTACGGCCTCGTACGACAGGGCTCCGGAGCGCGGCCAGCCGGGCGGCGGCGCGCCGCCTCCCTCCGCGACACGTGGCGGCTCGCTGTCCAGCTGCGTGTATGCCAGCATGCGCTCCACGCTGGTCATGTTGTTCTCCGCCTCGGCACTCTGTGTGGGACAGGGGACGAGAAGGGGTAAGCCAATAAGGCCAATTGAGGGTAGGGGATGTAAGGCAGTAGCGGGATTTATTCCTGGTTCCGTCAGTTTAAAGTGATCCTTAAGACACCGCAGAGCCGTCGCGATGCAGGTAGTCTACGGCAGGGGAGAGGAGAGGCCCCCGGGGCTAGCAACCGCGTCAAGGAAGACTTTGTGTTCAGCCGCTGTCGCCAGCCACGTGTCTCACCTGCCGCACGACCCACTGCATGAGGCCCGTCAGCTGCAGCACGTGCGTCAGCGCCAGCGCCAGAACCTGCGGACGAACGGCAGCCAATTTGTAAAGGTTATGCGTTGCAACTTACGGTCTAGCTGTCATCAACCTGTGCGTTTGACTGCTTGTCCAGATCTCCTACTGCTGGGAGTAAGACACTCACTATAAAACGTGGACATGCGCTCTTGTCCCTGCTACAATACGTCCTGCGAGATAAGGGCTACTAAGGCTCATGCTGGTGCACTCCTCATCCGCTTCCCTGCCCAGCTAACCCACCGCCTGGCTGACGTTGTCCTTCATGGCCATGGCCAGCAGCGTGGCCGCCAGCAGCGCCGTGGCGGCCACGGCGTCCAGCCGCACGCCGATCCATCTGCATGGGGTGCCGCGCAAGGAGCGGGGCAGGTACGGCAGCGTTATAAGATGTAAAAAATATGCCATCATGACGCAAGGAGGGGGGCAGGTACGGCCGGAGCACAGGGCTTCAAGGACATGCCATGATGGCGCTTTACGTTGGGGGTTAAGTGATGCTGAGCGGCGCTTCTATACCAGTATAGGAAGGCAACAAGGGAGCCTCTGTTTCAGGTGTCCTAAAGCAATGACGTTTTGGTAGTGGAGACCGGTTTAGGGAGCGCCCAGCCGCACCTCGAGGTGGAGATGAAGGCGAAGTACCAGTTGCCGTTGTGCGACATGATGCGAAGGAAGTCCTCGTGGAAGCGGTCGGCGGCGCCGTACGCGCGGATGGTGGGCAGGCCCTGTGGGGCGGGCGCGCGATGCGGGGCCATGGTTAGGGCACCCTGATCCAGCCTTACGTCAGGCCCTCCAGGACAAGCCGTGCATGGTTGCCTGTCACTCAAGGAGCAACCTTCATCTGCCCGTAATGCAAGGCCTGAGCCACCTAACCATGCTGCCCCTCTCCCCGGCAGCCCGGCCCGTTCCGGAGGGACCCCTGATCCCGTGACTCACCTTGAGGGTTGCTGAGAAGGCGGCGTAGATGGGCGACCGCGCCACCGCCTCCCAGCGCTTGATCTCCCTGCTGGCGGTGATGTAGCGGCGGCGCACCCACCAGAAGGCCAGCGCCAGGGGCACGAACACCGGCAGGATGACGGGCACCGCGATGGACACCTGCGGGCCGGGGTGTGTGTATGGCGTTTGGGTGTGGGGCGAGGTGGACGTGTACAGTTCGGCAGGCTGGGCAGGCTGGGGGAAAGCTGCCGGTTCCTTAACAGCCGCGCAGCGAAGGACACCCTGCGCGCCAGCGGGTGCGCCTGGGGTGCGCTGCGTCGAGGGTGGGCATTGTGCATGCGTTGTGCAGCCATGCAGCGGTCTTGCGCACATGAGCATAGGGCACAAACCGTTGCACACCTGGACTCGCGCCTGACCTATACTGCGCGGCCGCCTCGGCCCACCCTCCTGCCCCCCTCACCAGCACCACGGCGCCCACGACCTGGAACCCGCTCTGCAGCGCGTCGAACATGCACGAGGGCAGCAGGTCGTCCACCTGGCCCTGGTCCTTGCTGAACCTGGGGGCGTGTGGGTGGGCGGGTGAGTGTGTGTGCAGATGACAACGGGTGGCAGCGTACATGGGGAGCGGCGGGTTTGGGGGCTTCCGCATCAGCACGAGCACAAGATTAAGAGCGGAGGCCGTGTGGTGCAGCGGTGCGGTGTTACAGGCTTGCAGCTGCAGTGTGCGCACAGGCACTTACACAGCAGCATGCCGCACAGCCGCTCGTGCACCTTCATAAGCGCAGCGTTGTGGGCGCTGGAAGGGCCAACTTAACACACCTGTTGACGATGCGGCCGGATGGGTTGGTGTGGAAGAAGGAGAGCGGGGCGCGCAGCACCCTGCGGAAGCGGGACGCCAACGTGCAGGTCAGCGGGCCATGGCAGACAAGGTCCACAACACTCAGAAGCGTACTTCGACAGCAATGTGCCGAGGCCCACACATGGCCACAGGCCGGCGAGACCAGTAGCTTGCTGCCCTCCCCTCCTTCCCAACCAGACGCGGTCAGGTCAGGTGCGACAGGGCACGCCGCTGCCGCTGGCAGCCCCCGGCGCCCACCTCTTGGCCATGGTGTTGTGGATGGAGGTGGCGGCCGACAGCGTGGCCTCAAAGTACGACACCGAGCGTATGAAGGCGATCACGATGACGATGCCCGTCAGCAGGCCGTACACCCACAGCCACCTGCGGTAACCAGGGAACATGGCACAATACAATATGAAGGCGATGGACGACTCGCACTCCATGGTATACTTGACCGTTGCAGGCACCCAGCTTCTCATGCGCAGATGCCTCCCCTCGTGATTGGTGCCATCCCCGTGCCCCAGCGCGCCCCTCCACCATGCTGGCACATCCCGCCTAGCTCCCACAAGTTCACATGCATATCCTCGACCCTCCTCCACCCCCACCTGTCGTCCGCCTGGTCCGGCCCCTGCGCCCTGGACCACAGCGCCAGCCACCACTCGCTGGCCAGGAACGCCGCCTGCCCCGCCACCAGCCCCACGCCGATCAGCCCCGCCAGCGGCAGCCCCATGTGCCGGCAGTACGAGCCGTACACAGACCACGGCACGCTGCCCGTCACGCGGTCCTCCGCAATGATCAGCTTGCCTGCGCGGTGCGAACGGCAGTACGGTAAGGGGGGTTACGACGTGCGCAATGGAGTGGGTTAGCGTGGACGAGGGCAGGGAGCGGCGCAAGCAGGGAGGTCGGAGGTTACCCAGGCGCGGTGGACAGGAGGGGGGGTGTCTTATGGGCAGGTGATAGCCTTGGGCGAGGAAGCCGTACTTTGGGGGCACGGCCTCGCTGTGCAGCGCACGCGCATTGCCATGCATGCTAAGGATGCTACGGACGCATGCCAAGAATACGGTGACTTCCACACGAAAAGGGTCTGCATTAAAGTGCCAGGTACGGCACGGCACTGTACGACACACACACCCGTGTCCGTGCGCTGCATGGAGGGCTGCGACGCGTTCATGGACTTGCTGCCCCCGCGCCGCCCCATGGAGCGGCCCCTGCCGCCCAGCCGCCACACGGCGGTGCCGGGGCCGAAGGTGCGGCTCATGGACAGCCGGTAGCGCGACGCGAAGGAGGGCGCCAGGGCCGCGGCAGGAGGAGCGTCAGAGCCCACCGCGCACTTCCCGCTGGCATCCTTCTGCTGCGGGTGCTCGGCCGCCGCCGCCTTAGTCCCGGGACACACATCCAGCGGCGACTCTCCCTGGCCGCCGTTTGCCGCCGCCGGCAGCGGGGCACCGCCAGCGCCAGCTCCGCCGCCACCCCCGATGACGCCGTCGACGTCGTACTGCCACCGGAGCTGCCACTGGCTGCTGCCGTCGCGTTCACCGCCGCCACCGCCGCCGCCACCTCCCCATCCACCGCCCCGCTGCCCGGCAGCGCCACACCGTGCTCCCCTGCTGTACCCTGCACCCCACCCTCTGCATCCGCACCTCCTTCACCCCCTGCACTGAACGACTCCAACACAACAGGTGGAGGCGAGTCGCCGTTGCCGCCGCCTCCCGCCGCCGCAACCGCCAACGGCCCATCCTCCAGCTCCTGCCTCCCCTCCTCTTCCTGCCGGTTCCCTTGCTCCTCACCCCCGCACTCCCCCTCCACCAATTCATCCACAGTCGCGTCCCCCAGCCCGCAGTCCGCTCCCGCTAGCCCGCCATGCCCCGCCGTCAGCTCCGCCAGGCCGAGCCCCGCCACCTCCGCCCACCTCCCCAGCGCCGCCACCCGGCCCCCCCGCAGCACCATGACCCGGTCGCATCGTGGTAGGTACTGCCGCTGATGAGTCACCAGCAGCCGTGTCGTACCGCACTTGTCCAGCAGGCCCCCAGGCCCAATGGCGCGCTCGAAGAGCTGCCGACCGACCCGTGGGTCAACCGCACTCAGCGGGTCGTCCAGCAGCGCCACGGCAGGCCTGCCGTACACGGCACGTGCCAACGCGACACGTGCCTTCTGCCCGCCGCTGAGGTTGATTCCGCGCTCGCCCAGCTCCGTACGGTCGCCCAGCGGCAGGCCCGCCAGGTCGTCCGCCAGGCAGCAGGCGTGTACGACGGCGCCGTACCAGGCCTCGTCGTACGGCTGGCCGAACGTGATGTTCTCCCGTACGCTGCCTGCCACGATCCACGGCACCTGGGCGCAGTACGCTACCCGGCCGTACATCAGGGGGCCGCCGTCATCGCTACCCATGCTGCCTTCATTGCCTGACAGCGCCGTACTGTGGCCGTTGGCGCCGATGCTGCTGCCGTTGGCGTGCGCGCCATCACCCAGCTCGATAGCCACCATGGCCTGGTCTGCCTTTCCAGGGCACCCCTGCCCTTTCCCGCTGCCCCGCAGCGGCTGCAGCTCCCCCAGTAACGCCGACAGCAGGCTGCTCTTCCCGCTGCCCACCGCCCCACAGATGCCCAACAGCTCCCCCGGCGCCGCCTCAAACTCCACGCCGCACAGCGTCAGGCCCCCAACCACCTGCTCCCCGTCCCCGCCCTCCTCCTCCTTGCTCCCCACGTCCGCCCCCTTCTGCCCCGTGCTACTCGCGCCGCTGCCCTTCGGCCCCTTGCACTCCTTGCCGGCACTCTGCCCTCCCCCCAGCGCCGTCCCGTGCGTGTCCTTCAGCACCACGTCCGTGCCAAAGGGCCGCAGCCAGTCGTAATCCGCACCCCGCATGGCAACGTAACCCGCTGGGCCCTCCACCGCTTTGGCCGCCCCTGCGCCTGCCGCCCCTGCTGCCTGTCTCTTGGTCTCCTGCGACCGCCGCCCCGCAGCCGCCAACACGCGCTCCAGGCTCCAGCGCCGGGGGGCCTGAGCCGCCCCCGCAGCCGACCCGTGGGTCGCGGCGGCTGCAGCTGACCGGTGGGTCGGCCCGCTGGCCGCCGCGGTGGACTCGGCTGCGGCCGACCCGGGGTTCGCGGCCTGCCCCGGCCGCGGCGGCTCCGGGGTGGACAGGAAGGCGTCGATGCGCTGCAGGGAGATGCGCAGCTCCGTCAGCGTCTGAACCGCTAGCACGAAGAAGTTGACCTGGGCGGCGGAAAAGGAGTGGGCAGAGAAGGAACGCAGTGAGGAAGCACGCAGGGAGGTGAGCACCCAGGGTGGCTTGCAGAGAGATGGCAGCGCGTCGTGTAACAGAGGAAGGACTCAGCGCTGCGTCACTTCTGCCAGAGCTACTGTAAGCAGACACTGAACACCCTCTACAAGAGCCACCGTGGGCAGCAAACTGAAGATAAAGAAGCCGCTGTTTCCAGGACTCTTCCCGGGCCGCGAGCCCCCGCAAAGCCCCATTCATTCCCCCTCCCTCATCCGTGCCCCTCAACCACACCCCTTGCGCCCATGCAATGCGTTACACACCTCCACCACCCACGGCCTCACCTGAACCCAACCCACCGTGTACAGCCATATTCCCCTGCACAGCCATGCCACCGTACCCCAGCCCAACCCACCATGTACAGCTTGGGCAGGTGCAGCAGCGACAGCGCGTAAAACACCGCCGCCACAGACAGCGTCCCGCTGCGCGCGCGGTACACCGCAAACGTCACGAACGCCACGATGGGCGTGATCGCAAACTGCATGGCGAAATTGACGCCGCGGATGCGCGCCATGCGCCGACTGTAGTGCTTCTCGCGCCGCCTGATGTTGCGCAGCGCGTCCGCGAAGGGGTCCTCCCACCCCAGCATCTTCATGGCCAGCGCGCCCTCCACCACCTCGCCCGCTAGCCGTACCCGCTCGTCCGTGGCACGTGCCGTGTTGCGGCGCAGGCCCCCGATGTAGCGCACCAGGCAGCTCTGCAGGGGGATCATGGCCAAGCTGGTGGCCACGCCCGCCAGCGCGGACACAAAGTCCAGCTCCAGGGACACCTGGGGAAGGGTGCGGGAAAGGGCGTGTGACCCGTGGGTCAAAGACCAACGACTGTGCAAGGCAGCGTCACGGAGAGTATGGTCCAGCTCCAGGGACATCTGATGCACATGGTGCGGCAAGCGTTTCTGGGGAGCACAGGTGAAAGGACGGTTACTGAGTCCTTGTTGTATACCGGGTGCTTACCGGGTTGCACAGACCAGGTGAGGGGTTTGCTATGTTGGGCGCACGAAAACCGGGTCCACGCGTCCATCGTCCCAGAGCGGCCGGCCCTGCTACACCCGAATTAAGCATCCGCCAAAACTGCCCCTGGCCCCACCCCCCACCCACCATGAGCAGCACCATGGCCAGCTCCAGGGGGGCCGCCCACAGGAAGATCCAGAACGGCATCACGTCATCGAACCTGTGCAGCGGCGCGCATTCGAAGACGGTCAGGGTGCCAGGGCGGCGTGGCCAGTGCACCAGGCGCTGTACAAGCACAGCGGCTCCATGGCCAGGGCAACAGCGCGCAAAGGCGAGTCCCGCAGCCCACGCCTGGCTGAGCCGGGCCAAGGGGGCTCAGAAAATGCGTGGCTGCCAGGCACTCCGCCGTGTGCACGTGCCCGTGCGCAAGTGCGGCCCACCTGCGCACGTCGTTGGACACCAGATTGACCACGTGGCCGGTGGACAGCGCGCCCACCGCACTGCTGTTCAGCCGCAGAACCTGCGACGAATGGTCAATGGGACACGCATGAAATTCGCGACGTCCGGACATCTTAGCAACTTCCCCGCTGCGTATGCTCCCGTCTGCACGTGTTGTCTCCACTCCCCGGGCTCCTTTCATGGATTGCCTGTGGCCTCGTGCCCACGTTCCCAGCAGCTCCCCCGCCCCCGCCCCCCCGCGTGTGCAGACGCCAGCACAATCTGCTCCACTCCCCGGGGGCCTTGTGTGTCATGCCCCCAGCCCTCCCCACGTCCCACTCCACACCTTGGCGTGGATGGCGGCGATGCACTGCTGGCGCATGGTGAAGCCCGCGCGCATGCCGATCCTGCGGCACGTGGCGGACACGTGGCCAGCACACACGCACGCATGGGATTCTTCCACTCGCTTGCATGCCAGCCGTTACAAACCCGTACACTGCTATCGTGTCCTGCGAAGGAGCAGCGCTGTCGTGCACGCAAAGGCGGTGCATGTCCCTCTGAGCTATGACAGTAACAAGTGGGACCCGGCCCCTGCCGTGGCGCATCTCCGCTAACCCACGCGCGCACCCAGCGGCACCCACCAGAACAGCTGGTGGTGGATAATGACCATGGAGAAGCCGCACACGCCCAGCACCACTGCCCACACCCAGCCCTCCCACTGCGGGGGGCTGCTCCCCGCGTCGTACGCCTGCAGCCAGATGAGGAACTGCCGCAGCGCCACGGGCGTGCCCAGCCTGGGAAAGGGAGGGACAGGAGAGAGCGAATGGCCGAGCCCCGAGCGTTGCCACCAGAGTGCGGCAGCTGATCTACGCAGAACCATTGATTGCGATGTGTCATAACTGGGGCGCTTCAGTCACTGCAGTACTGACTGTAGTGTTCAAGGTCACCCGTGTCATTTTGGTCCCCCCTGGTGTCAAGTCCCTGAAGTGCTCACCTCTGGCCCACCTCGACGAGCACCCACAGGGACTCCAGCAGCATGGGCCACCAGTACAGCCGCAGCAGGGTGATCCCCGTCACGGTGGTCCACGGCCGGGGAGCAGGCGGGCCGCCGGGGCGGGGCGTGTAGTATGCCTAGTGAAGTGGTAGCAAAGTGATTTGGGTCGGACTGGGAGCCGTGTGGGCACGGTGGCAGGGGTGGCAGCCCTGGCAGGGGTAAGGTACTGGATGGGACTGGGCATCGCAGGCAGGTTCTGTGAGCGACCCATGGGCGACTTGTTTATCGAGGCCGGCACAGCAAAATTATTGAGGGCAAGCACGTGATAATCCTGAACGGTACACTGTGTCATGTCTTATGAGGCTCTAGCTAGCAAGGGAAGGCGGAATGCGTTGTGCTTGCGGCGTTGGCCCCTACCCTGAGCCGTCCATAAACAGCGTCGAATTTCTGCGCCAGGGCCTGCGCGGTGTCGCTGGGCGGCATCATGAAATCCGCATCATTGTCCTCAATGTCCTCCATACCGGCCTTGTCGACAAGGGGATTGACGTAGCTGAAGAACAGCCGCGTCACCCAAGAAACCTGGTGGTATCCTTTGGCGCGCAATGGAATGGGCGCCCCTGTCCGTAGTTCTACATCCTCCTTTCGATTTATGTTCGAATTCTTATCAGGATGGGTCACCGGCGGCACTGAAGGCTGCGGACCACCTGCCGATGACGACTGGCCATCGCTAGCCTGGCCCATAGTGGAATGGGCTGTTAACTGGCCCTTCGATTTGCGTAAGTCCACAAATGTGGTTTTGTGTACAGTCACTTGTCTGCCGTCGCAGGCGGCATCGAGGTGACGTCGGGACTACTGGTTTGTTTAGTTTGTCGTCCTATTACGCATGCCAGGACCTGAGCTACTGTGCGCAAAACACGTTACTACAAGGCCATGACGCTCACGTCTATAGCTTGCGTCGTCACGGCAGCGTTCACCGCGTTCCAGGTAGCCACTCCCTGGTTCAGGTTCTGGAGCACGGTGACAAAGCAGTTCAGAGTTCGCTTTCAGAGCAGAGCCAGCTCACGCGCATTGCGTATTTGGAATTCAACTACAAGCGCTACTGACACTGCGCAGGTACATACTAGGCATGAGGAGACTCCCTTGCCTTCCCTTCCGCCACTTCAACGCTACCACCCAGCGCAACATGCAAGCTTACTCCATTCTGTTTAAGCTGTGTGAGCGTGATGTTTGCATGGTAGTAATGCGTTATGCCCGCGCAGTGCTATCTCATGCGGGCGTTAGGAGTGTCCATTGGCACGACGCGGCGTGTCGTTTATGTGCCAATGTGCGAAAGCACCACGCACTGCGACCAGGACGCTCAAATCAATACACTTCCAGAATTGATTGTTCTATGCAGTTTAACACGCCCTCGTGACCAAGTACACACCCGTCCGCCTCAGCCTGGCCTCAGCGCTGTGCTGTGCCAAATCAGCTCCCTTTCAAAGTACTCGTTACAGCCATTAGTGAATAACGGATCAAGCACTGACTCACTCCGGCACATTTGCGTTAGAATCGTCACGCCTGAAGACAATTGGCAGCAGACCGACCTTTTTGCGTGGGACAAGGGAGATCTGTGAGCTCGCTGATAAGCAACAATGCGCGACTTTCACTTTTCTATAGATCGCGGTGGAACCTTCACAGACGTCTTTGCGGAGGTGCGGTCGGGCGTCGTCCCGTGAGAGGTGGACGGAGCCCTGTGCCAGCAACTGACCGTTGTCGGACAGGACCTGGCCTACGCTGCCAGGGTGCTGATCTCCTGCACAGTCGCTGATGCGCTACTGTGTTGGCTCTGCAGGTGCCTGATGGCAAAGGTGGCAGCACGTTCAGGTGGGGTGTAGGAAGCCGAGTGGGGACGGAGGGTGGTGGCCTAGGCCACAGCCTGGGTGGAGAGAAGGTTTGACTTGCCCACGTGCATGCAGCGCCCGAATTGCTGAGGTACTATGCAACTCATGCCTACACCTGAACCTCGCATGGTTCTAGGGTCACCTGCAGCCCAGGTATCTAGGCTGAGGGATTGGACAGTTTGGGCACATCCTATACGGCCGCCCAACGCCCGCTACCACCACCCTTGGCACCCGTGGTGGCCCCAGGGTGCTCAAGCTGCTGTCCGTGGACCCAGCAAACTACCCAGATGCCCCGCGCGAGGGCATTCGGCGAGTGCTGGAGGAGGTGACCGGTAGGTTGGCGGCTGACGGTTGGCGGTGTGGGGACACATCACGGTACAGGACGTGGTCATTCCTCCTAGCCCCGCAGTGACCCCGCTGCCACCCGGTCCGTGCGCTTCTGGGTACCGCACTACCGGTAGGTAGGAGCTCCACATCTGCAGGCCTCTCCTGCACCCCACCCAACTCCGGCCTGTCTCCCCGGGCACCCTTGCCCGCTTACCCAAGTCTCCGTCCCCCGGCCCCCGACTTACCCGCCGGGCCGGCTCCCTACCTCCCCCCCCCCAAGGCGTGCCCCACCTGCGCCACGTGCCGCTGGACACGTCCCGCATCGCCTCCATCCGCATGGGCACCACCGTGGCCACCAACGCGCTGCTGGAGCGCAAGGGCGAGCGCACGGCGCTGGTGGTCACGGCTGGGTTCCCGGACCTCTTGCACATCGCCAACCAGGTGGGGGCAGGGCAGAGGAGGGTGGGCGACGAATGGGGTGGAGCGCGGGACTGGCATCCGTGGCAATGGGTGGTGAGCGCGGTCTTCTCGGGCCCTCGGCTGTTGGTTCAATCTGCGGTTGGCACCAGCTTGGCTTTGTGGATGCTGCTACGCTTGATGCCTGGCTCCCCGCTTGCACTTGTGCCCACTTCGTTCCCCGGCGCCTAGTCCCGCCCCAACATCTTCGACCTGGAGATCCGCACCCCCGACAAGCTGTATGACGTGGTGGTGGAGGTGGAGGAGCAGGTGGTGCTGCCGCTGGGGGACGCAGCCAGCCAGCGGAACGGGGCGCAGGCGGAGCACAACAGCAGGTGTGGGGTAGGGGTGGAGGGGAGCGGGTGGAGGGGCAACAGCAAAGCGGCAAGGGGAACCGGAAACAGTCGGCGTGCGGGTAGAGGGGAGGGAGGCATTAGAAACCTGGAGCAAACAGGTGATAATGGGGTGCAGGGAAAAGGAAAATGTGGGGAGCAAGGGCTTGGGTGGACTGAGCGTCAGGGGGGTGTGCTTGGGGGGCACTGGGCAGGGACAGGAGCAGGAACACGGGTGGGGCAAAAGGCTGTACGCAAGCCCAATTAGCATTGGTGCATGCACGTGGTCTTCGTGCATGACCTGACCGGTCCGCGTGAACCTTTACACTCTCGCTGGTGCATACCATGCTCATGCGGCCTCTATCTGCTGCCTCTGCGTGCCCTGCCGGCTGTCGCAACCTGCAGCCGCTACCCGGCCAAGGGGCGACTCGAGACGGCACTGACGGGCGAGGCGGTGGAGGTGCGACGGGACCTGGACCTGGTCAAGCTGCGGACGGACCTGCAGGTGGGGAACTGTACGGCAGTACGGGTACTGCAGTGCGGACCAGGACAGTGTTGCTGGGAGGGGCACATAATGCAAGGGACCATAACTGTAAAATCATACAAATCTAGTGCAGGGGGCGGTCGTGCTGAGGGCATCAAGTGTGCCGTATGACAACAGGCAGGCAAGGATGACCAGTCGGGGATGGTGCACGGAATGCATGCGTAGGCAATCAAGGGGCTTTCCCAGTGCTACCACAGCTCCATACTCCCCGGGTGAGCAAGTAAGCGATAAGAGCGCTGCGGAGGGCTCCCCTTGTACGTGTGGTGGCCATGGCCAGAACCATTGCGATTGCCCCGCCAACAGGCTGTTCGGGAGCAGGGGATCAGCAGCTTGGCGGTTGTGCTGAAGCATGCGGCTATCTACCCGGTGCATGAGCAGAAGGTGAGGACAGGGTGAGGGTGGTGGTACGTCAAGTACCTAGAAGAGCAGGGTTCAGGGCTCTAAGCGCGCGTATAATAAGTCGTGCTGTATAATAAGTTGTGCGACAACGTGAAGAACTTGCCGTGCAACCGCGGCAGGTTCTCTGACCGCGATGGTCGAAATCAAAGGGCGGGAAACGCGCGAACTACCCGTTTGTCGCGATTCTTCGCAGCAGCGACAACAGCTTGATCTTCCTTGATGGGTTTGATAACATACAGCTGCCTCGCATTGAGATACAAGCAAGTGCTTTTCCCGGACTTGCCGCTAAGACATCGCAGGAAAGCCATGCGCAGCAGTGCTCGCACGGCTTCCCGGTGTCACCTCATACGGTGTCACCGCATACGAGGCCACAACAGGGCATGCAGAGCACGGCATCATATCGCGCTCACGACTTACATAGCATGGAGAAAGCAGGCTTGCCGTCCAGGGCCGCACATTGCACACATGGCATGGCACTGCACACAGCACCAGAAGCGACCCACAGCAGGCCGAGCGTGCAACTCATGCTCCAACTGCACTGCATGGCATGTTACCTGGCTTGCATGGCTTGGGTGGGCGTGCACGGCATGACACGGCACGCATACCTGCAGTGGCACAGCGCAGCACCCTAAGCAAGGCCAGCATGATTCAAATTAAAGTTTTCATTTTAGCAAAGGACTGACAGATGGTGCACTACAGACTTTCTGGTTTCCTTTGCTCATTCCTTTCCTCCTCAACTCTGCGTGATAATCTCAAAGTCCTTGGCTGTACAAGTAAACTGCCACTTACGGTAGTGTGCCCCATAGTCACAGCACCCTTTACCGTCTATTCCAAGGGTCAGGTGATGACAGCTTGACACGCCCACAACACCTGGACAGACATCCCTGCTCCCTTGCGCTTACTCGACCCACCGGACCATGCCCGTGCTGCACCAGGTCGGTGCTGTGGCCAGGGAGCTGGGCTTCTCCCAGGTGTCACTGTCCCACGAGGTCATGCCCATGGTGAAGATGGTGCCACGTGGCTTCACCGCCGCGGCGGACGCCTACCTCACGCCCCACATCAAGCGCTACCTGGCGGACTTCACGGGGGGCTTTGACGCGGGCCTCAAGGACGTGCAGGTGTGTCGTTATCAAGACCTGTGTGGGGGTGCTAACACACAGGGGCCCCATGCGGTTGGCTTGCCGGTGAACAAGGGACATGTATGTGCAGAGCTGTCGGTCCTTTTCTCTAATGAGTTACGAGTCTGTTCCCCCCTTGCCATCGCCCTTACGTACTTAGGTCCTGTTCATGCAGTCTGACGGCGGTTTGGCACCAGTCGACCAATTCTCAGGTTGGTGGCAGCAGAGGCGATCGGAGGTAACACCGCTCATGCTCTGCAGCGCCCTAGGGCATGCACGGATATCGTATGCAAGCTCGTCCTCCCGACCATCTGGTGCGTGCTGCCACCTGCAGCACAACTCATCAGCTTCACACCCATGCTTGACCCCCGCCTGCACCATGCACGCAGGCCACAAGGCGGTGCTTTCCGGCCCCGCGGGGGGCTACGTGGGCTACGCCCTCACCACTCGCTGGGCGGGCATGGACCCGAGCAAGCTGCAGGTGCGACATGCGAGGGGCTTGCGCACAGATGGTGCAGGTGCAGTCAAGACTGAGAGGGTGGTGGGCCTCAGCCAATGGGCAGCTGGGACAGGCCTGGGTACCAAGGATGTGGCAGCCCCAAGAGGCAACAGCCTTTTTAGGGTTTAGTTTGCGTGATGCGGGCACGCGGAACGGCAGCGTAACTGGTCGCCTGCTGCGGCAGGTGTGTGTCGCATCTCCCGCTGCTGTACCGGCGGCCTAGCCCATCGCGGCAACCGCCGCCTCACAGTATTGCGTGGTATCGGTATCGGCCCCGCTCACCTCCACGCCCGGCACCCACGGTCCCCGGCCCCCGCCAGGTGATCGGCTTCGACATGGGCGGCACCTCCACGGACGTGAGCCGCTACGCCGGCACGTACGAGCACGTCTTCGAGACCACCACGGCGGGCGTCACCATCCAGGTGCGGTGCGGGCTGCTGGCAAGGCTCTCTCCACAAAACCCGAGCTACCGGGTACACCCTTGTACCCCAGGTGCAGGGGTCACTACTGTACGGCCGCTATGCGGGGTGTAGCCGGGGCACACGGAGCACCTTTGGCCCCTAACACACTGGGCTGTTCGTGCCTGTACCGGCGCAGGTCTCTCGCTCCCCAACCAATAGCACCAATCCCCTGGACAGCCCCACCCGACAGAACACACCGCTCCTGGCTTACCTCCACACGCACTCGTACTACTCTCCGTTACCTGCTCCTTACCGCCGGACATGCCAATTGCTTCGCCCTCCCCTACCACTACCACGTATTCGCGTTACTGCTTTCTTGTTCCCCCACCACCCGTGCCTACCACCTGCTTGACGATGTGCTACTTTGCTATGTCTCCGCAACTGCGTCGCTGCGCCCCCCTCCAGGCTCCCCAGCTGGACATCAACACGGTGGCTGCGGGGGGCGGCAGCCGGCTGGTGTTCCGCAACGGCCTCTTCGCAGTGGGCCCCGAGTCAGTGGGCGCACACCCGGGACCCGTGGCCTACAAGAAGGGCGGCCAGCTGGCCATCACGGACGCAAACCTGCAGCTGGGCCGAATCCTGCCCGAGTTCTTCCCCAAGGTGCGTGCTGCGCTGCAAGGATGGGGCGGGAGGGTTTTGTACCGGTGTTTCGCTCTGCCTCTCCTGCCGTACGTTGTGCCGTAGTGTACCTTCTTGTCTGCCGTACGCTGACACAGCACCGCGAAATGCCGGTCCCTGGCACGCCCCCAGATCTTCGGGCCCAAGGAGAACGAGCCGCTTGACGCGGCGGGCACTGCTGCTGCCTTTGCAGCCGTCACGGCCGAGGTCAACGAGTACGAGCGGCAGAACGGTGAGCCACCAGGCTGTTCCTGCACTGTCCCAGGCCTGGGACCTGGCCCAACGTGTTCAACGGGGTCGATATACTCGGCTTAGGCCTTCCTCCGTTGGGCGGATAGCCATGGCACGCACTTGTTGCCGCGGTAGGACGCACTAGGTGCTCACGGCCTGAAAGCACTGCGCTTCCTGGGCCGTGCTCACAAGCTACCCGGATGCACAAAGTGTTCGCATGATTCATTAAACAACCCAGCTGCCCGAGCATACAGGCCACCAGTGCACCGCATTCCGCGGCGCCCGTGTGGGGCAGTGGCCGAGGGCCAGCTGGTGCGCTGCTCGGCGCAAGGCAGCCGCAGCAGCCACCGCTGCGGGCCCTTTCCTGCATCCTCTGGCAAGAGCACCTACCGTACACCCTCGCGTGGGAGCACCCTGCACGCAACGCCAAGCCAATGCACGGCACATGCCACACGTCGTCGCTGCTGCCGTCGCCGCTAGGACGTGCTTCTTACCCACAAGCCCGCGAGCAGCTCACCTTTTTCAACCGCCGATCAACAGTAGGAGCCTGACAACCGCTCCAACCGCCCCAACCGGCCGCAGGCACCCCCGTGTCCTCCGTGGACGAGGTGGCCATGGGCTTCATCCGCGTGGCAAACGAGGCCATGTGCCGACCCATACGCGCGCTGACGCAGATGCGCGGGTACGACGCCTCGGCGCACGTGCTGGCGTGCTTCGGGGGCGCGGGGGGGCAGCACGCGTGCGCCATCGCGCGGGCGCTGGGCATGAGCACCATCTTCGTGCACAGGTGGGGGCAGGGTGCTCAGGGCAGGGCAGGCGGCACTCTTGCGCTGTGTGCTGGCGTAGTAGTAACGGCAGGCCCCACAGAACCTCGAGCCTGACCGACGGAGAAGTGCATATGAAGAGGGTGGAGAGGGCAAAACACCGGTTGGCACAAGAACATGGGACATACCTGTTCGACCCTACGGCCTGCCCAGCCCGTGGCCGTACGCCCGTGTTGACGTGACCCCCTGACAACGTGGCCATCCCCCTGACAACGTGGCCATCCCCCTGACAACGTGGCCATCCCCCTGACAACGTGGCCATCCCCCTGACAACGTGGCCATCCCCTGACAACGTGGCCATCCCCCTGACAACGTGGCCATCCCCCTGACAACGTGGCCATCCCCCTGACAACGTGGCCATCCCCCTGACAACGTGGCCATCCCCTGACAACGTGGCCATCCCCCTGACAACGTGGCCATCCCCCTGACAACGTGGCCATCCCCCTGACAACGTGGCCATCCCCCTGACAACGTGGCCATCCCGTTACTCCCAAACCCCCTACCCCCCAGGTACGCGGGCATCCTGAGCGCTGTGGGCATCCATCTGGCGGACGTGGTGGCGGAGGTGCAGGAGCCGGCAGCCGCCACGCTGGGGCCGGAGGGGCCGGGGCCGGAGCTGCTGGAGCGGCAAGCGCGGCTGGAGCAGCAGGCGGTGGACAAGCTGCTGCAGCAGGTGGGCGGGTGGGCTGGCTCTGTGTGGGTTAAGACACACGTGCGGCGTTGCGGCGGGTCCTGACGGACACACCAGGGAGTCCGTGCAGGGTGTTTGACTGAGCAGGTGAGTGCGGTGATTCTTGCAGTCGTTGCGTCGCACACGGGAGGTGACGTCCTTGCGGTTAATGCGGTACACTCATGCAGGGCTTCGAGCGCTCCCAGATCTCTACGGAGCGCTTCCTCAACCTGCGCTACCACGGCACGGACGTAGCGGTCATGACGGCGGAGCCCCCCGCTGGGGAAGGGGCGGACGGCGGGGGCCCTGTGGCCTACGGCGAGGCGTTCGCGGCCGCCTACCGGCGCGAGTTCGGGTTCGTGCTGCAGCGGGACGTGTGGGTGGACGACGTGCGCGTGCGGGCGGTGGGCAGGGCGCGGCCGCTGCCGGACGAGGGCAGCGCGGAGGCAGCGCCGCCAGGTGGGTATGAATGCAGTTGCGCCGCCAGGCGGGTGTGGTGAGTGCGTGCTGCTTGTTTTGTAGCTGGTCTCCACCCCACGTCTCCGCCCTCCATGCGTGAGTTCCTATGTGTGGAGGCCCGGCGTCAAGGACGGCAGCTGGCGTGGGTACAGTACTCGTGCCCCGTCACAGCCGTGCACAATGCCCGGCGACTCCCGGTCTGCCCGGCCGTTGCTCCCGACCGGGCCCCGTATGCGGGTTCGTCGTGCCTTGATGACAACCCCTCTATCGAAACACCTCCCCGCCCCGCAGGACCGCTGCCCGCCCCCGTGACCACCACCTCCGCCTTCTTCGAGCCCCTGGGCCGCCAGCCCACGCCCGCATACGACCTGGGCTCTCTGTCGCCCGGCCACGTGGTTCTGGGGCCAGCGCTGCTCATCGACGCCATCAGCACGGTGGTGGTGGAGCCGGGCTGGGCAGCGCACGTGACGGGGGGGCACAACGTGCGCATGGAGGTCACGGGGGAGCAGCAGGGGGCAGCAGGCGGATGGGGCGATGGAGGAGGATGGGGTTGGGGCTGGGGCGGCTGTGGATTGCGACCCCGTGCGGCTGGCCATCTTCAGCCACCGCTTCATGGGCATCGCGGAGCAGATGGGCCGCACGCTGCAGGTGGGTAACCGCAGAGCGGCAAACCAACTGAACTGAAAACGGTCAGCCTGCGGAGGGGTTGAGGGGTGGGAGGTGGAGATGGGGGTGGGGATGGGGATGAGGCGTGTGCGTGGGAGTAGGGGTAACGGGTCCAGCGGAGTAGGTTATGGTCGGTTGAGAAATGGGGCTGCCCATCGTGCCGGAGTCGGGTGGAAGCTCTTGTACGGGAACATTTTGATACTCAGTTGCACTCGTACTTCGACCTGCAGGCTGCCACTAGCCCACGTGCTGTGCGACCTGCGTTAATGGATTGCCCATACGTACTCACCACTGCGGCACGCAACCACGGCCTTCTGCGTCCCTCCCTCCCTCCCTCGCCTCTCAGCGCACCTCGGTGTCCGTCAACATCAAGGAGCGGTTGGACTTCTCCTGCGCGCTGTTCGGCCCCGACGGCTCCCTGGTGGCCAACGCGCCGCACCTGCCGGTGCACCTGGGCGCCATGAGCGAGGCGGTGCGATTCCAGGTGCGAGTCGTGGCCTGTTGGGAGAGGGGACATTGTGGGTTTTGCTCAGTCGACAGTGTAGCACCTCGCTATCTCCTTTGCAGTCGTGGGGGCCATGAGCCAGGCGGTGCGCTCCATGCTCCGGGAGGGGAGGAGGGGGGCAGGAGAGGAGGAGGGGCGGGGAGGGGGCGGGCGCGGGAAGCAGCGCCACTGAAACCCTGTGCGCACGTGCGAGCCCACCCTGCTCCTTCTCCTCATCATTGCACAGTGTTACCCTACCCCACAATTGTCCCTCGACCCTCCGCCCCCAAAACGCCCTTGACACCGCCTTTGTTGATGGGCGACCATATGGGGTTCAGATGTCGTACGTCCGTCTTCGCGATGACCGTCACCCTTGCGCCGTCTGAATCTCATACCGTACTGCCGTATCGCACAACCTGCCTTGCAGGTGTGGTACTACTCCCCGAGGGCCCCGGCGCCGCCGAGGGCCTTCAGGAGGGCGACGTACTGCTGTCCAACCACCCGCAGCTGGCGGGCGGCAGCCACCTGCCTGACATAACCGTCATAACGCCCGTGTTCAGCGACGCCGCCGGCGGTGGCGGCGGCCGGCGCATTGTGTTCTTTGTGGCCTCGCGGGGGCACCACGCGGACATCGGGGGGATCTCCCCTGGCTCCATGCCGCCCACCTCCAAGCTGCTGGTGGAGGAGGGCGCGGCCGTGGTCAGCTTCAAGCTGGTGCGGGCAGGAGTGTACCAGGTGGGTGCTGGAGCCGCGTGTATTAGCTGTGTGTAAGTGGTACCCTGCTTGGGGCTGGTGCGGGCAGGGGTGTCTGAGGGTGGTGCGCAGGCGGGGCCTGGAGCGTTGACCTGGTCGAGGATTGCAAGGCTTGCGTAGGATTGGAGGGGCAAGTGTATGCCTTCAGGCTACTGTATCTGCTGTTGGACAGCGCTTGGGGCAGGTGCGGGGAAGAGCGTTCCAGTGCGGAGGACAGGTAGCGGAGGGGAGGGGAGGTGTGTTGGAGGTCTGCTATGTCATGCTGCGACGGGCTTGACGTTGCGTTGCGCTGTGTTGTGTTGTGTTGTGCTGCAGGAGGAGGGCATCACGGAGCTGCTGCTGGCGCCCGGCAAGCTGGCTGACCGCATCCCCGGCATCAGCGGCACACGCAACCTCAGCGACAATCTGTCGGATCTCAAGGCGCAGGTGGGGCAGCTCCACAGAGAGCAAGGGAGGGGAGAGGACGCTGTACAGCAGGCAGTGCGGGACGCAGAGGGGCCGGCTGTGTGTGTGGTCTCAAGTCGCAGGTGGGCCGCGAGGGAGGCTGAGTGCGTGCCAGATCCCAAGGCGCAATCGGGGCAGCAGCAGCGAGCCTAGTTGTAGATGCCAGGGAGCGAGCGGAGCTGTGTCTGCGCTAGAGCCGCTCCTAAGCAGGAATGATTATTGCCACACGGCAAGCTTATGGGTGCCACCGCCTGTGTCCGAGATGCGGCTTCCACGATGTTGATCTGCTGGGCTTGTTGTGTGGGAGGTAACCTTCCCGCCCTTCCCTCCACCCCCAGGTCGCCGCCAACACGCGGGGCATCCAGCTGGTGGGCGAGCTGATCCGCGAGTACGGCCTGGGCGTGGTGTCCGCCTTCATGGGGCACATCCAGCGCAACGCAGAGGCGTCCGTGCGGCACATGCTGAGGGAGTTCAGCACACGACAGGTGGGTGATGAGGACCTGCCGTGTGCTGTTGGGAGGGGTTAGTTGCCGCGGGGTTGAGGGCACTGAGAGCTGGTCAGCGAGCCGGGGGCTAGGCATGAGCGGCCGAGAAGGCAGCCTACACTATCGTAGGTGCTGCGACGCGTCTGTACCCCTGGACATGCACGGGCACAATGAGGAGGTCCCTCATGACCCTTACCCACTAACCCACCACCCCTGCCCAGGGCCTGCCCGAGGTGGGCACAGTGCGCTCCGAGGACGCCATGGACGATGGCACGCCCATCCGCCTGGCGGTCACCATCGACCGGAGGGACGGCTCGGCAGTGTTTGACTTCGAGGGGACTGGTGGGTAGGCGGCGGGGAAAAAGTTGCTGAACCAAGCAAAACTTTCAGCACTGCACGTGTCGTGGGAAAGGAGCTGGCCCCACTGCAGATTGTTGGGGGGCGAGGGGAACGGGGGTTGGGGGGGCAGGGGGGCAACAAGTAGGATGAGGTAGTAGTTGCCAAGGGGGAAGGGCGGGGTGGACCACAAGGACACCGCCGGACGTGGAGACAGCGCAGCAGCCAGCTCCGCGGGAGTCACGGACTTGCCGCTTTGCTCCCCGCTTTGTTTGTTCATTGAAGGGGTCATTGTCCGCCGCTTCGCTTCCTGCCCAACCATCTTTTGACTAGAGCTAGTCGGTGAACCCCTCCCTCCCCTGCCCTCCCCCTCGCCCCCCGCAGGCCCCGAGGTGTACGCCAACCACAACGCGCCCCCCGCCGTCACCTACTCCGCTATTATCTACGCCCTGCGCTGCATGGTCACCAGCGACATACCCCTCAACCAGGTGTGGGAGGTGTGGCAGGGACTGGGGTTGGGGCAAACGATGCAACGCCGGAGCGGCTCTCTGGTCAAGCCGGCACGGACCCTCACCCACCAATTCAGCCATCGTTCCGCAACGCAAACCGCCGCGCACCTTCCTTGCATGCACCTTCCTGGCCCCCCATTTCCTAGCTCCTGCGAAACCCTTACCAGACATACCTGCCGCTTACGGTGGCCCTATGTCGCGCGCCCTCACCCCACCATACTCCCCCAGGGCTGCCTGGCCCCCATCACGGTGCGCATCCCCCCCGGCTGCATCCTCAACCCCAGCGACACGGCGGCGGTGGTGGGCGGCAACGTGCTGACCAGCCAGCGCGTCACGGACGTGGTGCTCAAGGCGTTCCAGGCGGCGGCGGCCTCGCAGGTGGGTGGGGAGCTGGGGAGCGGCGGGGACGGGAGCGGGTGGTGTCTTGCGCCAGTGGCGGAAGGCTGGGATGGGAGGAGGGGACACGTGGTGGTGCTCGAGGCGTATCAGGAGGCGGCGGCGGTGGCACAGGTGGGAGCGCGGGGGAACGAATGACCATAGTGGTGACACCGACAAGGGGGCTGTGCGGGCGGCTGGGTAGAGACGTCTTGGGTTACGAGGTGCACTTGGCCTTGCGGTGCGTGTGAGCTGCGGGGTGAAAGGAGGGCGAATCTGGGGGAACGCATGGGGCTTTGTGCTGATGGGCATCAAGCTCCATGGCAGGGGCCGTGGTGCTGGTCGGTGGCATGCGGAAGGATGGGCTGCCTTGGTAGGCAGAGAGCGCGGAAAGGGTGCTGCGGGGGCTGACCGTGTGGCCATTGGTATGGTAGGGGTTCGACTGCCATGCCACAAGTGGGCTAGCAGTGTATGCTCACGCGCCAGTCTACGAGGAGCGACAGCAACCGCTGTGTCCACCTCCCTCCGCACGTTCCCTTCCGCAACACGCTTTCCTCGCCCCGTGCGAAACACCCTCACAGGGCTGCATGAACAACTTTACATTCGGCGACGAGCAGATGGGCTACTACGAGACCATTGCCGGTGGCGCGGGCGCGGGCCCCGGCTGGCACGGCCGCAGCGGGGTGCACACCCACATGACCAACACGCGCATCACCGACCCGGAGATCCTGGAGCGCAGGTGGGTGGCCAACAGGTGTCCCCTGGTGGCTTAGGGTGCGAGTGGTGTGGTGTGGTACGCTGTGTGCAAGGGGCGCATGTGGGTGCGCTGTGTACGTACGACTGGAGCGCAGGTGGGTGGTTGGCAAGAAGGCAAGGGGCAGGTGGTGGTGGTGCCAGGTGCTGCGCGTGCGCCGGGCAGGACATGGGGCGACCTGCTGCGGAATCAGTCGGGCCGACTGGTCAGATACGGTATGCTGGCCGACCCCCAGTCCTTGTGCTCTTAGGTACCCCGTGCACCTCTACGTGCGGACTGTTGCTGCTTCGCGCTGTGCCGACCGTGCTCACCCCACCACCTTGCTGCCCGCATGTCCCTTGCCCCCGCCCGCCCCCTGCAGGTACCCTGTGGTGCTGCACGCCTTCCGGCTGCGGCCGGGCTCCGGCGGGGAGGGCTGCTGGCGGGGCGGAGACGGAGTCATCCGGGAGGTGGGTGCAGGGGGCTGCTGGGGCGACAGGGGCAGCGCGTGGCGGCATGGAGTAGGGGCAAGGCAGGGGCAGGGGCAGGGGCAAGGCAGGGGCAGGGGCACGGCAGGGGCAGGGGCAAGGCAGGGGCAGGGGCAAGGCAGGGGCAGGGGCAGGGGCAAGGCAGGGGTAGGGGCAAGGCAGGGGCAGGGGCAAGGCAGGGGCAGGGGCAAGGCAGGGGTAGGGGCAAGGCAGGGACAGGGGCAAGGCAGGGGCAAGGCAGGGGCAGGGGCAAGGCAGGGGCAGGGGCAGGGGCAAGGCAGGGGCAGGGGCAAGGCAGGGGCAGGGGCAAGGGCGGGGTAAGGGCGGGGCAAGGGCGGGCGAGGGCGGGGCACGGGCGGGGCACGGGCGGGGTAAGGGCGGGGCAAGGGCGGGTAAGGGCGGGGCAAGGGCGGGGCAAGGGCGGGGCAAGGGCGGGGCAAGGGCGGGGCAAGGGCGGGGCAAGGGCGGGGTAAGGGCGGGGTAAGGGCGGGGCAAGGGCGGGGCAAGGGCGGGGCAAGGCAGGGGCAGGGGCACGGCAGGGGCAGAGGCGAGGCAGGGGCAGGGGCAAGGCAGGGGCAGGGGCAAGGCAGGGGCAGGGGCACGGCAGGGGCAGAGGCGAGGCAGGGGCAGGGGCAGGGGCAAGGCAGGGGCAGGGGCAAGGCAGGGGCAGGGGCAAGGCAGGGGCAGGGGCACGGCAGGGGCAGAGGCGAGGCAGGGGCAGGGGCAAGGCAGGGGCAGGGGCAAGGCAGGGGCAGGGGCACGGCAGGGGCAGAGGCGAGGCAGGGGCAGGGGCAGGGGCAAGGCAGGGGCAAGGCAGGGGTAGGGGCAAGGCAGGGGCAGGGGCAAGGCAGGGGCAGGGGCACGGCAGGGGCAGCTGAGCGCCCGAGACTAGACTCTGCATGTCGACGGTTTATATGTCAACGTTTCCTGATGCCGGTCAGTCCGCTGGCCTGTCCCATGCGCTCTGCATGCACACGTGGCAGCACGTAGCAGCTACCCCTCTGCTGCAGCGGGTCGAGGCCGCGCAATGACCCCACCCCTGCCCCACAAGCAAGTACCCCTGACGTGTTCCCTTGTCTTCTTCCCCCCTACTGCGCACATCTTTACTCCTTCTGCCGTCCAGGTTGAGGCGCTGCGGCCCATCACGGCCGGCATCCTGTCGGAGCGGCGCGCCCTGCGCCCCTTTGGCCTGCTGGGCGGCGGCAGCGCCGAGCCGGGGCTCAACCTGCTTATACGCGTCAGCGGCCGCACGGTCAACCTGGGTGCGTGCGGGGCGGGGCGAGGACTTGTGCACCGCAATGCAACGCTTACCCGCCTGCTGTTCGGGTTCCACAGTTCATGAACTGGATACATGTGGGCCAGGTGGCGCGGAACGGGGCGGGGCGGGGCGGGACGGGACGGGACGGGATGAGGGGCTAAAGCAGGCGACGAAGCATGGCCTGCATGTTGCTGTCTTCGCTCTCTCGTGCACGTACACGTGCAGCTGCAGCTCGTGCACTGTCCGCTACCCTGGACTCCCCTCTGGGTGAGCCGCAACACACAACCCACACCACACAACCATGGGTGCGTGTAGGCCGGGGCAAGCGGCGGCCTCCCTTTCAGCAGAGGTCCACAGCGACAGGGAGGCATGACGCGCACTGCTGCTGCGAGGCTCCAATGCCGTGCTGTGTGCTTTCCTGTGCCCCTCACCCCATACCTAACCGTCACGTTGCTTCGTACACGCCCTGCTCTAACCCTCTCCCAACCCGTAACCTCCCAGGCGCCAAGGCCACTGTGCGGCTGGAGGCCGGCGACAGGCTGCGCATCCTCACGCCAGGGGGCGGCGGGTACGGCCCGGCGGGGGCGGACGAGGCGGCGGCGGCGGGGCTCAAGCGGCGGCGGGTGGGCGGCGGCCAAGGGGAGGGCGGCGGGCGGCGCGTGGCGCTCAAGGGTAGCGTAGAGGAGTACCGGAGGGCGCAGGAGACGGTGTAAAGTACTGTAGAATGCGGTGCAGGGATGTGCAAAGCGTGCAGCGGGACAGTTAGGTGAGGAGCGAGTTCGGTAGACGTCGATGGCATGGGCCGGTGGATCAAATCAGGGTAGCGACCGAGGCTCAGGCTGTTGCTGGGTTGGTTGGTGTTGTCAAACTGGCTTACTTTTTGCCTTGCGGCCAGCTGTGTGGACGGAAAGGCTGGCAGAGCGGAGAGGTGGTAGAATAGGATGGGCGGTCTCCAAGGGCGTGGATCGATCGAAGGATAAGGGAGCGGCTGGCATGGGACGCGTAGAATAGTGTCTTGGCGCTGGGGGCGCGGAGACAGGAGGGCGCACGAGGCCGTGCACGCGGCCAGGGAGAAGCCAGGAGCGGGAGGCCAGGGAGAGGCCAGGAGCGGGACGGGAGGCAGCGGGGGGGCGTGAGTAGGGTGGGGAGGGGCGTGGGTCCTTGGGGTTTAGGGACGCTAGCGAGTTTAATGCCGTATGCTGCGTTCCTGTGATCAACGGGTTGAGCCGTTGGATTGTTGGACGCTCTGCTGGAGCAACATGATGGCAGGTGGTACCAGGGGTTGGGTGCTGCGCTGGGGTGCAAGCAGGAAGCAGTGCATGAGGATGGTGCAAACGGGGGGTGGAGCTGAATGGGATTGACGTGGGTGCGCCCCGATCGTTCAAGGAGCGAGCGGATGGAGGTGCGTACCGGTATATTCACATCCACTCGCCCCGATGAGGGCGAGGGGGGTGTTTAGCCCGGGTAGGGTAAAATTGCAGAGTGCCGCCCAGGACGGGCAGGATCGGCGTGTGCAAGCTGTCACCGCGGCGAATGGCGGTGCGGCCACGTGGGGAGCGCGGGCTACCGGTTTTGGGGCGCGGCCTGGTCTCGGATACTACGAAGATTTTCACAGTTACGTGTTGGTGCCGAGCCCACAAACGTCACTGTATCAATCAGCAGCGAAGGCGTGCGTGCTTGCAGGCCACACACATCCCCATGACCGGATGGCTTCTTTCCGTGATCACCGCCGTCACTATGTAAGCATGACACGTGTGCTTGCGTAACATCAAGATAAACAATGAAGTTGCAGCAGCTTTGGGCTTAGACAGTATCACAACCTCACACTGACCAGTCAAAAACTAGCCGCCGCCATGTCACGTCATCCGAGATTAGGTGCATGGCTGTGCCGCAAGTGCATGGCTGTGCCACAAGCACGCAATTGCACACCACACGATCCAAGAATCACCTCTGCGTCATCACCAGTCCCACTGTCAGCAGTCCTCGGCGTCACACCAGCAGCGCCATCACCAGCACCCCCGCTGCCCCCGCCAACGCCGCCAGCCACACCGCCCCCAGGCCACGCACACCCGCCGCCGCACCCCCTTGGGGACGGCTGTTGCTGCCAGCGCTGCCTTGCGGCGGTCTGTTGCTGCCACCATTGCCACTTCCGTTGCCACTGCCGCGGCCTGCACCATCCCCACTGCCACTGCCATCCGTGGAGCCAGCACCAGAGACCTGACCTGCTTTCTTGCTCACACAGTTATTCTGCGTCGTGGCACGCCTGCAATCTGCACTGTAGGCAGTCAGGGCCTGGGAGTAGGGCGTGCGGCCGCCCAGCAGCAGCCGCTCCTCGCCCTGCTGCTGCGACGGCACACACACGCCAGCAGCGGGCGCCCAGGAGCAACCCACGTCGGCGTTGCAGCTAGCGGGGTCACCCGCGTGCTTGAAGCCACACTGGACCACGATCTGCGTGCGTACGGCGGCACGTGGGGCCACGTGTCAGCTGGCGGCATGTCCACATCCGCACACGGCAACGGCTTCTTGGTGCTGAACCATGCCGTTACGCCCCCACCCTAACAGGGATGGTTTCATGGGTTGTTGGTGACACGCCAAGGGTAACCTTACTTCGTTCCTTGTAGCCTGGTCCCTTGCCGTTGGTCAGCCATATTTTCCACCAGCCCCATCCACGTGTGTCTGGGGCTACGATGCAATCCTTACCTCGTTCACGCCGAGCTGGTGCTCTAGCTACTTGAGCCACATGCGCACAGACCACCTAGTCAAGCCCACACAGGCGCAGGCACGAGTTATAGAGTATGCATGAACCTAATCTAACTAATGTTAATACCGGTACTTTTATTTTTACCTTGGAGACCAGATCACACCCGCAGCTGCCTGTGAAGGGCTCCACATCTTGCACCGTCACGCTTGGATTCTTGGTCGTCAGCCGCTGCACCACCGATGCAGTCGTCTCGCCGCTCCACACAGCCGGAAGGCAGAAGCTGGCCGGCTGCTGCGCCCCCGTCAGACCGCTGGGCACCAACCTGCAGCCCTGGCCCTGCAGCCCTGATCCATCCTTGGTCTTGGCTTCGCATGCCACACGCCGCAGGTCCTGCCCAGAAGCGGGATCAGGGGACGACTTGTTCGCTGCATCGTCCAGGTCCTCCTGGGCCAGCTCGCAGGATATGTATGCCTCTGCAAGGGACCCGGGGCAGGTCTGGACGAAGGAATTGTATAGGGGCTCGAGGATGCTCTCGTACGGCAGCTGGCAGGAGGTGAAGGAGGCGGTCGAGCTCGGCGCGGGGGAGGTGGTGCGGGACACGAGGAAGGTGCAGCCGCCGGCGGCGGCGCACAGGGCTGCGTCGGTTGAGTCGTTGCCAGTGAAGTTGGCGGTTGCGCGCTTGCACTTGTTGGACTGGGTGGCGAGCCGCAGCAGCGTCCTGCATGCCGGCAGCGGGGCAAGGCAGCACTTCGTTCAGTGGGGCACGGCGCGGAACGGCCGGCCGCTTGCACTTCTGTGTGTTTGGAAGTGAGCTGTAGGCACGAGCAAGACGAAGCGCAGGGCATCGGCGGGAGGGTCCAACGGGCCTGCCGCAGCACTGTACCACCACTCCGCACTCACATCACTTGCCGGGCACGCCACGCCCTCGCAGAGCTCTCAGCAGGCGTCTCGCCCCTCGCTCGCCACCGTACACAGAGACGCGACAAGCGACCACCCAGTTAGTACTCACAAGTCCAGCTCGGAGGCAGGTGCTCGGCCGCCCCGCAGCGCCTGCATGCCCGCAGCCGGATCCACATAGCACAATGCTGGGACCTGCTCCACCGACACGCTTCCGGGTACAAGTCCCACGGTGGCCGGCCTCCACACGCACTGGCGTGGGTCTGCCTGCCCGTTGCTGCCCGAGGCAGGTGGATTAACCCATAGCCCCGGGTCCACCAGGCCCTGCACCTCCTGAGGCTGGAAGCGGCTCAGGGCGAACAGCGCACGGCCAACTGCTTGGACCAGGGCTGCATCGTCTGGTGCAGTGACCGGCTGCTGCTGCTGCCACGTCTGAATAGCGCTGAAAGCGTTGTTGAGCTCAGTGGTTAGCCCATTGACCAGCTGGTCCCACTGCTGCTGCGTCTGCTCGCTGCGCCGGATCGGGGGCAACGTGCTGCTGGCGTTGAGTGGCAGGGTGGGGTCAACTGGCTGGGGCACGTGGCACCGCTTGTGGGTCTGGGATGAGCACGGCAGGACCGTCTTCGGCCAGGACGGAACGGCTGACATGGGTCATGGAGTTCAGGGTTGAGGGTTGAGGGTTGAGGGTTCAGGGTTGAGGGTTGAGGGTTGAGGGTTCAGGGTTGAGGGTTGAGGGTTGAGGGTTCAGGGTTGAGGCGTCACCATGGCGGCGGAGCAGGGCGCTGGCACTGGCGGCGGCAGGCAGCCAGCTAGATGCGGCCATCAGGAGTACGGCCATCAGGGTGGCGGCCGCCATGGGCAGCTGGCGGCGGCGGGACTTCGCGGAAGGGGATTTTGCCATTGGATGATTGCAGAGGGCTGCACGCACGGCAGGGAGGAGGCAGGTAGGCACGGCAAGAGCGTGGCGGGTCAGGGCCTGGGCACTGTGCAAAGGAAAGCAGGGGAGAGGGTGGCAGAACATACGGCATTCAAGGCAAAAGTGGGTAATCTGGCATGGGACACGGTTGCATGAGACTGGGCGGGTCTCATCAGGCCGCCAGGGGGCCAGGGACAGAGTGCCACGTGCGGGGTGCATGCCTACTAGACGCGTGTCCTGCAAGGAACCTGTCGGGGCCGCAATGGTCGGCCCTCGCAGCGTGGGTCTGAGCCTGCGCTTGCGGCCAGACATGCAGACGTCTTGCTGTAGTACGGTACCTGGCGCATTGAGCGTCCCACTTTTGCGCTGCTCACATGTTTGCAGGTGAGCGACCGACCTGTGTTCGTAGGCCCAGGCCAAGAGGAAGCCTTGCTGAAGCGTCAGACAGCAGAAGTAGCCTCGGCAGCGAGGCAGCGACTTGGACCGGCGATGACGGCAATGAAAGGCCTGGGCTTTCTCCTTGGCACGCTAGCACTGCGCTGGCACAACGCTCGGCTTCGTCGCGGCCGCCAGCGGGTGGTTGGTGTGTACGAAGGGCAGCCCCAGTCTGACCAGCATATCCGTCCTGACATGGCGTCTGACTTCTGTTCGCGCGAATGTATTGTCACGCCTGAGGTGCGAGCGATGGGCCTCCACAGGTGCAACTGCTGGCAGTACGGCGCTCGCCTAGCCTCGAGTTCAGCTTGCCTCGAGCGACGCATGGACCTTGCCAGGCTCTGGCCAGGCTTGTACCTCCTCTGCTCGCATCTGCAGAAGCAAGGGCGAGTCGCGTCGGCATGCCGCTTCAGCCAACGGCCCCACCGCAATGAGAAAGAGCTGCTTGGCCGCTGTGACCCATCGCCAATTCCAGGCGGTGAATAGGCACTTATGACTATCCTTTAGCCGTCGCGAATGCATTCCTGTAGGCGCCAAGTAGTTTCCTCTGCAGGAGCAGCGCCCCGGGAGCCCCTAGTCTGTGAACGACACCAGACGACACTGGCGACTCCCCTGGTCCCCTGCTATTGCCCCGCTCTCGCCCATGTCGCCATGTTGCCCACCGTCCTAGCACATGCTACAGCCATTGCAGCAAACCTTGAAATCCATAGCATCAACATAATTAATAAAAGCTTTCGCAGCAGCAGCAGCCTTCCCCCTTGACAAAGTCAGGCTAGTTAATCCACCCCGAAGGTGCCATCAATGTGCATGTCCGATGCAAGGCGACCCAGGCCACACGGCACGCACGCGTGATGGCCATACCCGTTTGCTTCCGCCGCTGGCGAAGCACACAGCTACAGTGTGGATGTAGGATGAATCTAAACCTTGCCTTGCTGGCAACAGGTTGCATTCTACAGGTGGCACGCTCAACCACACCGCTGCACCACGTGCAGCGCAACATGTATCATACGCACATGATGGCTGCTTGTGCCGCTGAAGAGAAACGTGATGATCACGTACTCAAAGAGGAACTTCTTAATCCAGAAGGAAGAGTAGCACGTGGTCTACACTGCTACTGTGCTTAGGCACACCGAACCCCTCCGCACCTCAACTGCCCTCCGCCATCCTCCATCACCCAAGGAGGGTGACGCCGGCCCCTACCCATGCCGCCCTACTGCGCTGCCCCCCTAGGCACTCCTGCGCCCCCGGTGCCGCTCAATCAGCCCGCACATCTCCAGGTCCCCCCCTGCAGCGTCCGTCCCATCCTCTTGACCGTCGAGCGCTGACATAGCTTCTGCTCCCGCTCCCCCTGCTCCTGCCGCTGCCGCCCCTGCTCCCCTAGCCCCATCGCCCGGGCCCAGCTGCTGGGACCCCCGCCCGCCCCCCGCCCGCCCTTGCCCCCCGCCCGCCACGTGTCCAGCCAGGCAAGCAGCTCCGGGAAGGTCTCCAACTGGGGCATGCCACGTGTCTCGGGAAGCTGGCGAAGGTGCAAAACGGACGTGGCGGGAAGCGCGAAGGCCGGTTAGTAGGAAGCGCTCGGCGGCTGCATGCGGCCCTCAGCACATGATGGGAAGCATGAGCAAAGGGTGTGGCACCTAAGGGCCACGACACGCCCGCCGGCGCCAGCCAAGAAGCAGGCAGGGTACTGCTATCAGCACAGCACTGCTGCGCAGTGGGATGCACATGCAAAGCACCATCGCTAGGAGCTTTCCCGAACCCGCCCTGAAGGGGCCCCTGCCTTTCTCCCACCGCCCCGCCCCGCCCCTCACCGTTGCCGCCACCGCCACCGCCGCCAGCGAGGTGACGCCCATGACCAGGAAGGGCAGCTGCTGCGGACGGCCGCCGCCCAGCCCGCCCAGCAGCAGTACGCCGGGAGTCATCAGCCCACCCAGGTCGCCGGACTGCACAAGGGGACAGGCCGGGGCGGGGCAGTGCCATACGAGAGCGTGTAGCACGAGGGCCTGGCACAGGGATGAGCAGGTAGGATGCCGACCAGGCCACACACGCGGCTGTGCTACTGCGCCGGCGCTGTTCAGTCGCACTCAGGGTGGAGGCACGGCCAGGTCCTGGCATGTGTCCCCGGGTGCTTCTGTACCCCTCCACCGCTCCGCACCCGGCTGGATAACTCAACCAGCGCCCGGGCCTGTTTGGGTCCACAACCTTTTGGGGATGGCTTCACAGCAAGGTAACTGCACCAGGGTAACAACGGTTGGGGGGCGGGTTTTACGGACGCGCCCTCACCTGGCACGACGCCGCCAGCGCCGCCGACCTGAGCGATGTGGGGAACAGCTCGGAGGCGAAGGTGAGCCCCACCGCCCAAGCACCCGAGCAGCCCAGCTTGCCTAACACCGCCAACACCACCTGGCAGGGAGGAGGGCACAGCAACGGGTGCAAGGCCACAGGATGACCTGAACCATGGGATACAGGCGCAGGGGTACCTCTTGTAGGGGGTGCAAAGTGTCGCCATGTCAAGCACAACGACGTATGGGGTTGCTGCAACTCGTCCTGCTGAACCCAGCCAGTCACCAACGCAGCGCCCTTCACCAACAGCCACGCTCCCGCCTTTCTTCCTGTGTTCCGGCATCCCGCTTCCGCACCTGCAGCGGCCCCTCCGCGGTAAAGGCGCACGCCACGCACGCCAGCCCCGCCAGCCCCGTGCCTCCACAGATGACCAGCCGCCGGCCTACACGGTCCGTGCTGGCAGCAATGGCCAGGTAGCCAGGCAGCTCGGCCAACTGACGGCAGGGGGAGGAACAGCCCAGGCATTAGGGTACACGACACGTCCTCGCACAGCGTGTACCTGGCCGGAACTCCATGGCCAAAGCCGACCTAGCCGGCAACCAAGCTTCGGGTCAAGGCCATGCAAAAGGCACATGACATACGCGGTTGTGCAGCACAGCGAAGGGGCAGTGGAGGGTGCGTGCTCACGTCCACGGCAGGCTTCATGGAGCCCATTACAATGATCATAGCCCAACGCCAGGCTGGCGCTTTTGCTGTAGGCCACCCGCTGGTGTGCTACTGTTTGTTGGGTGATGTGAGGGTGTGCTAGGTCGCACGTGCGCGGGACCCCACGCTGCTCTCACCGCCGTGAGGAAGAAGTTGAGGTGCAGGCTACCCGCCAGCGCCCCCAGAGCCAGCGTGACGCCAAAGTAAGCAATGGACAGCGCAAACATGATGAAGCAGCAGCTCAGCAGCAGCGGCCGAGTGGCGGGGTGGCGCACAGCCGTCAGCAGCGTCTCCTCCGGCGCCGCCGCCGCCACTGTCGAGGGCGCGTGACCGCCCTCCTCCTGCAGCTGCTGCACATCAACGTCCGCTCCCAGTTGCCCTGAGCCTGCACTGCAAGCCCCATGGCCCACTTCACCAGGTCCTGAAAAGCACAGCCCTTGTCGAGCGTGGCAGCTGTTCTCCTGCGCATGCCCACTATTGCCGTACACACAGGCCGGTGGTGCCGGCTGCTGCCCCTGCCCCTTCACGTCCGTGCTGCCGCTGCCGATGTTGCTGCTGCTGCTGACCACACACACCAACGGCGTGTGCTCGTCCCAGCCCACGTCATCCTCAGCGCCGCACACCAACTCGCCCAAGGTACGTCCATCCGCCGCCCGACCGTAAGCGGTACCAGACCTAGAGCTCCCGCCCCCGCCGCCGCCGCTGCCGCCGTGGCCGCTGCCGCCCGCCGGCCCCGGCCCCGCCGGCTCTAGTGACCCAGGCCCTGGCGGGTGCAATGCACTCCCCGCTGGCGATGGCAGCGGCGGCAGCTTGCAGCCTGGCAGCAGCCGCACCTCCCCGCCCCGAGTGCATACCACGGGGGGCGCACGGGGGCGGCGGTTGAGGCGGGCGATCCAGCGGAACGCGGCGTAGGCCTGCCGGTGTGGCAGAGCATCAACGTGAGGGAAAACGTTCGCGGAGCGGCAAGCGTCGCATTATATGACGCCTCACGGCGTTGCAGTCCGGATCGGTAGAACAGGTGACATGCGCGAACAGCACATGAGGGCACATGGCGTAACGGACCTGGTCCGGTTTGCCGTTGAGCAGCAGCCACCTTGGGGATTCGGGCACCAGCAGGGCGCACGCCAGGGTTGCGGCTGCGGCTGTGGCCACCGCCGCCGTGAGGGGGCGCCAGGCGGGCAGCGCCAGGGAGGCGGCCACCAGCAGAAACTCGCCCAGGATGTAGAACGTCTGGGTCAGCATGCCTGGAGTGCGAGGGGACAGGGCCGTAAAGTGCACGGGGTGCGTGGCGAGCCACAAGGAGAAGGCGTGGGGGGAGCGGTGCTGGAAAGAGCGGCGCACATGGTGTGGGTTACAAGGATGCAGCGTGGCAGGGTGCGGCGCGACTTTCTCCCGCCTGCTCCCTCGCCATCTCTGCCTATACTTCACCATCAAGACAAGGTGCACATCAAAACCTCCAACCCATGGCCACCACCCTTGTCGTGGCATAGCCCCTGCCTCCTTTCCCGCATGCAGCTCCCCCCCCCCCCACCCTCGCGGCCCCTCACCTGCCGCGCCCCTCCACGCCGGCCCCACCATCTCCGTGGCGATAACGTACCCCGCCAGCGCCTGGCCGGCAGCCACAGTGCCGGTCAGGCTGCGCAGAACCAGGTGCACCCAGAACCCCGCGTTGCTGCTACCTCCTCCACCCCCTCCTCCTGCACCTCCGTTCGTACTCGGCGTTGCTGCTGCTGGCTCCACCGCCGCTGCGGCTGCAATCCGTACGCCGGTGCCACGTGGCACGATGGCGGGCCATGCGGACAGCAGCGTGAGCAGCACCATGGCTGCCGAACACCACAGCATGGTGGACCTGCGGCCGTGCTTGTCGGCCACAACGCCGAACAGCAAGTTGCCGCACATGAAGCCCAGGAAGAAGGTGGTCTGCACCAGGGAGGCCTGCGGGGGCGCAGTGGGGTGCACACGGTGGGATTACAGGCAGCTGAGCCTCGGCAGGGTGACAGCTGGGCCTTGAGTCGATCTCCGACGGGGATGCCTTACTCTAGAAGCGGAGGTATTTTCCCAATTCAGTTACTCTGCCGCTCCGCGGTTGCCACACCCCACCCCACCCCACCCCACCCCACCCCTCCCCCGGGCCCACCTTCCACTCCTGGCCGCACACCAGGTCGAACTCCGTCACGATGCTGTCCGCCGGCCGCAGCCACGTCCACTGGCCCCGCTCCGCTCCGCACAGCCCCGCCCCGCCGGCCGTAACGCCTGCCCCTGCACCCTCAACAGCCCCAGCCCACTCGTCCTCCGCGCCCATGAAGCCCCCGTCCTTTACCACGTCCCCGGCCAGCCGTAATAGCTGCCGGCGGTGGCCGCCCTGCAGCTGCTGTGGGTCGCCATTTGCCTGCCGACCAGCGGCTCCCGGCTGCACCACGGCCAAACAGGCGATATCGCTGGTGGTGGTGGTGCAGCGCCACGAAGGTTTGGCTGCTGCGCTGCCCAGCAGTGGGTTAACCACCGTGAAGCTCATGGTGAACATGGTCATGCCGTAGGAGATGTAGGACAGGCCGCCTACGAAAAGGAGGAGCCATTGGGCCTGTGGGTAAGGGGATGGGGGAAGGGGAAGTGGTTGGGGATGTCGGAGGGCTGGAGGGTGGTCTTCTGTGAAGACTGGGTGAAGGGTGTGAGTGGTTGGGGTAGGACGAGCCGTGAGGCGGGGCAGATTGGAGTGGTGCATGTCAGCAAGGGAAGCACAGCAGGCTCTACTGGACTGCAGTTAGTTGCCAGGCTGCTCCAGGTTGCAGGGGCCGTCACAACCGCTGGCTCACAGTGGGCAGCAAGGCATAGCAGCCTGGCTTTTTCAGCGCATCAGCAAGCGATCAGATTGCAGGCGTCACAAGCAGCAGCAGCGACGAAATGATGGGCACGCACCCTTGGACTTACCGGCCCCCATCCTCTAAACCCAAGCTCTCGCTCCAGCAAGTCATCGATGCTAATAACATTGGCATCAAATTTATCAGATAGTTGTGCGCGTGGGTTTGTGTCCTCCTGAGCTCCGCCATCGACTTGTGTCATGGCGCCTTGACGGCTGCCTATCAGCACGCCGTAGAGCCATCTCGTTGCGGCATGTTCACGATTAAGGGAAGTCACGGTCGTTGCTTTCCATCACCGGCTTCTGCTTATGGAGAGGCCGTGCGCGGCCGTTTGTCGAGACTCAGCCTGTTTGCAGACTGCAGACTGATATACAGCAACCAATCGGCCATTTGATTGGAAGAACACTGATTGCATGTCCTCGGCATTACGACCATCGTGTTGGTTTGGACGACAGAATTACTGCCCTGGTTTCACCAAGTTGATCCCGCCAGCTGCGCAGCTACCCGACACCGGGACACGACGGCCGAACGCGCAAGCGCTCCCGCCCGCTTAAAGTATCCGTGCTTCTTTAGTGCTCAATATGGCACCGGCGGTGGGCCCCGGCATGCTTCCAGCTTCGGCCGAAACCCACCTGGCAGTGCGTCACGCACTTGCCCGCGTGCCCGTCGAGCACGTGTAACTAGGTCAAACACCCAGCCTGCCTTGGCCTGCCCCACAGCTCGGCAGGGCCCAGCAATGTCCCTGTGCCAAACAGGTAGGGTACGTGGCAGCTCCGTCAGCGCCCAACCTGGCCCAATACCAATACACCATTGCCGTGTCATGCTGCGGTAGTGGTCGCGTGTGGCTCATATCGTCTCCTCCCAGGGCCCTGGAGGCCTTGGCCCCCTGTTGCTGTAGACATCATGACGCGCCTGTTGTCCGCAGTTCAGGCACTCCATGCAGCTCCATGTGTCTTTGATCCATGCAAGGCGGGGTTGCCCCTTGTGCACGCACGGCTCCTTCGGCAAGGAAAGGTAGCGCAAGTTGACTTCACTCGTGTGACGGTTACAGGGGCCTGCCCAACAACTGTCAAGCGGCAATGGCAGCTGCAATATTAGTTCCAACGGACCCCATCGTCCGTACGAGCAACAAAACAAACCATGTGGCAGCGTCCTCTGAGCCAGGCTGGTTGCAGGGAGGGTTTTGGCACGGAGCACCACTTGTTCACTTTGCGTTGATAAACGGCCGCTTATTATGTTTCAAGTTGATTTTGCCAAGGCGTTTGACTCCGTTGATCATGAGACCTTGTGGCACGTTATTGAGTCGTACGGCATCCACGGGCGCATGCTAGACGCATTGAAGGCCTGTTACCACACAGTGTTGCTGCGCGTCAAGGCTGGTGGGAAGTTGGGCCGTGTCTTCTCGGTTGGGAGAGGGGTTAAACAGGGATGCCCACCTAGTGTGACCCTCTTTTGCCTGTGTATTGAAATGCTTTCTCACTACATTAGCGCGCATGACACGAACTGTAGAGTGCAGACGCCACCCTTGTGGGAGCATCAAGTAGCGCAGTGCGCCCGTCTTGGCGACCTGGTAGCGAGTGACTTGTTGTTCGTGGATGACGCCTCCTTACTAGCCACGGGCGCTGAGCGCGCCAAAACCCTTCTCAAGCTGCTCAATGACTGTCGTGACGCTACCGATATGAAGGTCAACAAAACTAAATGCGAGGTGCTTGTTTTTTGTGGTAGCCCGGCTGAGCGGCGTGGGTTAGCGGTAAACGGGTTTATGTTGGGAAATTCGCGGCTCGACGTTGTTGCTGAAGAAAAGACCGCTAAGTATCTCGGGCTTTTCTATGGTCCCGGTCGCCCCTTCACTGATTGCGCCAAAGAGCTGTTGGTTTCGGGGCGCAAGGCCACGTACGCCTTGCACTCCATTTGCAAGGAGCATAGCATCAACGCACCTAAGCTGCGTATGGACCTGTACAACGCCACGGTAGTGCCCGTATTTTCGTACGGTGCCCAAATTTGGAGTGTCGATTGCCTAAACACGTCTTTTGAGGGCGCGATGGCACACCCCATGGTGTAGGAGCAACGAGCCTATGGGGCAGGACCTCGTTTTCTGAGTGTGCCCTAAAGGAGCCAAGACTGTTAACCCACGCGAACAGAACCGCGAACACCTAGTCAACACAAGGGAATAGATTGCCAGCAGTGCATCGCCTTCAGCTCCGAGGAATACAGTTTCTGGGACACGGTATCCGTGGGTTGCATACATGCAGCAATAATATCAAACGCCCCAGGGATTTGTAGTGAAAGCAATTAACCGCAGTACCGCACACGCATGTATGCACAAGGAGTGCACCCTTCAATACCGTGACCATCTCGCGAGATAAGTGCGTCTGCTGGCACCCACTTGCGTACCGCACCTTATGATGGACCATCCTTAAATACGCATTCTATACCAACACTGCTCGATGGGCCAATACGACGTCCCACATGCCTGCCGCTGCACGCGCAGGACCGTGATCAAATGTCCCGGTGCCGTACGCACAATACGTAAATCCTGCAGACCCATTACTGCGCCACCAAAGCACAAATACGCGTTGCATCCAACTACACAAACAGCAGCCCCCGACCCCCGACCCCCGGCACTGCCCCGCACACTACATTTAGACACCCACAGCACGCACCAGCTGTGGCAACACCCTCCGCTCTTCCCCTACGCACAGCGCTCCCGCGCCCCGCCATCAGCCACCCTCCCTTCGCTCCCACTCTCTTCCACACACGCAAAGTTGGCCTCCGGCCCCGCCTGACCCGCCCCCTCCCTAACCAACTGCCAACCACCTACCACCAACCGCTCATCAGTTGCTGTGCAACCGCCCGATGACGCGCCCCGTCAGCGCGTGCATGAGCATGGCGGGCACTGCGGGGTCCACCAGGTTGACCCGCGGGTCCATGGAGGCGGCGAACCCCACGATGACGCACACGCTGATGACCAGCGCGGCGTAGCACGAGTCGATGGTCACCCTGTGGCGGCGGGCCAGGCGCAGCACGTCCTTCATCACGGCGTCCAGGTCGATGCCCTGGGGGCGGAGGGTAAGAGTAGGCAGTGGACTGCCAGTGGATGGGCAATATAACCCGGACCGTATTGCCCTGACCTTGATGCCCTACTGAAGCCCCGCAGGTACGAGCTTGCCATGGACTTCCCTAACACGTAATGACACTTGCTTCGTCTTTATTCGTATTATCGCCGCCTGCGCTTTGCCTTTGCACTCACCTGCGGGCTGTGCACGTCACACCGCTCCGCCGCCAGCCGCACCATGTCAGCGGTGAGGGCGGGGGGGTCGGGGCACGCCTGGGGCCGCTCCGTCCACTGCAGCAGGTGGCGGGCGGCTGCCACGCCGTTGCCTGCGGGGCGGGGTGTTGGGGGAGGATATGGGTGGCCGCGCACGGCTGGGCAAGGTGCAGGGAATGCGCACGAGGGCGGAGACAGGGGCTCATCGGGCCAGCGAGGAGGTGGGGGGTCTATGCTCGGGTGGTGTCCGGGTAGTGTTGAAAAATGCGCTGCGGTTGGGTACCGTGTCAAGCATGGCTGGCGCCCGAGCCCCCGCACCAACCCACCCGCCAGCAGGTGGTGCAGGAAGGATATGAAGTGGTGCCGTACGGCGGGCGTCAGCTCCTCCGCCAGCCCGAAGTCCAGCAGCACCAGCTGCACGCCAGCCTCGGCTGCGGACCCGCCGCCGCCTCCACTGCCGCTGCCTCCAACAGCAGCCGCAGCCCCGCTGCCTCCAGAGCAGGCGCCGCCACGGAGCCTACTGCCTGTGCCGTCGTGGCTGTTAACGGCAGCTGACGCGCTCGGGTTTGGGGGCGGCAGCGGCGGCGCCTCACCCGGCAGACCCACGGGTCGGCCGCGCTCGTCCACCAGCCGCACCATGATGTTGCCTGGGCGTGGCGGACCGGGACAGCAGACGCAGCACGGTGCGAGCTTGGTGACAATGCACTAGTCGCTCGCCACGCTGGAGCGCAACAGGATGTAACGCTGAGCGGCACCTCGGGTAGGATGGTCGTGTTTCACGCCAAAGGTCGTAGAAAGCTTGCGACAGTATTTCGCTGGACCCCCTTCCAGTTGTGCATAAGAGTGGCAGCGCATGGACACCCGTCGCGTGTGCCAAGCGCACACTGCATCCATTGAGTCCATCACAGGTACGCTACCCACCCGGGTGCAAGTCGGTGTGCACGAAGTTGTCTGCCAGCAGCATCTTGAGGTAGGTGTCCACGCCCAGGCACACCACGGTGCTGTTGACGGGGCTGGGCTGCCGGATATAGTGCGACACGGAGCGGCCCGCCTCCCACGTCTCCACCATGACCTCGGGGCGCACCATGCCGGGAAGCGGCCGCGGGGTCAGCACCTGGCGTCACAGGAGGGAAGGGCGGCATCCAGGACCTCGTCCGCCTCTGACCACACTGCCATGGACTGTACAGTCACAGGACGGTGCCCGCAACTTGGTTCGCCGCCCAGCCCCGCCACATTGGTCGCCGCAACTCAGCCCCCGCGCTCAGCACACCTCTGCCTAACACCCCGATGCTGTCCTTGCCCCTTACCATCCACGTACAAACCCACCTGCACTAAGGTAGGCGCCCCCGAAACGCCACCCCTTACTGCGCCCGCACCTTGTGTGCCACCTGCGCGAAGTTGGCGTAGAACCTCCTCAGGTGCGCCGCCTCCACCCGCAGGTCCGCCTGGGCCGTCATGGTGGAGCTGAACTGCGCCACGGTCTCGGGCAGCGACAGCTGGCGCAGGGAGGGCAGCCGGCCCAGCGCCGCGGCGGCAGGGCGCAGCAGCGCGAAGTCCTGCGGTCGGAGCAGCGCGACGGGTTCCAGACAGGGGCAAATGGCACAGGCAGGCTGAGCGCAGCGTGCAACACCTGACACAACTGGGCCTGTTGTGCCGATTCGGGACGTCGGCACGTACTGTGATAATGGCTCTGTAGTCAGCAGTTCTGAGTGTGCCGTATTGGCCCTTGTCCCGGCAGCTCGTGGTCTCAGCGCCATCCACGGAATCCCATATATATGCCATTGTCAACACCCACAAGCAGGACGCAGTACGGACCCGTACAGTGCGGCCCACCTGTCGTATCCGTAGCGCCACCCGCGGGTGCACCACTTTGACCGCCACCTCCAGCAGCCGGCAGCCGTCGGGCGAGCGGAGCAGCGCCCGGTGCACCTGGGCAATGCTGCCCGAGGCCACGGGCCGGGGGTCGAACGACTCAAACAGCGACTCCAGTGCGCAGCCGAACGCTGATTCAACCTGCCGTTGGGAGGGGGCGCACGCAAACCAGCCTCAGCACCAAAGACCAAACTGGCAAACCGTCCGATACATGTCGGGTAAGCTGCTCCTCGATTCCCACATCTCAAAACGAAGGCCTGGCACCGTAGACGGAAATTCTGACTCCTTGTAATTGTGGAAAGCATTAGCGCTATGATTCATGCATGCCAACACCCTTGGTCCTACCCCTTCCCGCTGAGCCCCACGCCCCGCCACGTGGCACTGCCGCGCACCTGCCGCCGCGTGAAGGCGAAGCTGTGCGTGGGCGCGCTGTCGTGTAGCGAGCCCAGCGCCACGCAGAAGTCGTCCGGGAAAAGGTCCACCCGCGTGGCCGCCCACTGCCCCCACTTGATGAAGGCGGCGCCGCTGCGGCGGCAGCCACCCAGCAGCAGCGACCAGGCGGCTCGGCGGCAGCGCAGCGCAGCACGGTCCCCCCAGGAGGAGGAGGAAGGTGTAGTCACAGTCGCGGGGGGTGGCCCAACGGGTGGTATGGGTGAGGTGGAGGAGAGGCCTGTGCAGGTGCCGCCCGCGGCATCGGCAACAGCAGCGGCATCGGCTGCAGTCCCGGGGCGGGTGACGGTTGCAGCAGCACTGTCCGCGGCGACGGCTGGGGGGGCTGCGCGGGAGTTGGCTGCAGCGAGTGGCTGGCCAGCCCTAGAGTTCGCTTCCACGGACACCGAGGCGCGTGTGCGCGGGCTGCTGCTGCTTTTGCTGGTGCCCGTGGCAGCCCACCGGGCGAGGAGCGAGGACAGCAGCAGCAGCCCCACCCCCAGGGTGCAGAAGGGCGCGAAGACAGCCATGAGGTACACCGCCCGGCACGTCAGGCCCAGGCGGTACGACAGGTACGCCAGCTGCCCCCCGGCCCGCAGTACGGCGTCCTGCGTGCCGTACGCGTGGTCGGCTCTGCCGTACAGGGGCAAGCCGAGCGCCTCTACTGCGGCCTGTTCGGCTGCCATGAGCTGTGCGGCGCGGGCGGGGGACATGCGGTGCACGTCCCAGTCGGCGGCGGTTATGGTGGTTGGGGCCGCGGGTAGGTTGGCACCGGCGGCGGTGGTGGCCTGGACAGGCTGTGGCGCAGGAGAGGACGGAACAGGGGCGAGCGGTGCAGGTGACGGCGTGGCACGCGCTGCACCCTGCTGCCCCGCACCCGCGGTCCCCGTGGCAGCCGCAGCTGCGCTGGCCAGTGACGCCGCTGGCAGGGGCGGACATGAGACGTGGGTGGTTGGCGTGCGTGCCGGGGAGGCATCACAACCTGGTGACAACGACCCCTCGGGTTCCGCACCCCCTGCTGCTCCGCCTGCTCTTCCTGCTGCCGCTGCCGTTGCGCCGCCCACCGGTACGGCAGCTGCGTCCATGAGCTTCAGGCTGGAGGCGCTCGCAGCCCTGGGGAGTCCCCGTTGCAGGGAGCTGGAGGGCATCCCCTGTAGCGTGCCCGGCGCTGGTGAATCCGTCTGCTGCTCACGTTGTTGCTGCTGCTGCTGCGGCAGCTGGATGAAAGAGCGTGGTGGTGTAAGCGGCCGGGGAGAAGTCTTGTTCTGCGGATTAAGCTGACCCGGGAGTGTGCGCCGGGCAGCTGCTGCCTCCGTGACAGCCGTCTCCACCGGCGCACCATTCAGAGGCCCAGCAGGTGCACCAGGCACAGTGCCTGCACCTCCTTGCGGCTTCGTCTTGGCCTCCTCATGGACCCCACGAGCCCCATCGCACTGCTTGCCCTGCTTCCGCCGCCCCCGGTAGGAGAAGCTCAGCACCAGCTGCCCGCCCTCCGCACGCCGGCCCCAGCCCGCAGTGGCACCACCCCCTGCCTGCACCCCTGCACCCCCAGCGCTCCCACAGCTGCCCGTATTACCACCACCGCCAGCCGCCGCCGCCGCAGTACGGCATATGGCAAGGGAGTCCACCACGCCGCACAGGGGAGCCCCATCCACCGCCAGGCCCGCCGCGATGCCGCATCGCTCCCAGGCCTCCAGGGCGGCGCGCATGGGAGGGGAGGCGGGCAGGTCGCCCAGGTGGCGGGCCAGGCGGCGGGCGGCCGCTTTGTGGCAGCGGCGCCACGCCAGCTCCTGGGCGTGGCCTGGGGAACAGACAGTATTAAAATAGCAACAGGTTGAAGAGGCAGAAAGGGTAGGAGGGTGCTGGGTAACCAGTGTGCCAGGAAGGGTAAACGGTTTGCACTGAGCTTCCTGTGCCAATCCGGGGGTGACAAGTTGCAAGCGGTGAGTTGACGGGGGCGTTGGTGGGGGTGGAAATGCAAGTGCGATGCAGAACGATGCGGTCACGGAGGGGGTGCCGAGCCGTACCTGGCGGGATGCGGCCGTCGGCGATGTCCCGCCCCAGGCGCTTGTACGACAGCGCCGCCGCCGCCAGGCCCAGCAACGCGTCGGCCAGCGCGGCGCTGGACGCGTGGGCCACGTGCCACGTGTCAGCCGCTAGGGACAGCAACGCCGATGGAACTGCGGGAGCGGGAAGCGAGGAGGAATGGTGACCTTGCCTATAGAGTGGGTTAGGAAGCAGGTCTAGATGATGGCTGCTGAGTGGAATGGCAGCTGCACCGTGAACCAGCCGATGTCGATGTAACAGGTAGCTGGCGCTGCACAGGAGACGTACGCTGCAAGGCAAGGCGCGCCGACTGTAAAAATCACCGCCCTCGCTGAGCGCTTTGCCGACTTGCAATGTGCTCCTCTCTGTGCCAGGGCGCTCACCCAGCACGCGCTGAAGCAGCTCCACCGCGGGGCGGCCGCTGCGGCCAGCCGCACGCGCCAAGCCCCGCGCCGCCCTCCACGCCGCCCGCGCACCATGCAACGCGCGCCCGCCGCCACCGCCGCCGTCGCCCTCACTGCGTATGATCCCTCCACCCGGCTGACTGCATATGACCCCTTCACCCGGCTGCAGACCCCGCCGTGCCTCGGCATGTCGCCACACGCACTCTGCGCCCGCTGCCGCCGCCATGGCTGCCCCCACGCACAGCCCCGGGACCACCAGGTGCGGCCGTACCGCCGCCGCCGCGTCCGTAAACAGGACCGTGCCCAGCAGCAGCGCCCCCGCAGTGGAAAGGTACGGCAGCACTGCGGCAGTACGACAGCCTCGGCGGCTGGCGCTGCTGTTGAAGCTGGCGCCGTACGGTAGGCTGCTGGTATCGCCCGCGATGATGCCGGTTGAGGTGTCTTCATTGTCATCGTAGCTGCTGTCGCTCCTTGTGGCGGGTGCCAGGGTAACTAGATGGTGTGTGCCGCCGCAGTCGCCGTTAGCAGCAGCAGATATTCCACCTGACACGCCGTTGCGGTTGATGCAAGCGCGTCGACTGCCCAGCCCTGGGACGGCACAGGGCAACGCGAGAGGCTCAGGCGAACGGTTGTCATTGTGGATTGCAGGGACCAGTGCGTGGGGCGATGTCTGTAGGGGCATGGCATAGGGCGGACAACAGGCAGTAGCATGCGCAGTTGGTCGACCATAACCCTCAGGCAGCAGCTTCCGGCCCACTTACTGGTGCTGGAGCCCCACCGAACGCGGACTAGCTCGATCCGGAGGTCGGGTAACCCGGAGGGAGAGGCGCCCACCGCCAGGCCAACCGGGATCCCCACCTCCCAATCCCCAAACGGCCTCGCAGGAGAGGTCCCGTCTGCATTGGAGCCTGCGTGAAGGGCTTGACATTGGCAGCAGTTGTTGTGCCGTCCCTGAAGCACCTAACCGCTACCTGCCGCTTTGCTGTCTGGGCCTTCAGCACGCGCTACAGCTCCCAAATGATTCTTACCTGGGCTGATAGAGGCTGCAGGGCGTCTGGGCAGGTCCAGGTAAACGCTGCGCATCGGGCGCCCAGTCGGTAAGAGGCGTTCCGCGTCGGGTGATTACAGTGATTTGCAAACTTTTTTTGCAATATACCTGCTATCCAGATGCAACTTCTTACGCCCCTCTCCACATCCGGCGCCTCGGCTCTCTAGGCCGAGGGCGCGAACGCGTTGGGATTGCCTCATAGCCAACAGACGAACAACTCATCTACACTTTTTGAAAGGCAATGTGCTGCACGTCTTCAAGAAGCAGTGTATTGGGAATGCGGCCAGCAATTGGGCTGTGCAAGGCACCACCAAGCCAGCCATGACGGTACGGCACGTGCCCAGTTGGCAGGCTGCCTGGTCCTCCTCGCTCATCCCCTCCTGAGCTCCTTCCCTCCACGACCTCAGCAGCAACTCAACCTCCTGCCACCCACACCTCTTGCAATTTTTATCTGGTGAAAGCTGTTATCCGCCGCTCGACTCGAGTACACAATACCGTGCTTTCATCTACCCACAAAGTGGTCTCATCACGTCACGCTGTGCCATGCAACACTCTGCAGACCCAGGTAGTAGCGTATCACCTCTCAACCTGGCAATGATCACCGTAACCAGGTCAACAACGGGAGCGGAATGGCAGCACTGCAGGGATGTCTGAGTTGTACCGTCACCTATGAACGAATACGAAGCCAGTGTTGGTTGCCAACCAAGGTCACACTCCAACGACACACCAGTGTGGAAAGGAGCATCAGTTGCGGTACTGGAACGAGAGGCTGTGCATGCACGCTCAGTTGCTGAAGAAAGGGACGATGCCTGCGGTTTGCCCACTGCCCATGCTACAGCAAGGTGTCACCAAAAGTACGCCAATATCCACAGTTACGAGTTAGGTTGGAGGGTCTAGCTGCAGGGCAAGCTTTCCCTCCGCAAGCATCCTGTTGGCAACACGACAAACAGCAGTAAATCAATGCACTCGTACCAGCAATATCCGTTTAACTAGTCCGTGCCCTCAATACTCACAATGCACTGTTCCACACGCAAGCTGCCATTTCACCCACAGCATAAGACCTTCGTATGGTACCTCAGGCCCGCATGCAACGGCAACAGGTGCATACATGCTCGTCCAAACTGCACTGCCGTCCATTGATATGATAAGCAGCAGACCACAACACGCCTACCGGTATGCTGCAGCAACGTTAGGCCCAGCGCTTGGTGGGAAACACTAGTTGATGTCATACAGCCGCCTCGTTGTCAGACACGTGTGACCCAGAAGCCGCTTGCTCAGGAGCATAAATATGGGCCCGTGCTTGTCATCGGGAAGGTATGCAGGCGAGCTGGAGTCCATCTTGGGCCAAAAGTTGAGCACCACAGCGTGGACCAACTCGTGGCTTAGCGTGTGCGCCAGCACCTCCAGCTTGCTGGTGCACATTGTGCCCTCAAAGTTCAGCGGATTCGACTCGCTGATGTCCTCCTTCCAGCGAAGAGAGTTGACCCAGATCGTGTTGTTGTCGTGCAAACCCGACAGCCAGGAACTGGTGTCCCGCGGGTCCATGCCCATAGCCAGCCGCAGTGGGGGCCGGCCGGTTTGGGCAATTTGACGAGATATCAAGCCGCCGAAGAACTCGCGTTCTATGATTCGGCAGAGGGCGTCGAGCTGTGCCTCTGTAATGTTGCTGGGAAGGAAGTCCAGGTGCCATCCTCCGCCTGCTGGCTCCCGTGCAGCAGCAACCGCTCGCGCCCAAGCGTGCTGGATGCTGGCAGCATCGTTTGTAAATCCTCTGGCTTTGTATATGCGTTTTAAGAGGCCCTTCACTGCGAGGAGCTCCTTGTCGGAAATCATGGGCAGGTAGTCGCGCTCCCGCATACCCTGGGGGGGACAAGTAACGCAATTAGTATTCCGATGTGATACAAAATGTCATTACATGTTTCCTGCCTCGCTACTCCATCCGGCAGCCTTTAGCAAGCGCTCCCGCGAACGCACCCGTTCGTAGGGCCGCCGCCTCTTACATGATGCATCGTCTTGCTTGTCGCTGCGCCGCGTTGAGACCGCTTCAAATACGATCCAACCCAGCGCGGCGACCCCGGTTGCTACAGCGATGGCAAGCTTCATTGGCAAGGCCTGCAGGCAGTATGCTTCGCCTGTGGTAAGCAACAGCCCCAATCATGCCACATAAAGGCATTCACAAATGATTGGCCTCTATCCTGTGCCTTGGCCACTCGGTATGGGTAACATCGATGTCCGTCGTCGTACACCTGCACCTGATCAGCAGCCCTTGTTGCATTGGCCCACGCGTGCAAATGTGCAATACTGTCATGCGGAGGAAATTAAACTAAGGTCAGAACACTAGTGCATAAAACCTTCCACATCTGTCACAGGAGGTCCTGAGCCCAGGTCACGCACTACCACACCGTGACGCACATGCCTTGCAGCAGCCCCACCAAAGCCTGTTGTACTGGCCCACGCGTGCAATAATGCACTAGAAAGCTAATACGGTCAGGGCCACTGCCAAGTTGATCAAACCATGCACGCGTGCCACTGGCTTGTCTGCACCCCCACATCATACTTGAGCACCGTACCGCGCCGTACATGTCACGCAGTCAGCCCCCACAAACGCCTGTTGTTGCATAGGTGGTACCGCCCGATGCTCGTCCCGCTATTGATACAAAAACTGTCAAGAACAAAAAAGAAAAAATACGTGTGCGATGCGCTAGCGCATATTGATGAGCGTGCTCACCAGTCCGTCAGAAATTCCATGCATCCTGCTGTGAAGCCCAAGTCTCCTTGCTCGCATCAGTCGACAAGTGCTTGCACAAAACCCCAAACAGCAGACGGCAGTGGTTGAGCATATACAGTACAGGACACCAATGAATTTGCAAATGCAGGAAGGGGATTACCGCCACACCACATCACTATCGTACACTACGGTATGACCGCACAACACTGCGGATACCAGTAGTTAGGAACATAGGGCACCCATGCGGCTGTGCAGGATCTCCCCAGTGCGGCCCAGGGTCACAACTACAAACGGATGCCTACAGTACACGCAAGTCTTGGGCAAAGTCGGCCCCCACATTATTTCTGGCTTGCTACGCGTGTCCCCAAAAAATGCCCCTAACCACCATTCCACGTCATCGAATCCGCACTGAACGTTTCTCCTTACTTCACTTGTGCGTTGTCAGACCCGCTGCCGCTGCGAGGAGCAACAGGCAGCAGATTACCATGAGGCACACCAGCACGCGCGAGAAGGCCTGCTGGTCCATGCGGCCCGCCAACACGTTGCCCAGCGCCACGCCCACCATGGCCGCGCCGGCGGCGGCACCGTACAGCGGCATGTCCGTACGGCGGAAGACTCCCATCACGATGTACGACACCAAGCGCACCTGCATGCGGTGCGTGGGTCAGTGGGGTCAAAGGGTTGAGTACAATGGACGACCGCGCAGTCTAACGTTGGCCACGCGACGGGAAGGAAGGGAAAGAGAAGCGGGCATGATTGAAGCTGATTTGCATTCCGGGTTGGCCGGGATGCACGGCGCCCACCTGCAGTACGTTCATAACAGCGTTGGTGCCGCGCACCACGTCTTTCTCCACCTTGAGCAGGTCGTACATGTACTGCAGAAGGGAAGAAGAGGACACAATCAAGCACAAGCATACAGCTTTGTCCAGGTGCACACCAAGCCGCCCGTCAGGCACGTCCTAGGCACCCACGTTGTGCTCTTGTACAATGGGTCAATGGCGTATGCAACAACGAACAGCGCCACCGGCCAAACACAATTTCTGCTGGGTCCGTTAACTTGCAGGTCAGTACGGTACCTTGCAGCAATGTGGGAGGAGCAGTACAGTAAAGTTCCGTCTCAGCAGTGGGCGTATGGATATGGGCACTCACCATGAGGGGCGGCCCCCCGATGCCCGTCATGCCTGGGGCCAGGGCAGGGGCGGCAGCAGCAGGATTGGTCGTTGCTCTTGACGCCATGTGCCATCAAGGACCGTAACTACCACACAGCGCATGTTCGCAGCTCCTTCGCTTCTGCTTCCGAGCAACGCCTGTCCCCGCCTCTCACCCGCCATCACGCCGCTGGCCAGGCTGGCAACGCTGCCGATGCACAGGATGCGGCGCCACTCGCGCCAGTCCTGTCGCACAGCCCACTGCCTCGTACGCGCCGCCAGGCCCCGCACGCCCCAGCCACGCTCTGCCCCACCGCACCCATCGCCGGCGGCCTTCCCACCGCCTGGCGCGCAAACGCTGGTGCTGGTGGTGCTGCTGTTACTCCGTCCTTCGGGGTGTAGCAGCGGCTGGGAGTCAGCCCCTTGTGCTTCCGCTGTCCCACTGCTGCTAGGTAGCTTCCGTTGACCCCGTGTTGATGAGAAGGGTCCCTTCAGCGATCCGCTCAGCGCCCTGGCAGGCCGGGTGTCTGACGACGCGCTGACGCCGTACCCTGCGCGGCTGCTACCATCTACGCCGTCGGCCACAACGAGCACGACAGCTTGGCCTGGCGACACGGCGACTTCAGGTACCGGCACCTTCGCGTCGCCCTCGCAGCTGTGTCGCGTAGCCCCATCCACTGCCGATCGGTCCTGCTGCTGCAGGGAATCAGGGGGGCTGCCACCTATGCCCACGCCCGGTGCCTGGTCGGGGCCCCCAAATAGGCGCCGGGCAACCGGAGCGGATATTTTGCTGCTGCACTTGTTCGCCTCCGCCTCCGCCTCCGCCTCTGCCTCTGCCGAGGCGATGAGTCTATGGCCGTAGCCGTGAGCATCTGCGCTCGCACTGTTTTCCCCATGCTGCTGCGTAGGGTCAGGCAGCGGCGAGGGCAGGCAGTCCACTGCAATCCCATGCAGCGAGGTGTCCTCAGCACCCGTTGCGGACGTGGGTTGGGCATCAGGCATTGAACTGCCAGCTGCAGCGCTGCGTTTGGTCCCCTGTTGGAAGGCGTCGTCACTGACCTTCCCGTAGGCAGCGGCCCTATACGGGGAGGGCGCGAGAGGCAGGGAAAAGGCAGCAGAAGCAGTCATTAGGTGGGGATGGCGACCGGCACAGCAGGGTGCGCATGTTTGCATGAGTGGACGCAAGGCAGGTGCTGGCAAGGCGACCCAGCATGTTGGCACATTGTGAACTGGCAGTAAAGAGGTGCATACGGCTGAAAGCGGGTGTACAGTCTAAACACCGTAGCGGGCACAGAGCATTGCACCCAGCCTGGTTGGCAGTAAGCGGGTTGGCTTGTAACGTTGGTAGGACATGGGGTAACACCGAGCAACGGACGGTCATGCCAGCGATTTGGGTTGGTGGCATGTTGGGTTATCCTGCACTAACAGCACGCGCGCTCCTAACCTGCGGCGCTGCCGCCACGCGCGCACTGCTGCGGCGGCCCTGGCGGGCAGTTTGACGTGGATAAGGATCACCAGCAGCAGCACCGCAGCCATGACGCCCTCCACCTTACGCGGGTCCATATGAGTCAGCAGCGCGGCGCCGATGGGGGAGCCGGCGGCCTGCGAAGTGGGTCAAGCGGTTTGAACAATTAGGTGGTGCCCATGGTGGTCGCACAAGGACGGGCATGCAGTGATGCAAAGGATGCGCATTGGTCCTTCCCACACATCAGCATCAGGTCAACCAGTCCAGCACGGTTGCACTTACCACAAAAGCCAGCATGACGAACACTAGGCGCCAATCGGCTGCGAGGATGTAAGGGGTTTGTGTTCAGGTGCAGTTATGAGGCTGGTCCCACCGGCACAGCACCCAGCAGCGTTTGTGACCCCTCACCTGTCTTGTGTGCGTGTGTCATCAAAAGTAGGGGAATGCTCACTACAAGACAAGAAGCTGCATCTGCCAAGACGGCCTGGAGCAACGTCCCTGCAGCGGGCAGGCCGAGTGCAGGGTTACGTAGCCAGCAACGCCAAGCACGTGCGGCCCGCCGACCCGTCGCCTGCTGTCCATGCTTACCGCCGTTCACTCCTGCGGCTGTGAACGACACCCACACCAGCAAGTTGATGATCGCGTTGCCAAACCCTGTGAGCCCCTGCACATTGTTGTACCATAGGCGCTTTAGTCATATTGACGCTGTTGCACAGGCCACGCCAATTTCTTTTATCCGGCCGCCTGAGGCACCTTGGTGACACCACCTAGGAAGCCTCCCAGGCCAAGTACCACGTAAACAGAAGGAGGCATGGGGGTGGCAAATGCCTGCCCTTCCATGGTGGCTCCTCCAGGGCAGACGTCAGGCTCCTCAGACTTTTCCTATAGCATAAGCATTGAACTTGTGACTTGTGAGCTCGGGAGTCCTTTGCTTTTCAGCGCGTGTGATATATCTGCTAGCAAAACAAAACAGGGGAAGCCTTGGCACCTTTCAAAGTCAGGAAAGAAAATAGCATCAGGTAAGCTGGGATGGTGTTGTCAGGTTGTCGGCGAATCGGTTGTGTTTGGTGCACAGGGGAGCCCTCCACATTGAGGCATGTACCTATCTGCTGGCATACTGCCCGTAATTCAACCAGACACATAATCGTGCACATTTTCTTTCAGTTGTAATAATGTCCTAAAGCGCTGTTTTGTCATTTGTGAAAGACTGGAAATGCCGCCAAAGAAAGCCAGCGAGGTAACATTGGGTCATGATCTCAAGGAGCGCATAATGCCAAGTGGTCTCGTAGGAATGCAAGCGGCAGACATGGCCGGCCACCGACCCAGCGACAACAGCCGATCTGCCTTCACATCGGCTGTTGTCGCGGCGCTCAAGGAGCTGGAGCGCAGGACGCCACCATCATCCGAGGATCTGGGTCTTAAGGCGTACGAGAAGCTGCAGTTCGACTTCCCGGTACGGGCTGCTGCGCTGTCCGTGGCCTGGAGGAGCAGGGGGCATGGAGACACGCCACGAGGGCACGCGGCGCACCCAAATCATTTGACCCCCACTTCACTGCTCACGCTACCTGACACTCCTCAAATCTATTTGTGGCTACTGAATGCAGCTAGTGACAGTGGAGGAGCTGGACGGCCTCACGAGTGTCCTCAGGTATTGTGTGCCGTGTGCCAACGTGTGCGCTGGCGTCCAATGCCGTAACAGTTACAAACCTCCGCGCTTCGCCCTCTGCATTAACCCAGCGTCATATTAGCAATGCTTGGGACTCGTCCTTACACCTTTTGGTGCACGACAACAACGCAAGCGCCGCAGCGCCACCTCGTTGGGCCCCCTGGTGCAAGCGTGTTGGTGGCCTGGGCTCACACGCCGCTCAAACCTCGCTGCGTAGGGGCACGTTGCACCTCAAGGCTGGCACGCGGCCGCTGCCTCTGTCCTCCAAGGTCCTAGACAACATTGTGGCAGGCGCTCGGGCGCACGTGGGGCCGGGGCCCGCCGCAGCAACCGTGGCCAGGCAGAGTTCCGCCTCCGGGATATCGGCACCGGGGCCGCAGAGTGCTGCTGGCTCCAGGGCCAGCGCTTGGGTTCACCCGGGGGCTGCTGTGGGGCAGGCTTCAGCCAACGGTACCAGCCATGCCGGGATTGACGGGAATGCGACTGACGTGGCTGCTGCCGCTGCATCAGCAACTAGCGCGCCGAAGGAGCAAGGCCGCCACCGAACTGAGGAAGAGGAGGAGCAGCAGCGGGGGCAACAGCAGCTCGAGGAGCAGCAGCGGGAGCAACAGCAGCTCGAGGAGCAGCGGCGGCAGCAGCAGCAGCTGCAGGAGCTACAGCAGCTGCAGCAGCGGCTCCAGGCGGCGTACCGCAGGCTGTGTGCTGTGGTGCTGGTGCCGCTGGTGACGCACTGCCTGGCGGTGCCGGAGCAGGACACGTGGGCGCTGTTGCACGGCCTGAGGCCGCTGGGGCGAGGGGGTGAGGAGGAGGAAGATGGGGAAGTGGAGGAGGGGGAGGGGCCTGGCACCTCGAACACGGATGGGGGCGGTGACGCGGAGCGCGACATCAGGAGGATACAGGAGGGCATGGCTGGCGTGGCGATGTCGGACGCCGAGGGGATACGCCCGAGCTCGGCGGCCGCCGCCGCAGCAGCAGCAGCAGCCTCGCAACCTGCAGCGGCGGCGTCAGAGCCAGTCAGCAGGCTGTATGAGGAGAGCCTTGCGGCAGAGGAGGACGGCGACGACTTTGTGTTCGAGGACCTCGACCCCTCCCCCCGTCCCCCAGCGCCCTCGACCGTCCAGCCAATCTCCATCCCCTGCACCGCCGCCTCCCTCACGCTCCCCCCGCCGCCGCCGTACGACTGGCCCGCGCTCCGGAGCCGTCTGCTCGGCCTGTCGTCCCACGTGTCGTACGGGCTGCTGGACGAGCCATCGCTGTGGTCCGACGGGCAGCTGGTGCAGCAGGTGTTCGAGCTGCTGCGGGCGCTGGGGGCGCACCGGCACAGCGGGGAGCTGCAGCCGCTGCTGCACGCCTACGTGGGGCTGGTGGCGGACCGCATCGCGGACCAGCCGCAGGAGCTGGGCTGCCTGGACAGCCTTTGGGACGCGGTGGGGGTACCCTGCCTGGCTACGGCCCCACAACAGGTGGGCAGCTCCCGCCGGGCGTTGGGCCTGCCACGCTGGGTCCTGGGATGCCTCAAGCGCTGTACCGCCGTTCGGTGTGGTTCATGTATCTTGTCTTCTACACCTCTGTGATTACGGCTTTGTGCGTCACCTCAAAACGTCTGCAGGTGGGGCGATCGGGCGGCGCAGGAGCGGGCCGCGGGCGGTCAGGGGGCGTGCTGCAGCTGGCGGAGGCGTCCACTTGCCTGTCGCTAGTGGCTGGGCTGGCGGCGCAGCTGGGCAGCGGCACGGCGCGGGGGCGGCTGTGGCAGCAGGTACACACGCATATGCTGCCGCTGCTGGAGCGGTGCCTAGGGGAGCTGGCGCGGGGGGTCACGGCGCCCACGCCGGCCCCGGGGGCGGGGAAAGGAAAGGCGGCGGAGGCAGCGGAGGCAGCGGAGGCTGCTGCTCAGGGGCAAGGGCAAGGGCAGGGGCCGAGCACGGAGGACGTGGCGGCCATCGTGTTGGTGTGCCAGGTAAGCGGAGGCAGGATGCCTGCCGGGCAGCATTGCTGTCCGTGGCTTGCATATCTCCGTCTGTGCCAGCAACCCCTATGACCAGGACCCAAGCCTTTCCAAGCTTTTGGAGAGGGAGTGCAGGCGGACGCCTCTCGGCCTGCGCTGCGCTCCAGGACACGCCCTCATCGCTTTGCGCGCCGCATACCAGCGATCTGACCCGTTACCACCCTACATTTCCCCAGGTGTTGGACTTGTACTCATCACCTGCTGCCCCTGCCCCTCAATTGTCGATCGTGCAGGTGTTGGACTTGTACTCAGTCACCCGCTGCTTTGACCCTCGCTGTCCGTCGCCCAGGTGTTGGACTTCTACGTGGAGCACCGCCCCGCCAACGCGGACCTGGGCGGCGCGCTCAAGTCCAGCGGCGTGCTGGCCTCCCTGTGCCGCCTCTTCGCGGCGGCGGCGCACCTGCCGGGCGCCGAGCCGCTGCGCGGCGCGGCGCTGGGCTGCGCAGCCAGCGGGCGGGAGCTGCGGGAGTGGATGGTAGCGGTGCCGGGGGTGGCGCAGGCGCTGGCAGGTGGGAGCTGGGAAGGCCAGAGGCTGGTGTAGATTCCGGGGTGTTGGACATGGGTGTCGGTTGCGGGATAGGTACCTGCAATGTACGGTTCAGCCTACGACTCGACGGGGTTCCATGCCCTCGGTGCGCATAGGGCCTGCCCTGCCCAGCGCAAGAGCTTACTGAGAACGCCCGGTGCTGCTGCCGGAGATCCAGCTGTTGCGAACTCCTGTTACGTCACTAGAGGAGCCCTGCTGGTCATTGGGGCCAACCGGTCCTGTCTGGCGCTGATGTTACTTGACCCCCTCTGCCCCGCCGCCTTCCATGCCATGCCCCCAGCTGCTGCGTTCCGCGATGGTGGCCCATGCGAGGCGCACGGCGCGGTGTGGCAGCTTCTGACACAGGGCGGGGCCAGCCCCACCGCGCTGGCCATCCTGCAGGGCGGAGCAGCACCCGAAAAGGCGGGCCGAGTGCACGCCCTGTTGCAGCTCATGGCGAAGGCGTCGGCGTGCCAGGGGCCGGCCGCAGCTGCCCTTGCGGCCCGGGGCGGGGGCATGTGGGGCCCTGAGGTGGAGCGGGCAATGCGGGAGCTCTTCGCAGCGCTGCGGGTGGCGCAGGCGGCACCAGGGGAGTACGGGAAACCAGGGCGGAAAGGGGAGGGGGAGCCGGGCGAGGGGGTGCGGGGGCGAGGGGAGAGTGTGGGGAAGGAGACGGGAGGGAGGAGGGGGAGCAGCAGCGGGAGGAGCCGGAGGCGCAGGAAGAAGAGGAGGATGACGATGATGATAAGCTGCATATGCTGGACCCTGAGGCGTTGGTGCGGCGCCGCGCCAAGCAGCTGCACCCGGTGTGCTGGCGCTTGTTGAAGCAGCTGCTGGCGTCCACGGGTGCGGCCGGGGCGCCGGGGAAGACGGACTGAAGCGCTTGGCATGGTTAGCTGTGTAACGTTGGTGGATGACCAACTGCGGGCCCTTTCGACCTCGAGTGGCTTCGCGTTCTGGCGTGTCTCAGCGGACGGACGCCAAAGGTCGACAAAGGACACTGACTGGGCACTGGCGTGTCTCAGCGGACGGACGCCAAGGGTCGAGGACACTGACTGGGCACTGACCGGGTGCCTGCACTACAGCCTGCAACCGACAACCACCTTCGAGACGATGCAATTACCCTACGCGGGCAAACAGTTTCCTACCCATTTGCTTAAATTGCGTTACTTTCATGTCGAGAGAGCCTCTGCCATGGCTCGAGGTTGGGAGCTTCGGAGTCGTGGGGCAGGACACGCCATAGGCATGTTACTTTCATAACATACCTTTTGCCATCTGAGCTATACTGATAACATAATTGCTGAAGAATGGTCTCGCCGGTGACGAGTGGGCGGAAGCGCTCGGACGCAAGCGAGGGCTTACAATCGATGTACTCCGGGGCGCCCTACAGCCCGCTGGCGACGCCAACGCGCAGCAGCATGCGACGACAGGGAGGAAGGGGAGCCGCGAGCACAGCCAGCGTGCGGTTTAGCGGGGTATTCGCTGCCGAAGCTGAAGGAGAAGCACACACTGATGACATCCCGTTGCGCACTTTTCGCGAGCCGATTGGGGCCAAGAAGCTCATCTACCAGCGCTACTTTGACCCCTTCGAGAACCTGCCCTTGAACCTGTCCCCAACGTCGCCAGCACGGAGCATACGCTCCCGTGCTGGCAGCGTCCGTACGGGCAGCGTCCGCTCCTCCCCCATCACTCCACACCACCAGTCGCCCGACTTCAGCCTCCCAGAAGCACCCTTTACCCCCGTCAGCACCACACATGTACCGTCGCAGTGGGCGACTCCAGGCCGGCCTGCGTGGGCCACGCGGAGGCCAAAGCGGGGCAAGGGAACGTCGCCAGAGGTAAGGACCCGCACGTGCAGCCTTGTAACACACGTTCCGCTCGCATGCTGAGCGCGCTGCAGCACGCCACCAAAATCCTTCGCCTTCACCGCCCTTACGCCCCTGGACTCCTTCCCCGCTGCGCAGAGCGGCACGCGGCCCCCTGGCGAGGACGCCCTCCACGCCGCCACGGGGCCGGTGCACGGTGCTGGCTGCCTGGCGGCCAGGCTGCGGGCGCTGCACGAGCTGCTGGGCCGCGCATGGTCACGGAAAGAGGTGGAGGCAGCGCAGGTGGGGGCAGGCGGTGGGCGGGACCCGCACGCAGTATGGCAGCTCCTTGCGCTTCCCCGCCAGCTGGTACCCTGTCGCTACGCACGGCGTGTACGCACGACCAGCAGCAGCCTTATTGCCTGCACGCAAGCTGACACCCAAACAATTATGATACATGGTGTGACTGCTGCTACATTACAGGAAGTGCTTGTTAAACCCATATCCCACTGCAGTCGTGGGGCTTCTTCCGCCGTCTGGTGCCGCTGCTGGGGGTGGCGCAGCTGCAGGGCCCCGCGGCGCTGCTGCTGGCACGGTGCACCGCGCTGCTGCCCCCCGCACCTCCGCCTCCGGGGCCGCCGTCTCCGTCCGGCTGCCCGTCGCCGGTCGCCTCACCGCCGGTGCCCGTCACCGCCGATTCACTGCTAGGGCCGGTCACGCAGGACTTGTGCGCTGTGCTGCCGCTGCTGCTTTGCAGTCCAAAGTACGAGACACGGCAGGTGGGCTGTGGGTCACGACGGCGTGCACGAGTCGTACACTACGCCCTCGGCTCCGTGCTCCCGGGGCGCCGTGCTGAGCCACACTCAGCGGCACGCTTTTTGACTGCTAGTGGGCGAGTGGTCGAAGCTGCAGGTTGGCCAGGACCGTCCCAGGATTGCCCTCAAGGTGCCCGGTCAACAAAGCCCTACCCGGCAGCAACTTGATGTGATCACCAATATGGTGCTTGAAGCTCCATGAACGCTTACGCCATGCGCTCGTGTGCCGTACACGTCCAGGCTGGGCTGCTGCTCACAGGGCTGCTGTGGCGCGGCTGCGGCCCCCTGGCGCGCCGCCACCTACGGGCCGCGCCGCGGCTGCTGGACGCCCTGGCGGCACGTGTCACGACGGGCGAGCTGGTGGCGCTGTGGGCGTTACGTGAGGCGGCGGCGGACGCGGCGGGCGCGACAGTGCTGTACGAGCGGGGGGCGGCGGGCGGCTTGGGGCGGGCGCTGAGGGGGCTGGTGCAGGAGGCGGAGGCAGAGGGGGAGGCACAGGGGGGGGAAGGCGAGGAGGAAGGGGGAAAGGGAAGGGCAAAGGACGGGCAGGGGGATGGGAAGGGCAGATGGGAGGACGAGTGGCCGCTGGGGAGCCGGGAGGAGCGGGAGGTGGCGGCGGCGGCCAGGACTGTGCTGGTGGCAGGTGCGTGGATGGTGCAGGGCGGGGCGGGGACTCGGCCATCCGGCTGGGTGCTGATTGCTTTCCCAGTAGGGTTGAATAACACAGCACTGACTTTGAGCAGTATCACAGAGCTCTTAGCATGTGGGGTAATGCGCATGAGGGCACCAGCAGCTGTATTGCCAGCTGCACGGCAGGTCAGGTTGGGGGGCCGCGCACCGCAGGGTAGCAACTTGGGCCACACCCTGCCCCAACAACCCCACAGACTGCATCACGGCGTTATCCTCCGTGCGCCCCGCCGCCGTAGCCCTGGCGGGTCGCCACAAGGCGTCGGAGCGGCTCCTGCGCCTCCTGCTGGCCACGCGTGTGGAGGAGGACGAGGAGGAGGGGAAAGGGGAGCAGGGAGCAGATGGGGACGGGGCCACGCAGTCGGGTAGCAAGGGCGATGGGGAGGTGGCAGCAGCAGCCGCGGCAGCAGGAAATGCAGCACCCAGTGAGGTTAAGGAGGCGACAGCAAGTGTTGCAGGGGCGGACGGTGGTGGGGAGGCGGCGGATGAGGAGGACGAGTACTCGCTGGACCTGGAGGAGGAGGATGAGGAGGAGAAAGAGGCGGCAGGGGGGGATGGAGGAAGGGCCAAGGGCGGGCAGGACCCCCCTGCGGCGGCGGGAAGCGGCGGCGGCGCGGTTGCTGCCGTAGATGGCGTTAGCCAGGTGCGTTGCGGGGTATACGGGGTGGTCCTCACGCGTTGGGCCTCGTCCCTGGGTTGTGGTCACCCAAGGGCATATTAGGGCGTTGTGCGTTTCCAAAGTTCCAACACAGGACTACGTGTTACTTGCGGAGGGGTTTGTAAGCTTGTGGGCGGCTCGGAGTGCAGTGGTTGGCCAGATGCTGCTGCCATGCCCCACACGGCTGTTGTGCTGCTGCAGGCGCCGCAGCCTTCCCCCGAACGGCAGCGGTCGCTGTCGGCCCGGCGGCGGCGGGCGCTGCAGGTTCAGGAGGCGCTGCTGCGGGCGCTGTACAGCTTGGCGTCGTGCGGCCTGGGCAGGGGCCCGCAGGAGGTGAGGCGGGGAAGGAAGGTGTGGGGGAGGGATGGGATCAGGTGCTGCGCTTGGGGTGCTGCACTTGTGGCGTGTGGGTGGCTTTGCTGCCTGAGGCTTTGGATTGAGCGTAGGGGCGCACACGGCCGCGACGAGGGCGTGTTGAAAGGGGGTAGGGATGGCGGATGGCTCGGCAGCAGCGGACCAGCCTGCCTCATCAGGCTGTATTCTGCATTTGCTATTCGTCCCCGCAATGGAGTTGCGCGCAAGATGCATGCTGTTGCGTTGACTTCTACGATGCATGATGCATTGATGCTCGCTGCTGGCGCCGTGCCCCCAGGCTGTGCGCGAGGCGCTTCGGGACGCCGGGCCGGCGGCTACCCAGCGCTTGGCGAGCGTCATGCGGGTGGGTAGTACACCTTGGTGGATGGTATCTCTTACACCCTCACGCCGATGCCAGGTGGTGCTGCTGCAAGGGCGTGGGTTAGGACTGGCAGGTTGTTAATCAGCGGGTTGACGCTGCTGGTACCCTGGTTTGTACAACGCACGAGGTCTTGCACCGGTGCACGATGCCCTTACGCTCCCCTTAGGCTCCCCTTGTGCGCCCACCAGCGCCTCACTCACCCTGCCTGCTTGCCTGTCCTCCCCAGGACCCTGTGCAGCTGTCCGGCTGCAGCGCGGCCGCCTACTTGCTGTGGCTGGCAGCCAGCGGGCCATTCTCCGACAACCCCGCAAGCGAGACCAACGTGCTGCGGGCCCGCCTGGCAGCGCCCGCACCAGCACCCGGTGTTAATACACAGCAGTGGGCCCCCAGCAGCAGCGACGGGCACGGGGTGGTTGAGGCGGTTGCAGAGCTGCTGCTCAACCGCCTCACCGGTTGGCGTGACGTGGCGCTAGGGGACTGTGTACCCGGGGCGGGGACTAAGCCACGGGTGGGTTTAGCAGGAGACGGGGACGCACAGCGGATTGGGTACGGAGGCGTGGGCGGGGCTGGTGAGGGTGGGGCACCCGACTCAGCTGCGGGATCCGTGTCGGGGCGTCCGTCGAGTGGCAGCATGGCTGGCGCTGTGCCGCTGTTCGGTCCCGAGGACCCCCAGCAGCACGGGCTGCCAGGGTACGGGGGCAGCAGCGCGGCGGGGTCGACTGGAGCCGGCAGCAGGCGTGGCCCGGTAGGGGCTGGTGCGGGCGTGGACGGAGGGGGCCTGGAGGCCGGGCTGGGCGGTGGCGGAGGGTCCCATGGTGCGCCTGGCTTGCCGCGGCTGCAGCTGGGGTCCGGGGGGCTGCTGCTGACGCCGCGGCAGAGCCGGCCCATGGGCTCAACTGCCATGGCCTCGCCGCAGGTGGGTGGTGGGGTAGCGGTGGGTGCCCTGCTGTGTTGTGGAAGCATCATATCTAGTGCCGACTGTACTGATGACGGGGGAGGGCTGCTGCCAGGAGAGTGCTTGCCGTGCGCTAAGCACTGCCGCTTGACTAGCCCTGGACCGTATGAGGCCACTCGCATTCCGTTGAAGCAGTGTGTCGCCTTTTGTACGTGTCGCTACTCCAGCGCTACGCACATGCAGCGGGGAGCAGCGACGAGGAGGAGGTGGTGGAGGAGGAGGAGGCCATGCAGGAGGGTGGCGATGGCGGCGGGGTGGAGGGCCGGAGGTCGGGCGGGGCGCGCAGCAGCGGCGGGCGGCTTGGCCCGCGGGACGGCGGCGGCGGCGGCGGCGGCATGGGCGCGAGTGTTACGGAGGGTACGGAGGAGCCGTACGACGACGCGCTGGGGGACACCATGGACGAGCACGGGCTGAGTGACGTCATCGACGCGAGCGTGGAGCTCACGGTGGGTGTGGAGGCTTGAAGACCGGAGCAATACCGGTAGCACATGCGTGCAGATGCATGCAAGCATGGCACCGGCATGTGGAGATAGTCACTGGATGGCGAAGGCAGATATGGAATGGCGCTGTTGGCAAAGGCCTGCGAATTGCCGTGTTGCTTGGGGTCACGTGCCTGGGCTCAACTGACGTGCTGGTGGTTTTGTTTCGTCCATTTCCTTCCTACGCGTTGCGCAGGGCAAGGAGCACGTGATGCAGGCCATCAAGGCTGCGGCCGCCTCCGTGCGGGCGACGGTGGCACGCGAGGAGCTGCAGCGGCAGCAGGCAGAGGCGGAGGCACAGGCAGGAGCAAGAGCAGAAGGGGGGGACGCCGCAGGCGCGCTTGGCGGCCCTACTGGGGAGGGCGCTCCCGGACTGCCCGGCGCAAACGCAGCGGCGCCCATATCCTTTAGTGGCGGGGTGCCAGGGGAAGGGGAGGACCTGGTGGTGGTAGGCCACCTGACCCTGCCGCCGGGGCAGCAGCTGCTGGGGGCTGCTGGGATGGGCGGCGTGGGCCCGGGCATGGGAGGAGGCTGGGGCCCGTTAGGCATGGCGGGAGGTGACGGCGCGGGACCAGCGCCCTTCAGGGAAGTCCAGCTACAACATCAGTACCTGAGTGCGAGTCTGGCGGCGAATGCGTCTGGGGGTTTGGACCTGGGTGCCGCCTTGTCGCAAATGCAGCCTACCCATGTGGGGCATTCGGGGCAGGCTGGTTCTGGGGTTGCCCACACGCCCAGTCAATGGGCCTTCACACGAGGGGCTGGCGACGGGATACACTCGGGTTACACCGCGGTGGGCTCCTCCAACACACGGCTCGACGCCCTTCGCCCCACCGCCCTGGTCGTCGCACCAGTCTACGGCACTGCCGGTCAGCAGTACCACCTTGCCGTGCAACAGCAACAACAGCAGCTGCAACTGCAGCGCCAGCGGAGGCGGTCCGCACGTGACGAACAGAGGCTACAGGAGCTGAATGTGCGGCTGGCGGCTGTACGGCAGATCCGCCGCCGCCAGCGGGCGTGTGCCGTACCGCCCCCGGAGGAGGTGCAGGCGCTGCTGTGTAACGCAGTGGGGCTGCTGGCGGCGGTTTCGCTGAGCGGGGCGGGCAGCAGGGCGGTGTGCGAGGCGGCTGGCGGGAGGCTGCTGCGGCACGTGGTGGCGCTGCTGGACGTCCCATGGGTCGGTGGCGGTGGGGCAGTGGACCTGGGGCAGGTTCCGGAGCCGGCGGTTGCGGCGGTCAGCGGCAGCGGCCTGGAGCTCAGGTGGGGCTGGGGGCGTGCGACAGAGTCCGTCGTCCAACCGCGAGCCAGGGGGTGGGCAGCAGTTTACGCGGTGGTGGACAGGCAGCTGTGGCTGTACCCTGTGGTAGAACTGGTCTGAGTTTGCTCAGTGGTATGTGCATTGTGCTGCATGGCATTGTAGTCCTGCGCGATTCCGGGGCGCCCTGGTCACCCGTCGTGGAGGAGGCAACCGCCGACCTGTGAGCTACCATGCCACGGTGCCACTGACCAGCTCCTTCCCACCTCGTTGTCCTTCCTCAGGCTGCAACTGCTGGCACTGGTGGGCAACATCTGCCTTCACCAGGACGGCGCACAGGCGGTGGCGGCGGCCAGGGCGTGCAGCGGCACCAACGGTGGCGGGGGAGGTGGCGATGGCGACGGTGCCCCCGAGGTACTGTACCGCTGCGCGCGGCTTTCGGCGCTGCTGCTGAGCTCCAGCGCCACCAGCTGGCGGGCGGGCATGCAGCTGATGGAGGTGGGTTGTTGCAGGGTGTAGGGGGGAGACGAAGTGGTTGTCAGGACCTGCTGCCGGTGCCTACCGGTGTGCATTGTGTCACAGCGACTTCAAGGCAACGGCACCCGCGTGCTACCTGGTCTTGTATCGCCCTGCCGCCCCTCGGACACACCCACCTTCCAACAAACCCATCGCGACGGCCGTACCTTGTTGTTTCGACAGGCGTGCTTCACCGTCCTGGCCAACCTGCACCGCTCCAGCGCCTCCCTAGACATCCCCGCCGACCCCGACACCAACAAGCCGCGCGACTGCTACGGCCTGGCGGTGGAGGCCGTGCGCATGCCGCTGCCCGGACCCATGGGTCGCTCCGAGCGGACACGTGTCCGCGCCGCCGCCGCGCGCATGCTGGACTCGGCCATCTCCGTGTACGAAGGCATCGGCCGGGACGTGCCATACGAGGCGGTTTCGGAGCTCATCTCCCTGCTAGAAGACGTGGGCGGCTGCGGCGCGAGAACGCCCAGCTCCTCGTCTCCGGCTCGGTCGGAGCAGGGAGGGGAAGGAGCGGGGCCTGCAGGGCCTAGGCAGGAGGCTCAGGTTGCGGCGGCGTGCGCGGCGGCAGGGGCGCTGTGGCAGCTGATGGCAGCTGGTCAGCTGCACCCGGACGGTGTCGCGAGGCGGCTGATGGAGCCCCTGGTGGGCATCCTGCGTGGGGGCAAGCCGGGGCTGAGCAGCAGCGCGCTGGTGGATGGGGCGCTGGGGCTGGTGTCGTGCCTTGCGAGGTCTCCCCTGGTGGCCAGGAGGATGTGGGCTAGCCCGGTGGTTCCGGCGGTGCTCAAGGCACACGCGAGGGCCCGGAAGGCGGGGGAGGACAGCACGCTGGAGCGGGTGCGGGAGGTGTGCCAGCAGCTGTGCAGGGCGTGCCACCATGAGGACCGGGGCAGTGTGTCGGGGACCGACCGGCGGGTGGACAAGTGGAGCATGGTGGAGAAGGTGCTGACGCAGCTCAAGTGCCGGCTGGAGTATGACGACGGGGAGGAGGCCATCATGCTGGTGCCGGTCGAGGAGGACTGATGATGACTGTAGAGCAGAGCCGGCGGGTGTACAGCGCGTTGTACACGCTGCGTTGGGCGAGCGCTGTATGCGTGCTTTTTCCGTTGAGAGGTGAATTTCATTCGTCTTCTTCTCTATATGATATTGGGACCGTGTTGGTCCATTGGCGCATTAGGTCGACGGTTGTGCGAGCAACTGGCCTGCACCAACCAGATTCCACCTCTCGTCAGTTGGGCAGTACTACGGTCCGCGGCTTTGGGACCATCCAGCATCATAAGGACAGAGGTTTGGCATGCATGTAAGGATTTTAGCGAGACATTCTTCGTTTGGGGCCGCAGGCAAGTGCTCGTCCAGACGTACACCGAAAGCAACCTGTGAAGTGCCCCGTAACAACTGCCAGCAACTGCGTGCACAAGCACCGTATCAGTAAGCACGATGGGTGATTTCGGGTTGGTGACGGGCCAATTAAGCCCTTGATATTAATTGGTGACACGAATTGGTGATGGCTGCGGCAACTCGAAATCGCTGCAGAATGCCCCATGGCCTCACACTCGTGTGCCAACGTGTCTTAGGTACCCCAAGCAACTTCCCTGACGTGTCAGAAGCTGGTTGCACAGAGCAGTGCCCTGGCAGCCCCTGACAGCTTGTGCACATTACACCCTGCTACCAGATTGGTGATTGCCACCAATTCGGTGTCACCAATCGTGCATAGCAGTACGGCATGCAACAAGACACAGGAGCAAGACACAGGAACAAGACACAACATATGGGCCTTGGTTGGGTGGCAAGTCGCTGTTCGAACTAAGTGTGCCATGCTTTGGTTCCACCACTGCCTAGCTTGCCGCTGCACCCATCAACCTGAATGCGACCTGGCGCGCACGCAACCAATTATACTCCCAGACGTCCAGACCGGTAGCCTACGGCTGCATCCCGTCAAGCAAACGCCACAATCAACTTCCACCAAGAAGCTACAAGGACTGCAACCGCACCGCCACCCCCGGCAGCCTGGCCGCCAGGTGGTCCCTCGTGCCCACCGCCACCAGCTGCGAGCTGCCGTGGGGCACAGCCACACACACCTCCCGCAGCAGCGGCAGGGCCGCCAGGTGCTCCGCCAGGGCCGCGGCGCACTGCTGCGACCCCACCGCCACCCACAGCGTGACCAGGCGCACCAGGCGCCCCAGCGCCGACAGGCCGTCGGGGGTGGCGGCGCCGGCGTTGACCGCCAGCGCCGTCAGGTACGGCAGGTTGACCGTCAGGCCGGCCAGTGACGCGTCCGTCAGGGGCGACCAGTCCGCCCCGCGGCAGCCCCATAGCCACAGCGTCCGCAGCATGGAGCGACGTGGTGGCCCAAGCAGGCCACAGGTACCGTGGTGCTGGTGGTCAGGTCCTGCCTCGCAGCAGCTCCACAGGTCGTCTCCGCCATCGCTTTCTGGGAGCAGTGCCCTGCTCCCCCTGGTGTGGCTTGTGCTGCTAGCCCTGGTGGTCTTGCTGAAGGGCCTGGCGGAACCGACGCAGTCGGACACGCGCACGTGGCGCACGGCACTGCCGCACAGCTGACCCAGGCCGCATAGCAGCGTGCAGCCCACCAGGTCCACACGCAGCGCCCCACAGTGTGCGCTCGCCCCCAGGGTTGGGCCAGCCGCAAGGCCGCACCCCCCTGCCCTCCCCAGACCTGCGGCTCCAGACGCACAGCTGGCCAGGCCCTGTTCTACTGCCCCGCCTCCCGGCGGCTCCCCTGCCTCCTTCCTCGCACCACCCTCCAGCGCCTCCACACAGACCACCAGGTGGTGCAAGGACAGGCTGCGCAGGCTGCTGGGGAGCGGCGCCAGCACTAGCTGCGGCACAGCCGCCGCACCGCCTGCACCAGCACGAGCCCCTGCACCCGCTCCCCTCCCGGCGGCGCCTCCCCACGCGGATTGGCCGTAAGATGGCTGTGAGCAGTGCAGCGGGACGTGCTGCTGCCTGTCGGTCCTCCTGTGGTGCACCATGAGCACGTGGAGGTCGCGGGGCAGCCGCAGCGGGCCGTGTAACACGCCGTTTCCACACCCCTGGCTGTTTAGCGGCGGCCACCCGTGCGCAGGTGCAGTGTCAAGGTCGCTGTCGGTGCTGGCGCTGGTGCTGATGGTGCTGCCGCTCAGGGGCGCGCGCAGCACAAGCACCTCGAGCGCGGGACACGTGTCGCACAGGTGCTGCAGCTCGTGCAGCTGCACTGCAGCGGAGCGGCAGGACAGCACCAGCCGCCGCAGTGGGCGTGGGCCGCCGCCGCCATAGCCCGCGAGGAGCCGTAGAGGCCCGTGGGGGGGACGAGGCAGGAAAAGTGGAGTAGCTGACGGTGCTGTGGCTTCTGAGTTGGGGCAAAGGTATGCTGCTGGTGCAGCGCTTGCTGCATCTGCCACTGCAATTTCTGGCGTGTAGTCCATGCCGATGAGGTCGAGCTGGAGGTCCGTCAAGAGGGGCAGCTGCGATAGCTCCTGCGAGGGCACAGCAAGCGGAATAGTGACGGCCCCATGGAGGAAACTCCCCGACCTGCGCATCCAGAGAGCCTGAGCACGTCAGGCAGGTGACTTGCACCTGGCTGACGAACCAGGTCCATACATTCCCGCTCGGCTACGTATCCATAGAGGACGGAATGGGTCTAAGCTCGCACACGGCGGGCAATCGTACCGGCAGTGTGGCGCAGTCTCCCAGCGTGAGCGCCAGCTGTCTGCAGCCCCGCAGGCGGGCCAGGCCGTGTGCCTCGAACGCCCCACCCCACGCCGTCTGGTGCAGGGCCAGGCTCTGCAGCTGCGTGCAGCCGCCCACCACCTCGCCCCACAACTCGTCAGTGATGCGTTCCAGCGTCAGCTGCGCAAGGCCGCACAACAGAACGCATGTCAGCGAACGGATCCACGCTCTCCTCACTCGGCCAACAGAACCGGCCTTCCGTTGCAACTCCCACCATCAGTCCCGCGTGCACGCCAACAAGCAAAGTACAACCCAGGCACCTGCCTACATTCCGCACCTACCTGCAAGCTGCTCAGCTGCTTAAGCTCCTGGAACACGCCCCTCCAGCTGCTGCCCGCTGTCCACTCCTCCGGGTCCTCCCACATTGCCCCCTCCATGTCTGGGTGCGCATGGCAGCACTCCGCCAGACCCAGTCCCAAGCAGCGCAGCCCAGGCAGCCCCACCGCCCAGCTGCGCACTGCACCCGCCAGCTCCGGCACGAGACATAGGGGGCTGCCGCCTCCGCCGGGGTGCAGGTGCAGGGAGGTCAGGCCGGACAGGGTCGACAGGGCGGACAGGGCGGCTGCCCAACCCGTAGGCCCGGTAATGGGGTCCTTATCAGCGATGAGGAGGGGTATGCAGAGCAGCTGCAGGCTGGGCAGGCCGCCGACTAAGGCCCACAAGGCGGAAAGGTTCACGCAGAAGGCGGCACGGATAAAGGTGGACCATGGGTGGCGACCGCCGTTGGGGCCGAGGGCTGTGCCGGCGGTGGAGGTGTCGGTGGGCCAAGGGAACCCACCGCAGCACGGCTGCCGCGCAGCGGCCAGCAGCTCTGCGAACCCGCCTGTGTCCTGCTGACCAGTGCAGCTGCTGCTGCTCCTGCTGATGCCACAATCAACCTCCCAGAGGCTCGACTCCGTGCTCGTTTCCACACCAGGTGTGTCAGGGTTGGCTGTGATCGCAAGCCGAGTGAGCGAGGGCAGCCACGGGCCAGCGAGCGGTCCCAGCCCGGATGGACCTTGCGGCAGGACCCACGGCCCCCTCAGCACCAGGCTCTCCACTCCAGCCAGAACACTGCCAGCGCAGCTACCCTTGAGCTCATCCTCCTGCCTGGTGCAGCCCGCAATGAGCGCCAGGGTCGCCGCGAGGTCCGCTGGGGTGTAGGGGGACGCCGCGGCGGGGCGTGGGGCCTGGCCCCCTGCCGTACACAGGGCCGCTAATCCGGCCAGGGCCTGACCGAGGGCTGCAGCGGGGCTGCATGGCTCCATGCTGGGGGTGATGTGTGGGTTTCCACGTGCTGCGTCTAGCACAAGGCTGGTGACTGTTCGCAGGCCGGGGATGTGCTGCAGGGCTGGTGGCACGTCGCTGGGCGGGTTGACAGGCGCAGACGCGTCGGAACTCGGTGCGCTCTGGTACACCGACTGCTGCGGTGATAGGCGAGAGCATTGATTGTTGCCACGAAAGGGTACGATGATGTAGACGCACCTGTGGGAGTAGCGGGCGCGGGTGCACTTGGTGCTTGCTTCTGGCCTTGCACACAGCACCATCTCGGGACATTCCAGCGCTAGTCCACCAGAGGCCAAGGAGCATGTGCAGGCATGTCTCGTGCAGTGGGGCGATTGGTGAGCGTCACGTACTTGTTCGCACGGCTTTGAGGCGCTGTGCGTGACGGGGACTCCTCACTCAGCGGCGGCTGCGGTGCGCCGCGGCCCAGCACTGCCACGTGTCGCCAGACACGCGTTGCCAGGGCTCTCCTCCATGCTCGGCACACCAGCAGGCCGCATTCCAGCTCAGCATCTCCCAGAAAGTTGAACACAGCCTGCATGACATCCATCCGGAAGATGCTAACTACCTCAGTAAGGGGGTACGCATGGTTGCAAACACGCGGTCTAGCACTGGGGCGGGTCGCCCCCCGCATGACCCCTCCGCCCCCCGCATGCTTTCCCCTGCACAGTTCTGCGCTAGCTGCCTGCTGGCTGTGCCCGATGGTTTGCTACCAACATGGTTGAACCTTGATGGACATTAGAATCCTGCCGTCACTTACATTCAGGATCTCCGGAAGCAGCAGCGGACACAAGCCCTCGTCCTGTTGGAGTACCACCTCCGTCGACATCCTATGAATAAGATATATTCAGGAGCGCTTACAGTAATGACATCGCAGTTTGTGTCTATGCGTGTTGGAAGCTTGCGGTCCAAGAATCGTTGGCCACAGGTGCGGAATCGCGCGCTCGCGGCTCATGCGCCTATAAGCCCTTTACCCCCACCGCAACACCCAGTTGTCCGATCACTCCCGATCCAACTCAAACTGAACACAATGCTGGCCTCTCGCAACGCTCCTTTCACCGGCGTGTCGCCCGTGGCTCGCAGGGCCGCCGCCTCGCGCGGTGTTGCCATGCGCCCCCGCGCTCGCCCCACCTGCGCCGTTGCTGTCCGCGCTGAGATCTCCTACATTATGGTCAAGCCCGACGGTGTTCAGCGCGGCCTGGTCGGCGAGATCATCTCTCGCTTCGAGCGCAAGGGCTTCCGCATGGCCGGCCTGAAGCTGTACCAGACCCCCCGCGAGGTGGCTGAGGAGCACTACAAGGACCTGGCCTCCAAGCCCTTCTACAAGGACCTGGTCAACTACATTGTGTCGGGCCCCGTGGTTTGCATGGTGCGTGGCTGCTGCTGGGGGGGCGAGTTGCTGGATTGCTGGGGTGACCGTGGGATCCACGTGACACCCTGCACGTCAACCCATGGTGACCCTGATCCCGACACGCACGTGCTGTCTGCATGCAAGCCTACAGCTGCGCAGCATGCGCAGCTGTGACGGTGGTGATAATGTATGCTGTGTGTGTGTTGCTGTTCGCCAGGTGTGGGAGGGCAAGGGCGTGGTTGCCACCGCGCGCAAGATGATCGGCGCCACCAACCCCCTGGCCTCGGAGCCCGGCACCATCCGTGGCGACTTCGCCATTGAGGTCGGCCGCAACGTCATCCACGGCTCGGACAGCCCCGAGAACGGCGAGCGCGAGACCGGTAGGTCCCAGTCGTCTGGTTTGCAGGTACAGCCGGCAGCGAGCACAGCTTGCGAGAGATGTGGCCGTTCTGCAAGGAGCTGCCATATGGTCCAGTGCCATTACAAGCGGTGCCTTCCCAAACAGCTCGCCAACCGAGTCACCTTGTCTATTTGCTTCCCATCCCTTGCTGTGCAGCCCTGTGGTTCAAGGAGGGCGTCATCTCGTGGGAGCCCACCATGACCCCCTGGCTCAAGGAGTAAGCGGGACGGCGCTTACCGTAAGCTGCTCGCTAGCTGACGGGAATGGCTAGGCGTGAGGAAGGCTTATGATGGACTATGGCTGTCCCACGCGTATTGTGGAATGGCGACTCGGCGCAAGCTCGAGCGTGTTGCATGGGTTGGGCCACGGCAGCTCCCCTGGTGGTGGCTAGGGGGCACTTCGCGAAGGAGCAGAATGCGTTGACTCTGCGGTGGTTGGCACCAAAGGGCGCACTGTCTGAGCATTAGATGTGCCAGGTTTCTCGTCAAGAAGCAGGTTTTGTCGACTGGCGCAACACGTTGCCCAGCTGCTTCATTGGCTCGGATTCGCCCGTTTGTACCGTTGTCCTTTACGGTCGTTTTGACTCTACCTTGCCTCGCCTGCGGTGGACAGGCGTTTGCCTTAACGTAATTTTGGTTTGCAGGCGTGTCTGTGCTGAAGTGCACGAACTTGTAACGGAGAATCATACGCTAATCCTGCCCAGTGTCCGTTTATTGGCATCTGCCGCCACTTGCTGCAGCACACTGGGCATCAGGCAGCACCAGTCCAGCAGGTTAAGCAGCTTCCAGTCAGGCCCCTCGCTGCAAGCTCGCAAACACGCTGACGTTGGTAAGGGCCATTCTGTGATCTGGGTCACAGGCAGACGGGAGGCAGGGGCCCCTCCTGTGTACGGCTCGGGTGTTGCACTGCTGCGTTCGTGCACTTGCGCGTGTAACAGCGATACCGGATATCTCCCATACGCGCACAACCCTGCCTCATTCATATGGTCCTCCTCAATAGCCAGTTGAGTCTGGCATGAAGAGTTTCCATAGACAGCTTCGGTTTGGCGTCTTTACATAAAGCTGAAAGCGTACATTGCTTGTTGCATAATCTTCTATAAGCCTGGCCTAGTTGCCTTTAGGGCTCTCCTCGCGTCGTCTCCTAGCTTTGGGCAATGTCCGCCCTTTTCGACTTCAACTCTTTCGTAGTCGTAGTTTTGCTGACAATTTGTGCCTGCACATACGTCAAGCTCATATACCCAGCAGCTCTTACAGTCAAGACAGGGTGAGCGGTACTTGGGCGATCCCAAGTTTCTGACCTATGCGAGGCTGACAACAACGTGCTTCCTGGGTGACTGCAGCTTCAAGGGACTTTTCTGGAAAGCTGCCAGGATAGGTGAGTGAAGGGTGGCCTCTCCAGTCACCTTTGGCACGCTTGATGGGGAGGGTGACCTGGGGTGCTTGGGCATGGGTGCCCACGCACGAGCACAAGAGCATGACAGCACATGCGGGGGAAATTTGGTGAAAATTCAGCGCTTTAACATCGTATATTGGCAGCCGGGGAGTGTATCTCTGTGTGCCAGAGGGTGGTTGTGGGTTTGGGGGCGGGGCACGGGGGCGGGGGTGGCATTTGCCCAATGTTAGATACCGCCACAGGGCAGGATTTTCAGCACGACTGGTAGAGGCACACCAAGGGGCAGGGCCTGTGTACTTGCCTCGCTCTAGCCACACGGCCATTAGGACCATCCTGCCATAGCGAGAGAACTAAACCTTCCTCTGTGCAGACAGCCAGTCTGCTGCAGCTGCGACGCCTTACAAACGCTTCACACGCAGTTTGACCAACACCATGATGCGGCCACTTCTGTTCACTCAGCCGGCCTCTGCCCCTGTTGACGTCTGCAGGAGAGCGCTTGAGTCCGTGGGTCGGCATCGGGTGTATCGTCATGGCTGTAGTAACCCTCCTCTACTAGCGCCAGTCCAGCCTGGGTTACAAGCGCACAAGGTGCCAGCAGGAGGCTTAGGGGACGATGGAGGGCTGCCGGTGTGGCTCGTCGAATACGGGAACCGGTGGTAGGCACTGGACCTGGCGGGTAGGAAACGGGCTTACTTGGGGCAGTGACACGGGAAGCCGTGACGTAATAGCGTAGCTGTTGGCACCTCAGGTATGTCAAGAGGGCTGATGGCACGTTGCATGAGGATGTTGCGAGTGCTAGACTTGAGTGGTTTGGCCCACACCCGCGTGACGCCTATCTGCTGACGGACAAGGGGTCGTGTGAGGCTTAGAGCGAGCTTTATTGTGGTGTGAGGCATACGCCATGCCTGCAAGGAACCTGGAGCGCTATCCCAATGCCACAGCTGCGGAGGGCAACGCTTAGTTTGAGATTGGGTTCTCCTCGAGGTAGCTGCCGTTTTGGGGGCGCAGCAGGCACCACGGTAGTTGCTCTGGCACGGAAGGGGCAGAGCAGGGGAGGCCCCGTCTAGCGGCCACCCTGCTGGGACGCGGGGTGGCTTTCTGTTACTGTTGCGAAATCATTTGCTTCATTCAATGACGCTTTCCATTTGCAATCGCTGTGGGCCATTTTGGCGATCTCTTGCCGTACGTTCCGACCTGCCCACTCTGCTACTGGAACTGCAACATTTTTCTCTGACGATACTCGCATTTTTGGGTCAGGGCCGGCCATCAGCTTTTTCATCTGTCGCCAAGAGTCGCTTGCACACCATACCTGCGGTCAGGACCGCAACCTAGGCCGCGACCCGTTATTGTCAAAAATGCAGTCTCTCGTTCAGCAACGGGTGCAGGCTGCGGGTGCTCCTGCCCGGCAGGTCAGCGGCAAGCGTGTGTCGTCTCGCTGCGTCATGCGGTCTTCTGCTCGCGCCAGCGCTCGGCCCCAGCGTCGTGCAGCCGTGGAGTGCAAGGCTTTCTTCAACTTCTTCACTCCTAAGCCAGCTGCTCCTGTCAACGCTGTCGACCCCCGCGCCAAGCCTCTGGTTGAGCAGCTGATCGCCCTGACCAGCCGCACAGACGCAGGCGCTAAGGCCACCGCACAGCAGAAGGAGGAGATTGCTGCGCTGGTAGGATGGGGCGGGTGCCTTGGGAACTGTGCGAGCACCCCTGAAGTGGACAACTCGTCCCGAGCCACTCCTCGGGCGTCGTTGGCCGTGGCTTCTGGCTTCTCCTCGCCTCTGCCACCTGTCACGTAACACAGCACGGGAGTTGCACAAACGGAATGCTGGGAAATGCAACTGCACTGATGGGCACCCCCTCCAGCCAGGGGTCCATGTATGATACGGTGCACTGCTGTGCTGCCCTGGGCCTGTGCGTGTAGGTGACGGAGCTGTCCCGCTACTGCATCAAGAACCCGCTGAAGAGCGATCTGCTTTTCGGCGAGTGGAAGGTAGGCATGTGGGGCTGTTGCATACAGTACAACATGCTTCATGGCGGAGCAGCTGTATGTAATGCAGCGAAGCAGGTGCTGTAGCAGGAACGGCAGCAGCACCAGCGGCAGCAGCACCAGGAGGAAGACGGGAGCCTGCCAGCTGCAGCAGCACCAACCCAAGTGCAGGTGTCCGCACAGGACCCAGCGCGGAAGACGCTGTAGTCGTGTTTGGCACGGAGGCGGGGTCCCTGGCAGCTGCAGGCGCATCGACGCCACCGGTCACGCAGGAGGCGGAAGGGGTCACCGCAAATGGCAAAGGGGATGCGGAAGGGGTTTGAGCCCCGCTTGCGGCCCCGCCGCCGCTTGAGCAGCACGGGGTCACTGCAGCCATACAGTGCTACGGGAACGCGCTTGGGCGCCTGGGTCGCATGTGCTCACGGCCCGGGCGGTTGGCGACAGGCGGTCCGCAGCGCTGACGAGCTGCTGCAGTGGGGTATGTTGCAGCGCCCTCAGCCATCCTGGCGGGCATATTGGCCGCTGGAGGTCGCCTCCCTCCGGCTGCTTGCGGCAGGCACGTGCTGGTGCCGTCACCCAGCGCGGGACCACACGGCGCGTAGCGTGGGACAGCAGCACAAGCCACATGTGGAGCTGCAGCAGCGCCGTGCATGCAGCTCGTGTCAATGAGGGCTGCATGGGGCAGCGTCCGTTGGGGCGGCACCCTTTGCTCGTCTGTGTCGACCAAGGGCCAATTTTGGGTCCCTTCGGCTCTCTTGGAGTTGTGCGAAGGCTCCATTTGAGAGTGCGAACGGTGACATACCGGCAAATGTGATGCGCCGGGCGACAGCTTACGCTTAGTATCCATGCATGCTGCGTGTCGGTGGTCCCGGCAGGTGCTGTTCGCCAGCAAGGCTACGGCGGTGGGCGGCCCCCTGCGCAGCGGCGCCGGCCAGACGGTGTTCCCTGGCCAGAACGCCAAGCAGATCCTGGAGGTGAGCGGGGCAGCTCCTGTGGTGCTGCATCCTTGGGCTCACCAGCATCATCGCAATCCGTAGGTCTGCGCTGCACCCTAGTAACGAAGAAACAGCTGTTGCGAGTCGCTCTGGCGAAGCAGTACTTTGACCCTTGCTCCGTGTCTGCTGTCGGCCAGGCCCCTAACAAGCTGACCAACGTGGTGGAGTACAAGACCCTGGGCTTCCTGCCGGGCTACAGCCGCCAGTTTGGCGAGATTGAGCCCATCAGCCCCGACACCTTCATCGTGAGTGCCGTTGTGCGATCGCAGCTGTGCATCCCGGAGCTGTCTGGCACTTCCCCTTTTCAAGGGCTTGTCGCTTGCAATCTGAGCCCCAGTTGTTTCTTATGAGCACGGGCACTCTGGATTGCTATCTGTGGGTGAAGGCCTGACTGGCGACTGTCCCTCGCGCTGCCTCCGTCCACACTTCACGTGGCACGCAGCTGAGCATCTCCACCGGCGAGATCCAGGCCGGCCTGGGTGGTCCTGTGAAGAAGGAGTTCAACATCAAGCGCAAGATCAAGGTAAAGCCCATGGCCTCAGCGGGTTGGGAATCAGCCCTGAAGGACATGGTGTAGTGTCGCCCAGGCACGTTCAAACCAACAAACGCTGGCGGGGCCTGTTTCATAATTTTGTGGCTGTTTCATCAGCACGTCAGCTAGGAGGACAATGTTACTACGGTGCTGCTCTTGCTAGTCCCCTGATCAGCTGAATACAACAAAATGTATGCGTTCCAACTCACAGATCCTGTACCTGGACGACGAGCTGCGCGTGGCGCTGTTCCTGCCCTCGGAGGACCTGCCCGACTCGGAGTCCGCAGAGAGGGTGGGTGAGGGCAACGTGGAACGTGTGAGGACACAGCGTTAGGGCAGGTGCGAGTGGGCGGGTCGGCCGGCAGGCGCACGTGGGAGGGGTGCCGTCGTGGGCTTGCGATGCGGGGCGGTCGCGGAGCGGGATCACAGGTGTCAAGACACGGGCAACCGGTCTGGAGATGGGCTGTTCCCCGTTCAGTTGGGCCACCAGGGGAACTCCCGCGTATGCGTCATGCAGCGAGGAAGGGGGCTCTGCATGTGGCCAAGGTGTTGTGCAAATGGCCGCGGCTGGCGATGGTTGGGCTTGTAGGCACCAGTAGCCATGTAGCTTATGGTGAAGGAAGCACAAGTACGGCACAGCACGATCGCGCTCCCTGATGCTGGCCGGCCTTGCCGCTCCACAGGAGGAGGACATCGTGTTCGTGTTCCAGCGCATCAAGGATGCGGCCGAGGAGGAGGCGGAGGAGCCGGTGGGTAGTGCGTTGCGGGCCTTGCTTGTAGATTGCTGCCTGACTTGTGTATGGAACACGTACCGGGTCGCTCCCCCAACCATGGCACCCGTGGGGCCAATAGCAACAAGCGTTCTGGGCAGTAAAGTCTTGGGACAGGTGTGCGGTTTCCACCTGATTCCTGCGGGCGCTGCGGTGTTGTGACGGGCGGGTGGCGCTGCTTTTGTGTGCCGACAGGCCGTCGACGGCGAGGCTGCTGAGGAGCCGCGCTCGCCGTTCCCCTTCGGCGGCCGCAAGCTGGAGAGCGCCGCCACCGTGGCTGAGCGCCAGGTGGGCGAGGGGCCTGAGGTAGAGGGTTTCGTGACATGCTGTCGCGATACCGTTCGTTGATTTGACAAGCAGGGGTCAAGGGGCGCACCTGACCTAGCAGGGCTGTCCTAATCGTGGTAACTGCAAGGGGCAGGGACCTGGCTTGGGTTTATGCAGAGTAGGGCCGCCGCTGTGCGGCACGGCCGAACGGCCGTGTCGGCAGATACATGCGAGGCTCTGCTCTTGGGCACCTCGAACCAGTGTTGCAGGTGCTGGGCTGATTCGAGGGTTGCATGCCGTACGTGCACACAGGTGCGCCAGCAGATCCAGCAGCGTGGCGGCAGCGCCAAGATTGCCGCGGCGCCCGCCAAGCCCGCTGTCCGCGGCGGCAGCGCCAAGGTGGCCGTGGCCCCCGCCGCCGCGCCCAAGCCCGGGACGCAGCGCGGTCGCGGGCGGCAGCAGGTGGAGGAGGAGGAGGACCCCCGGTGGGTGGCGCACCGTGGACGTGTTGGGGGGTAACCGCAGAGCGGGCAAAGGGGAATCGGAAACCGGGTACGTGTTGGGGGAAGGTCCTGTTCATCTTGTGCCAGGGGCGCAGTCCCTGTCGCCTGGTCTCGAGCAGCTGTCGCCAGCGCTTTGAGTGCCAGGCCGTGGGGAGGAAAGCCATCCGCCAGAATGTGCCGATGTTCTCCAGTCGGCGTTTTGTGCTTACGGGCGCTCCATGAGGCCGTCTGACCCTCCTAACGCAGGGAGGCCCGCCGCCGCCAGCTGGAGGAGGAGAAGGCGCGCAAGGTACACACTTGCACCGCCTGGACTCCTTGTACACGCCAGGGCCATGCAGCGGAGGGGACTGCCTTGATGCAGGGCAGGGCTGGGGTGCAGGGGGCGGGCTTTGTCTGGCGGGGCTATGCCATCGTAGTGGAGCCAGCGTCGGGGCTTGTTTTTGCGAGCACTGAACGGCCTCTTCGGGTTGCTTCGGCTACAAGTATTCAGTGTGTACGCCAAGTTGGCCGTCATCTGCGCAGAGGGACTCGCTGACAGCTCGAACGTAATGCGGTGCCCTCCCGTCCAGGCTGCTGAGGCGGAGGCCCGCGCTGCCGAGGCCAAGGCCGCCCGCGAGCGTGCGGAGGCTGAGCGCCAGGTACGGCTTCTGGAGAGAGCTGCGAATGAGGGTATAGAGGGTGGGACACTGCACCCGCCAAGATGCAGGCCTTGAAGGACGGTATAAATTGGGCTCCGTGTTGGCAGCGGAGCCCTTCGGTTGATGCACACATGCATACCACGTGTGCCTGGGATACTTTCACAGACGTAAGCCGATTGGCAAGCCCAAAGCCTGAAAGGCAAAATGTTGAAAGGCATCGAGGCGCCCCAAACACAATCTCTCATCGTAACAGATCCGAAACTCACGTCTTGCCGTGGCCCCCGTCCCTTTCCGCCCCAGGCTGAGCGCGAGAAGCAGGCGGCCATCAAGGAGCTGCTGGCCCAGCTGTCCAACGAGATCAAGGTAAGGATAGTGACAACCATGTAGTCATCCGCGATTTCTGGTGCGATGGTGGGAGACACCAAGGGTCCCTGAGCAAAGTTATGGTGTGCCATGCCGGTGCTGGCACTTGGGCCAGCCTCGAACGAAAGCCATGTCGGCTTAGCCCGGGCTTGGTGAAGCTCTTGACTTGGTCGTCCCCGACTCCTCGGCACTAGCATCTACGCAAGCGCAAGAGCTGTAAAAGCTTGCCAGCCTTCACAGTTCTTGTGGTCTATTTTATGGATACTGCAGCATTGTAAGCCAAGTACACGGGTGATCGCAGCCGTACGCCCTGCTTCATCATGTGCTCCAGCTGACCGGGTCTTCTTCATGTGTATCCGTTGCCGCCCACAGGAGCGCCAGGCTGCTGCCCGTGACGCGCTGAAGGAGCTCAAGTAAGTACACCTTGCGTCCGGGTCAGGGGCTGGAGCCAGAGATAGAACTCACAGCATAGCGCTGTCGTACGTGCTCCTTACACACAGCTGCCCCAAACAGCTTAGCTGCCTAACCTCCGGCGCCCAGACGCCACGCTGTACCAATCTGTACACATCCTTGCGCCTGTCCACCTGCACCCGCGCACGCACTCAAGCCTTGACTTGCCCTGCCCTGCCCTTCCTCCCTCGCCCCCTTCTCCAGGGATGTGGAGAAGAGCAGCGGCTCTGGGCTCAAGGAGATCCTGGCGGCTCGCGCCCGCCAGGACGAGGCGGAGAAGGACGTGGCCACCGTGTCGGAGCAGCTGGCGGCCGCCAACGGCGCCAAGAAGGAGGCGGAGAAGGCGGCCAAGGACGCCAAGGAGGTGGTGGTGGCGGCAGAGAAGGCGCTGCGCGCCGCCATTGCCGCCGGCGCGCCGGCCACCGCCCGCAAGTAGAGGAGGACCGGGTTGTGTTGACAGGTGCTGTGCTTTTGGGGCGGTCGGGAGCTGAAGCGGGAGGTAAGGGAAGCGGCGGTGGGTCAAGGGTTGCGCGGCACTTTGCTGCGGGTGTAGGGGTTTGGGAGCATGGACTCAGGGCAGGTTTGGGAATGCGGGCGGCATGAATGGAGGACGATGTGTCGTACGGCACCAGGATAGCTTGACATGAGAAGAGCGTGTACACTTGAGGGTGCTTGAGAATCTAGGCAGAGGTGTTCAGACAAGGAAGGCCGTCACAGGCGGCTGCAATTTTCTCCGGGTTCGGCGTTGTGCTGGCTTGATTTTGGTTCTGTTACATGATCGTTGTTAGCTATGGCTTTCCTGCCAAGCAGTTTTGAATGAGTATGGTAGGTCGCGTGCGCAAGAAGCACGTGGCAGGCAGCCCTGTGATACGGAAAGACAAAGGGGCAACCATTGAGAGCATAACGGTCTAAGCAGTTTCCCTGAGCTGCGGTGCTGTAAGTTACCTGTTGATGCTCTCTTGTGTACGCACTGGGATTGGTCCTGACCTCGAGCCAGCTGCCGCATCTAGCGAGGCAACCGTGCAGGCAACCAAGCAGTCGGCTCAGCCGTTACGTGCTGCACACGCACAGGTGTTGGCAGGCTGGAGAGCAAGACACGGAAGCCATGCATCCAGCCTGGCCAACCGCCCCCGCACAACGGAGGCCCACGGCCAACGCACGAGGCTTCACCTTACCAGCTGGTGGCTGTGATGCAAAGAGTCGACCGCGCTTTCCCCAACCAGAAGTTGCGAAGGTCTCGAGCCTGAGCTGTGTTGCGCAGAGGAAGCGTGCGAAACCCTAGTCAGCGAACCGAGGGAAGCACTCTTGGCCCCAGCCATAGGCTGGCGTCGTGTGCGCAGCCCTTCCAATGGGATCACCCTTGGCCCCACAGGTCAATGCATTGCCAAGCCTGTTCCTCCTGGCGCTTGGGCACGGCGCGCACGTGACGGTTCCGTCCGCCACTTCCCTTGCCTGCCCTGCCGCTACTTTGTTTTCGTGAGGTGGTCACAGGGGCTAGGATCTCGGTGCTTGGCAAGTACATGTGGGCGGATATGAACGCCTCACTAACCACCACTGAATGTGACTTCCACCGTACACTGCTCGGTACAGCTGTTGGACAGGGCGCTCCAGCTCTCCAGAGTAGGCAGTAACCGCTGGTGGGCGACGCTCGGCTACGCCACGCTGTGGCCACCGGCAAGAGGCGGGTCTAGGTCACCCTTTGGTTGCAGCTGAGCTTTTGTGTCCTGATCTGTGGAGCCGTTCCATGCCTGCCACCACAGTTCAGCTTTGCTTTGCCACCAAGCTATCCCACACGCACGGAGTATTCTACCACGCAGGACCCACGCAAGACCCGTGCACAGGACAGCAGAGCACATAGCTGACGGGTCGTAAGAGACAGGCAAATCGCGGCCTATCTGTTACACTAGATGTGGCATTGCCACATGCCCATGCTGTACGGTAGCTGGACGCGCGTCGTACATGCGTTCTCCACTAGCGAGGCCATGAACAGTTTGCAAAAATGGATTGCAGCGTTCCTGCAACGGCCCCGCGCACGCGCCCGCGCACGCCTGTGACGTATGTGTCGGCACGTGCCAAGGCGTGGGTTTGGACTTCATCGACGCACTAGGACGGCTCGCTAACCACCTTGACTGCCCCCCTGTGTCCATCGCACCGCCTGCATGAACCACCGCCTGCCCGCAGCCCGGCAGCCGCAGGCGGGCCCAACATCCAAAACTGAAAGAAACAAGACGCATACACATGAATGCATTCCACGCAGGATTCTAACGGCCCTACTTGCCATATGACTCTGGGCCCTAGCGTACAGTGCTTTTGAAGCAAAAACGTACAATGCTCAGTGCTGCCGTTACAGTTCAGTCTCCCACATCGGGTAACTACCGAGCGCCTCCCCTGCAAGAATCACTATTCCCAACTATCAAGCTCCTCCTCTCTTACTCTCCGACACTCGCCACTCCCGCTTCACCGCACCCGTCACACCAAGCAACCCGACCGCGACCTCATCCCTGGCCCCGCCTCCCTGTCCCTGACCCACCCCTGCCCCTGCCGAACCCCCTAAACCCGCTTCCGCTCAGTACGACGCGGGCTGCATGGCCTCGATGGCCGCCGCCGAGCCCTTGACGTCCACGCTGCCGCACTGCTTCTCCTTCATGAACATCATCTGCACCAGGTACGACGCCATGCGCTCCTGGGCCGGCAGCTTGGCCAGGCGCTTGAGGAAGCCGGGCATGGAGGAGCTGTCGATGGCGCGCAGCTTGACGTCCAGGTCCACCATCTTGTTGAGCGTCTCGAAGAACCAGGGGTCCTCCACGTCGGGCACCACGGGGAACAGGCGCTCCGTGGCGCGGTTGGTCTCGATGATGACTGTGTGGGCGTAAATGGGGAGCGAGGCAGGGCGGAGTACCGGTACGTAAGCACTTTGGGCTGGGAGAAGCTGGGGACACGTGGCACTGTGCCGTTTCACAGCGAAAGTGCGACAGCAGCCCCGCCCGGAGTTAGGTGAGTGCCGTAACTGTGAGCAGAGGTGCGGGCGGCTGGCACGTGTGGTGTGAGCACGATGCACGGCGGGTTGCTCACCGTGCTGGTCGAACTGGCGGGTGTCCAGGCCCAGGGCCTCGTAGAAGGCCGAGCGCTGGTGGTCGTTCAGGTACATGGTGATGTACACGGACAGGCAGAAGAACCTGGAGGCGGGGGGAGGCCGGGTGGAAGCGAGAGTCAGCTCCAGCCCCAGACTGCATGCGGAGTACGGCATGGCGGCACGGTACACATGGCAGCTGCACGGTTTGCAATGTTCATAAACAAACAAGGGACAGTAGTCGTTCAACCGATGCGCCGAAGCCGTTCCATCCCACCGGTCCACCCATGCACCCACTTGCTCCACAGCTTGGCCTCCCACGTGTTGAGCAGCTCGGGCCTGGCCTTGAGGCAGGCGGCCAGGAAGTCGCCGTGACGGTTCTCGTCCTGGCACCAGTTCTCAAAGTACTCGAACAGGGGGTACATCTGGTTGTCGGGGTTGCGCTGCAGGTGGCGGTAGATGGTGATGTAGCTGCAGGGGGAGGGGCAGGGAAACCAAGACACACAGCCGTCAGCGTTCCAGCCCTGAAAAGCATTGCCTGAGCTGTAGGGCCTAGCCTCCCTTCACAAACCCAATAACCCCACTAGCCGTAGGCTCGCCGTTAGCACATGCAACACAAGATGCTTGCTTGCTACTTGCTGTGCTCACCGCCAGTAGCCGATCTTCTCGGACAGGAATGTGGCGTAGATGATGAACTTGGGCTTGAAGTAGGTGTAGGTGCGGTTCTTGGTGAGGAAGCCCAGGTCCAGGGCCAGGTTGAAGTCCGACAGGGCCTTGTTGATGAAGCCGGCATGGCGAGCCTCGTCGCGGGACATGAGCAGGAACCTGGGGTGGGTTAACGTGGCATGGTTGGGCATGGGGCCGGCAGGGCTCAGCATACGGCGGTACCGTACGGCCAAACGACTGACGGGTAAGCTGTGGTTGCCAGTGGATGTGCGACAATGCGTACATAGACCAGCTGAGAAGTTGAGCAGCGTGCGAGTTAATACACGTGCGTTCGGAGCTGTGTCGTATGGCGGCTCGGCTGCGGAGCGCCCAACGGTGTTGCGGACTTACATCTCAGCAACCTCGGGGGCGGAGGCCTTCATGCGGCGGGCCAGCTCCTTGTACAGCAGGAAGCCGGAGAACTCGGCTGTGCAGGAGCGCTCCAGGAACTCGATGAAGATCTTGCGGGTGGCGCCAGTCACCTTGTCGGCGGCAGCCTGCGGGGCGGGGGCGGAGGGAGAGAGGTGGAGGCGGGGTTGGGGTGTGTTGGGAGACCTTGCTTTGCATGGTCAGGACGGGACAGGGACGTGCAAGGCAAGGTTAGTCATGCAGCAGGCCTGACCCAAATGCGGTACTCGGACAAGCGAGTACAGGTTTGCAGTAGGCTTCCCGGACACGTGTAGACACCCACACACCAGCCGCACAGTTCTGCCAGTGTCCCCCAGGTGCCTCCCGGATCCCCGGGCAGGGCACACGCCCCATCGGCCCTGCACACTGCTCACCTTGAAGGTCTCGTTGCGCACGAAGTGCACCTTGTTGTAGTCGTTGCGGAACTCCTGGAGGCAGGCGTTCAGCTCGGTCATGTCGAGGTTGGGGTTAATCTCCTTGCTGAAGATCTGCTCCATCTCGTCGAAGTCGGTGGTGTAGAAGCGGGGGGTAAGGATCGACTCCTTGGCGGCCACCTTGACACCGTCACGCATGGTCTCGAAGCCCAGGCCGCTGTTCAGGTCCTGGGCGGTGGCGCGGACGGACACGGTGCGGGCCCGGGAGACGCGAGCAGCACATGGCGCGCTGGGGGGAGCAACAGAGGGCCAAGTGGGGGGTTGGGACAGCAGCGGGCGCGAGGAGAGGATGCGCATGACCGCCAGCTCCATGCGCAGTATGTTCAATTGCATACATCTACTGCGTGCCTTATGCGACGTGCCGTCGATTTTCTCTTCAAGGGACCAAGTTCCTTGCGAGAACCGCGTGACCATGTCGCCTCTGTCGGCGCTTGTACGTGCGGAAAGTACACAGCAACGCGCTCATGGCTTCTGTATGAGTCCGTTCGGTCCTCTCACCTAAAGGCCTTGGGCTGCTGCCTGCTGGTGAGGCCGCGCTGGGCACGCAGGGTCTGCTGGAGCGCCATTAGGATTGTTTGCCGGAACCGAAGGTGAGAACTGCGCAACACCGACTGGTCGGTGCACTTCTGAGGCACAAACAGCCAATGGATGTTTGCGGAAGGTTGATCTAGGTTGCTGTGCGCTGCAAGCAAGTTGAACTGGCTCGTGGGCCAGCAACCCAGGCAGCACCATTTCTGGGACTGCCCGGTGGCTCGAGCAGTGTTGGGGAGCGTGCAGGATGGGTGGCCAGCAGGGGAGGGCATACGGAGGGAGCACGTGTGGCTGGCTAGTGCGCCTTCGGGGGTGCAGCAGTGTGTGTGGGAGGTGGTGGCCCTGGCGGCCCTGGAGGCCATGGAGGTGGGAAGGCAATTCATGCACGCACGCATGCGGGAGCTGAGGGGCAGTGCAGCGGTTCCCCAGTGGCAGTCCCTGGTGTCGCAAGCCTCACGCCGGGCAGTTGCATGCATGTGGGCGCACCTGCGGGCGTTTGCAAGCCTAGGTTTGCCACGCACAGGATGGGATGAGGTCGGCACGGCCCACCCCTGGCTTCGGGTGGTGGATGGCGGCCTCCTTTGCACCTGGCCGGAGGCTCCGGCCCTTAACACTAACTAATGCAAGGGCAGATCCTGCCCAGGAACTAGTACGCGTACTGCGCCTACCCTGTCTTGTTAGCCTGCCTGGTGTGGAGGGGTGCTTCTGTGCGGGGGGCGGTTATAGGGCACGTGTCGCCTGTGTTCGTGGGAGGCCCTTGGGGTTTCGATGGGGGAGGAGCGAAAGCAGCAACCGGGGGCCGATACTGGCTAATTCCTCCGTACAGCTGCCTCGTATCCGGTTCCTCCTGGGCAGAAGGGTGGTCGGGAACAGTCGGGAACCGCGATAGGAACAGTCGGGAACCGCGATAGGAACAGTCGGGAACTGTCGGGAACCGCGATAGGGGTGCTGTGTGTGCTCTGTGGGTGCGTCTTGTGGAGAAGCTATGTGGGGGCGGGACCAGGCTGTGGTAGGGTGAACTTGAGGCCCGCGCGTCGTGGCCTGTACCTTATGGAGCTTGTCGCTCCTTTCCGTACAGCGAGAGGGGTGGTAAACCCCGTGTCCCTAATGGCCGGGACCAGCTCTGTGTTTCGAGCGGGATGGGGCATGGATGGGGCTGGGCTCTGGAAGGGGACCAAAACTGTAAAACCATACATACATACAGCGAGATAGGCAGGTCCTCGTCCGCTCCTGCACACGCCACCGACCGCCATCTAGGCTCTGCACGTCTGCAGCGCGCCTGAGCGAACAATCTGGATAATCAGCTCATGTAAATCATTAATCATCTTGCTGAACTAGCGAATCACGTCTCCGTCCGTCAGCATCTTGAGCCCCACAACGTATGCACCTGTGTGCAAACGTGCCCCTATCCCCTACCTGGCAGCTCCTTGCCAAACTGTCACACTCTGCGCACCCCACACTTGGCAGCTCCTTGTCCAACTGCCATAGACCGTATTTGGTAGCAGCTATCAGACATTGGCGCACATATCCCAGCGCACAATCAAGCAAGCTAGCGCCACCCACCCAGGGAGGTCAGGCACGTGTCACAGCGCCACTATGCTATCTACACGTCGTCAGCAACGCAGAAGCCAGGACATACACCATTATCCAAGTGTGAGCAGCTCTGCCTGTACGGCTGCCTGCATAGCTACATGGGCTCCCGTCTAATTTTAAAGCGCATGGCCGAGTCAGGCACCCCTTCCCGTGGGCCGCCCTCCTCGCTCACGCCCACTACATGCATCCAAAGGCCTGCACACCGCTCTGCCTTAGTGCCACTGCCAGTATGGTACACCCGAGTGCGGTACTGTACGTAGTAGCGGCACGTGCTGTGCACCTCGCCCACCGCTTGTAGCAGGCAACCTCCACGGCGCCATGCAAAGTGCGTTGCGTGTCAGCATGTCTCTGTCACTCATGCCGCCACCCCTGATGCCCTTTGGTATCCGTCGCACAGCCAATGTCACTGCTGCTGCTGCTGCTGCTGCTGCTGCTGCTGCTGCTGCTGCTGCTTTGTGCGGAAGAAGGACACCAAAGCGCCGTAGGCCTGCGGAAACTGCCCGTTGCCCGGCCGCAGTGACTGCTGTATCCAGCCAGGGAGGCTGCCGAGCACGCCGCCGTAGGACACACGCCCCGAGCCCTCCGCCCCTCCGCCCTGCTGCTGCTGCTGCTGCACAGCTGTGATGGGCTGCTGGTACCTCACGTCGGCCAACACGATGGCGGCGTAGTCCTTGGAGTGGCGAATGACCCTGCGGCGCAAAGCCAAGGACTCCCAATGCTGACCATATCGAGTGGCCGTGCGCCCGTGCCCTTGTCGTCCGATGCCGGTGCAAAGTGCATGTTGCACGGTGTACCACGTGCACACGTGGTGTACGGCCAACCCGCACGGTCCCACTCCTTCACAGCCCAGGCAAGATTCCGCTGCAGTGCACCATGCCGTACACCCCTTGCGGACACTGACTGCGGTACCGTGGCACGGTACCCACCTGCCGATGCACTGGTTGACCGCTTTGATGCACAGCGACTCGTAGTACTGCCGCCCCGTTAGCCCGCCGTACGGCGACGGCGTGGCTGCCGTACGCGCCGCACCTACCGCTCCCGCTCCCGCCGCCATGGCCAGCCGTGCCTGCTCGTCCAAGTACGACATGCGCTCCCGCAGCTCTGGGTCTGACGGGCTGGGGTACGGAAGGCCCAGCACCACGACGCACCTGGAGGCAACGACGGAACGAAAAGACTCATGACGGCCGTTGTGTTGATGCAGCTCTTATGACTATGTCTCGCCCGAGGAGCTCGCCACCGGCACCAGCACACGAAGCGCCAAGAGGACCAAGGCCGTTGCCAGCGGTGCTGGACAGCTGCTGGCGTCACCACACCACGCTAGCCAGCGCCACCTGACCGACCCTCTTACCCCACCTGCCCAGGCCGCACCCCTGTACCCACCTGCCCAGGCCGCAACCCCCTGATCTGCCTGCCGGCTCCCGCACATAGCATATCCTTTACAACCCTGCCTATTCCACACCCCCATGCCCAGGTGGCTAAGCCACATCCCTGTACCAACCTGCCCAGGTCGTCCCCAAAGTTGATGCCCTCGCTCAGCTTGCCTCCCACCACGCTCAGCAGCAGCGCGCCGCTGGGCACCTTCCGGCCCCCTGCACCACCCGCTCCACCCGCCTCCACACCACCCGCCCCAGCTGCTGCCTCATCTTGCTGCCTCCTGCCCAGTGTGGCGGCCGCCGCGTACGCTGTTAACACACGCTCCACGTGTGCGGTGGACCGCGGCTCCACCAGCACCGCGGCCTTGCGCTGTGCGAGGCTGGCCCACACGCCGCTGCGCTGCCAGGCCCCCACCAGCTGCAAGGCCGAGGATGTGTGGCCATGGGCACTGTTAGCGTTTGGCTATGCTGGGCTACAACATGCAGTTGTGCTGCGCGACATGATTTGTGGAGGGGCCGAGGAGTCCAGGGCGAGGAAGGAGGAGGGTAAAGGCTGTCGAACAAGCAAGCTACTGGCGGTGGGTGATAGGTGATGGTTGTGAAGCCGCGACAGGGAACCGTTCCAAACGGCACATGCCGCGTCCCCGCGAACCCCGGCTCCTGCATGAACTTCATGTGTGGCTACAGCACGTGCGCACGGCAAGATGCCCACCTGGTCGAGGTACGCGAAGGAGGGCGCAAATACCACCACGCCCGCGGGCACCACCGAGCAGATGTTGACCACCAGGCGCCCCACCTGCGTGCGTCACGGCAACGCACATGAATGGAGAAAACACACGGCGCCGGCTGACCGGGGCAGGCCCACGCCAGGCCAGGCGCGTAGGACAACCGGCTTGTCCCGTTAGCTGCGCACAGGAAGTTGACAGTCCCCGACCGCACAGCAGTGACGTCTGTCCCGAATCAGTCGTCCGCGCCGCTCAAGGCCCCTTTGCACGCTTTACCCCACGTAACGTTGACAATGCAACACAGCGCCATGCGCGAGCAAGCTGCAGCGCCGCAGATATAAGCCATGGTCGCGGCATACTGCAACCGTAGAGCGACACGGCATCAAACACCAAGACCCTTATGAGCTTGCCGGACAGCCCCCACCTCTTCCAGGACCCGCGCGTCGGCCCGGCGCTCGTGCCTCAGGTCCAGGGCCTGACCCGTGGGTCCACTGCCCACCGCCAGGGCCACCAGGTTGTCCCGGGGCACCACGTGGCCGCACGAGAAGTGCCGTACACGCCCCGGGTCCACGTGGGGCATCAGCTGCGCCAGCAGGCCGCCCACGGGGGACAGCGTGCCCGAGGCCAGCACCACGGAGCGTGCGGTGCGGAGGATGCCTGCGAACTGGCCAGCAGCGTTGAGGGTGGTGTAGCGGAGGCAGGGGGAGGAGGCGGATGTGGAGGAGGCTGCGGGGTTTACAGAAGAGGAGGAGGTGGAGGCGCTGGTGATGATGATGCGGCCGTCGGCGGAGGGGTTGGTCAGGGCGGTGAGGAAGGAGACGGTGGCGTACAGTGCCGAGCGGCGCGCACCGAACGAGCCGGCAGCCGCTGCAGCAGCTGCACTTGCAGCGCCTGGCGCTTGGGTCTTGCCTCCGGTCCTGCTGGAGGCAGCAGCGGCATCGGCTGCCCTGGGGCCGCCGGCGCGGTTGTTCCTGCTGCCGCCGCCGGCGCCGCTGCCACCGCCGGCGCCGGCCTCTGGGTGCAGCAGCGCGGAGGCACCCGCCGGTCCCGCGCCGCCTGTGCCTTCCTCGCCGTCGCCGTCATCGTCACCGTCGGCCCCGGCGACCGCGGGTGGCGCGGCGCCCGCCGTAGACAAGTCGTACCCGGCCACCTGGGTGATGGTCCATGGTCGCCGAGTGTTTTGTCACGACAGACACGATGTTGCTTAGTTGCTTACTCGACTACTTTATAGCTTGTATTGCAAAGTATGGTGGCCTGACGCACCTTCATGACCAGCTTAGACTCCCGCACCCAGCGCAGCAGCGGGAACAGGTTGATGTGGTCCAGGTGGCAGGCCACCATGAAGTCCACGACCGCGAGGCAGCCCCCACCGCCCACCCCGTCAGCCCCCGCCCCGGGCTGCTGCTGCTGCTGCTTGCTCGTGCTGGTCGCGCCGCCCTTGCCCCTCCCCTGCTCCCCGTCTGCCTGCGCGTGTCGCTCTCCGTCCCGTTCCTGCTGCTGCATAGTAGGCCCTAGCGCGCGCTGCAGGGCCGACACGACGCGCAGCAGCAGCTGCACCTGCCGTGCGTTGGCCGGCGTCAGCCGAGACTCGAAGCGGGCAAAGTACCCTGACAGTTGCCTGCAGCAGTCAGTACAATAACGCTCAGTTGTCCACGCAAGCGTGAGACAGCTCACGTACCAAACATTCACATCGCCAAGCAACGCAGGAGCTCGATACATGCAGCCGCAGGCATGCACGCACGCACCCACGGTTGCCCGTCCAGGTGGTCCCCAAACGCCCAGGTGGTCCCCAAACGCCCACCAGCACTGCACCATGGCGGTGCCACCCACCGGTGCGCTGTCGCCAGCTGCGGTCCGCTGACCTGCGCGCCGTGCGCGCCCAGCACTGCGTCCACCAGGTTGTGCGCCTCGTCGAAGATGACCACTGACCCCTCCAGGTGCAGCCCAAGCGACCCACGGGTCTCAGCGCTCAGCAGCGCGCTGTACGGCAGGGCCACCACGTCCGCCTCCGAGACCAGGGCGCGGCTGCCGTAGTAGGGGCACAGGCCCAGGCGGCGCCCCAGGCGTCCCAAGTCCTGCGGGGACCGGGGAGGCAGGAGTAGGGGTCGGACAATCTACAACAAGCGGCAGAGGGCATACATCACGTGGAGTGCGGTTTGGGCGATGGGTTGCGCCCATGTGACTGCTGTCATACCCATGGGGGCCAGAAAGTGTGCGGCCACCAGATGTCCCTTTGATGACTCTGCCAGCACCTTATGAGAAATCAAAGTTTTTGGGTTCCGGAGGTAGTACGGGTCTGCTCAGCCCACCTCAACGTCAAGGGGCTCTGTCAGCGCCGCCTCTGCGAAGTCCTCGGCCGCCTCCAGGGCGGGCGCTAGGTAGGGGCAGCCGCTGCTGCCCCCGCGCCCCCGTCGCCGTGACCGGCCGCACCCGGCCCGACCCTCGGTCCCGCAGGCCTTCCCGCCCTCCCCTGCCTGTGCCAGCTTCCTCGCTTTGCTGCTGCGGCTTCGCTCCTGCAGTGGACAGGCGCACAACGACCTGTTGTTTACACCACACACGTGCATACACCCTGAGGGCGTGTGAGTGGAAATTATCCGACACCATTGGCCCACGCCCTTGTCATTCTTCCAGCAGTGCCATGGTGTAGCGCTCATGTGGTAGGATACGGTAACAGCTGTTCAGTGTACAGTTCCTCACCTGCAGCTCCGTGCACCTCTCCGTGATGAGGGCAGTGTTGCCCAGCGACGCCACCGAATCGTTAATACACAGCCCTGAGCCCCGCCCCGCCAGGCTGACCAGCGTGAGCCGCTTGGCGAAGCCCGTCTGCAAGAGGGGCAAGCATGCGGGTCGGGCCAGCGGGAAAGTCCATTGCATGGCCAGCAGTCGCAGTCGCAGGCAGGTGCGTATCCATGCAGGTCGGTCCTGTGACCATGCAGTCGCCGCAGCTGGAAGCAAGGAGCACAGTACTTGCAGTACACTCGGCATGCTGGCTGCAGACCAGAGTTCCAACCTCCAGCTGCTCTAGATGTCCATGCACTGAACCCGAATCCACACAGCGCCTTCCTAAGCTTCCGCCTGCACAACACATCGCACCTCACCTTCCTCAGCTCTCCCACGAACTGCGCCAGCTGGCTGTGTGTCCGGGAGGCGAAGAACACCTGCGGGGTGCGCGAGGGGGGCGGCGGCGCCGCGCGCAGCGCCCGTGCAGCTGCAACACCGTGCAGCCACCGGCGGGGTGAGAAGCGTTAGCTGCAGGAGCTGTTTTGCGCAGCTATTTGATGCGCTCCTTGATGCACCCTCCCCTCGACGACGTACTTTCCGTGTCACCTGACCTGCCTTTCCTTCCACCCCTCTGCACCTCTTCCCCTATTCCCTCATACTCTTCCGACTTATCCCCTTATCCACTTCCATTTTTCACCCTAGTCGCCCTCGCACCCTCAGCTCGCGACCCTTGCCCAGCTCAGCCAGAGCACTCCCTGCCCGCGTGCATTTGCTTCCCTTATACGTTACATGAACCTTACTGACGTACTTGCATCCCTTCCGTTTTTCCCCTTCCCTTTCCGCCCTTGTTCCCAGGTGAGACGGGTTGACATGGGTGGGCGCGGGTTCGTTGTGCCGGCTTGCACCGTCGTGGGACAATAGGCATGAGGGTGCATTCAGTCAGCCAGTCAGCTCCAGCCAGCTTTCAGCGAGTGTTCCAGGTTGTCAGCGGCGCGTTTCCCAGCACGACGCCACGCTTAGCCGCAGCCTCAGCCGTGAACCCAGCCGGTACGTATCAGGTGGTAAGTATTAAGTTGTTTCCCGCTTTCCGTTGCCGCCGCTAACCTCGCTCTATGCAGGCCGACTGTTTCCGATTCCCCTTTGCCGCTTTGCGGTTACCCCCGACGATGACATAACACCGCAGTAAACCCCTGGTCACGTTGAACCACCTGAACCACATGGCGTCCCCAGTAACAGGCTTCCGTATCGATGACCGCACACATCCGCACCATCACTGACCGGCAAAACAGCAATGCCCACGCACGCACGGCCTGCGACCCACGGGTCGCTCCCCACCTGCCCTGGCGGCGTCGTCCCGGCCTCCACCGCCCTCGCCCTCGTCACTGCTGCTGTCCGCCAGCAGCCGTGACCTGGCGCGAGCCGCGCCCTGTAGCACCGCCGCCGTGCTGCTGTCCGTGCCGCGCTGCTCCTCGCCAGCACCCGCCGCCAGCAGGAACTCCGAGCCCTCTGCGTCGGCGCCGGCGGCAGGGGTTGCTGCCGCAGGGCCGCCCGGTGCTGCCCCACATGGGGCGCCTCGTCCAGGTGGGCCCACAGACCCGGTCCTGCACATGTCGGCCGGGTATGCACGTATGCTATGTTTCAGTCTGGCTGCCGTTACCGGTGCTGCAAGGGTGCTTGGGCTGGGGCCTGTTTATACCCAACTTTGCGCGGGCCGTAGGGTGTCCTTCACGGGGACCTTACGGTCGCCGGCATTGTTGATAATGGTCAGGACAAAGCTACAAGGACAACCTCGCAAAAGAGGAGCGAGGGGCACCACGTCCTCGCAAATGTGCAGGACGTGTTGACCAATGGCAGGGGGAACGGTTCTCCAGCCCGCTTACCCCAGCAGGCCAGAGGCTTCCACCAGCCGAGGTGCCGCTGCCCCAGGTGCACCAGGCCCTGCCGCCGCCGCGGCCGCCGCCGCTCTCCGGCGCCGCCAGGGGTGTAGCTCCACCTCCCCATGAGGGCGACCCGCCCCTGCCCCGCCGTGCGCACTGCTGCTGCCCACCGCCGCCGTGGCCTCCCTCAGCCAGTCGGGGTCATCGTCATCGCCTTCAGCTGGGCGCAAAACGTTGGGTAAAAGGTGGAAAACAGGGTACTTATATGGGGAGTTGGTTGGTGCAGACGGGGCAGGCGTTCGCGTTCCTCGGCCTTGCAGTTACCTGCTCGTGCTGCTGCTTGCCGCTTGGCCTCCTCTTCCCGGGCCCGGTGGTCCTCCAGCCAGTGCAGCGCGCCACAGATGAGGCTGCTGGTTTTGCCCGTACCTGGGGCCAGGGAATGTGCGCAATAACTCTCACGTGGAAGGTACGGTACGCTCGTCCTGGTCGCACCCAGCTGGCAACAGCGCCCAGAGGCCCAGTTGTCTTGTATCTGGCACGCTTGCAACATCTCAATGATGGAAGAAGGCTTAGATAGCGTGCCATAGGCCGGAGAATCCGGCATAGCGGCCGTGTAATGTGTGAAGCAGCGCTGGGCGCTGACCCCCCTTCATGCCCCAGCGCCCAAGGGCTCAGTGCCCGGTCGCCATGGCGCTGTGAGATGCCGTGCCTATACAACTGCCGAGTGATCACGTCTAAATTATTGCCCTTGGCGCGACAAGTTGCACTAGGGCAGAGCGGAGAACATTATATCGCCGACTGACCCACCGCACCTGTTGGCGACTCGAACAACCCCATTTGGCTATGCTCGAGAGTGGAGTACAACGCTTTCATGAAGTCAATTTGTATTCCGTATGCTTGTAGCTTGTATGGATGCTCTTCGAAACATTCCCTGCTCACAGGTGCGCGAGCGCCTGACGACAAAGCAGCAAAGCCAGTCATGGTTGCTAGAAGTTTTTAAGATGGATGATTAGACAAGTAGCGGAGCACTCCGCGCGGCTGGCCTTGTGCGCGCCAACGGCTCCGAAACTGACGCGGCTCCGAAACCGACGGAAGCAATTTTGGTTTCGAAAGACCATACACGCATGCCCAGTGGTTCCTTTGCCTACAGTAGACAGCCGTATCAGGGCTGGCAATAACCCAAAGGAGCTGGCCCGTGCACTGGGTGCTTTGAAGACGTTTGGAGCAATGGAGGGCCCACCAGCCTCCCCGTTGTGTTCGAATGCCCCCCTTTGTGTAGCAGGATGTTGTGTAGAGGAATACAACGCATACACCAGAGCACAGTGAAGAGGACTATATCGCGATGGCGTGTGCGGTTACTACGGAGGTAAGCGACCGATGCGGAAGCTGACCGCCTCCCTTGTCCTGGTGTGCAGCTGCTTGCATTTGCGTGACTTCGACCCGGCCAAGCTGGGCTGCTCAGTGCGGTCGAAAAGGACCGTACTTTCAGAAATACGGAGAATACGGGGGTCTGTTCCCAAAATACGGTCAAATACGCTAAAAATACGGTCGTGCCAGGTCCACACATTGAAGCAAGGGAGGTCCCCTCCCGTGTGCTACTAGACACCAGGGGAGCTCCCCCCGGCCACTAAGCACAAGTTCTTGAGGCATAAAAGGTGTCTCGCATATGCGCATGCAGTCGTTGTGATGTGGTTTCGCTGGCGCCTGGACTCCCTGGGACGCTCCTGGTGCGCGTGACACTGCCACGTGCCGTGCCATGCCTGGACCGCAGACCGTGTTTCCCTCATGTACGGCTAAAATGGCCGTATTCCGTACACATACGTATTCCGTACTTGTACGCGTACAACGTACTGTGCAGCCCAGCGGCCAAGAGCCGGCCGTGTCCTCATTGGCATGTGCCCAGAGGGAAACCTCAGACATGGTATTGTGACAGGACTGCACAACCATGGATGCCGACAACGCCGTACTCAAAGTTTGCAGAATACGCTGTACCAGGCTGTACCAGCAAGATCATAACCGTCGCATAGAGAAACCCTAGAATATTTACGACATGGAAGACAGAACGGATATCAGGAACAACACATGTCCAGGAGGGAAGATCCCACCACCAGTTCTTCAATGCACTTGGGGCCAAATGTCGTACACTTCGATGACCCTGTGTTGTGCAGCTATGTAGGTACCAGCTGTCGCAACCTTGACTGCTAATTGCAAAACCTGTGGTCAGTCGCTTCCAGTTGCCCACACGACGTGCCGTAGCAAAGGGCCAGGTGTGACCCAAAAGAGCATATGCAGTGCACTCACATTGCGGCCTCCTGAAAAGCGGAGGCCATAAGAACATAGTACCCCACGTCATGCGCGCAGGTACAAAACAGCCGTAGCTAGCTGGGCTGTTCGCCACAAGTATCCCAACGAAAGGGTCGTCCAATGCCTACCAGTTTAGTGCCGACACCGTCATCGTCACAGAAGGTTAAGAAGCCACGTGTGTCTCCGTCGCACAGGCAGTTGACAGTACATCGCTGGGTGGCAGGAAACCCTGCGTCAGTGTGCAACCCGCTGCCCGTGTTGTCAGGCTTAGCTTCTTGCGATACGGTACTCGCGCCCTGCCCTCCCATTGCATATGTCATGAAGCCAGCACACACCGTCACTCGCAACCTCTCCCAGGCAGCAACTTGGGTTCAAGTATGATGTCAAAGTCGGATATGCGGTGCGCAGTGCACAATGCAACGGACCCGCGACAGGTGCGGACCTGCACCACTGCAGTCCCCCACGCAATCTAAACGACAGCACTCCATGGCCCGGCCCATCGGCCCGGCATGCGCCCCACTGAGCACGACCGCTGCCCCCCAAAAGGTAAGTAGTAAGATAATACATACGCTCTCCTCCGCAGCCATCCCTTTGTGTCACACCCGTTCCAAAAGCTTCACACACCAACCCGACTTGTGGAATCAGGCAGCGCTGGCCGTGTTGCAAATGTGCAGTGCTACTTGGGCCCTCCTGCCGCCGCAGTGCCCTGCAGCGCCAGCAGCTGATGATGCTGCGCGCCGTGGTGCTGCGCCGCATACAGCTGGGCCAGGTCTGCCATCATCTGTCCGTGGTGCTGATGGTGCTGCAGCTGCGCCAGCTCGTGCGCTGCACCAGCAGGCCAATGCAACCCGCCCAGCGCCCCCACCTGCGGCCCACCCGAGGCAGCCGCAGCTGCTGCAGCCCCCGCCAGCACCGGCGCAGCTGCAGCCGCCACGGCAGGATGCGCCTGGAGCATGGCCGCGTGCGCCTGGGCCTGCAGGGCCTGCGCCTGCAGGTGCTGCGCGTGAGGGTGGTTGCCAGCGGCAGCTGCTGCCGCTGCGGCGGCGGCAGCTGCTGCGTGCTGCTGTGCGTGTATTAGCGCCGCCACGCTGGCGGAGTTGGCGTCCAAGCCATGGTGCTGCATCAGGTACGACACTGCGGCAGCGGACGGGTGCGCCGCGACCGCAGCCGCTTGTTGCTGCTGCTGCTGCTGCTTAGACGCCTTGGCCTCATCCTGGGGCTGTTGGCTCCAGGAAGGCACCGCTGTGCCTCCGGCATGGGCGCGGGCTTGGGCTTGGGCCTTAGCTTGAGCCGCAGCGGCAGCCGCGGCCTCCGCCGCCTGCTGCTGCGCCAGAGCGGCCTGGAGCTGCTGCTGTTGCTGTTGCTGCTGCTGGAGGAGCAGCTGCTGCTGCTGTTGTGCTGCAAGGCGCAGCTGTTCCGCGTGCGGCAGCAGCTCGGAGGCCTCCAGCGCGTGCAGCAGCTTGCCGTATGGGTGCGCGGCGCTGATCCAGCTGCCCTTCCCACTCGCCGTGCCGTTGGTGCCGTTGCGCCCGGAGCCCTCCTTGGCCTTCGAGCTTCCGCCCGCAAAGAGCGGCAGCAAATCCTTGGGTTTCTCAATGCCTACCAGCTTCCAGAGCAGGTCCTCCCGGTTCATCGCAGTGTTGCCCGCTGCGGTAGGATTAGCAGGCGCCGTGGTCCGGTTGGCACCGGCACCGCCCGCTGTGCCGTTCGCATGTGCGGGATAGCCGTGCTCCTGCTCCGCTGTGCGGCCGTTACGCCCAGCGATGTGCTGCTGCCCCGTCTGGTGCACAGACCCGCGCGACACCTCTGGCTGCTGGTGCTGCAGCTGCTGCACCGAGGCTCCGAGCGCGTGCGCACGGCCGTGCTGCACATCCGACGGCAGCGGCGACGTACTGTTGCTGTGTGGGTAGGCGTGCGCGGAGGAATGATGCCCGTGGCTGCTGCGCGGCGGCAGGCCGCTGGGCGGCACCGTGCGGGACAGGTGCCGCGGCGAGGACGCCACCTTGGCCGTCTGCACCAGTGCAACACCAGACGTGACAGCCGCAGTGTACCTTCCGCCCAGGCGCTGCTGCCCACCCGTGTCCATCGAGTCCGCTGGCGTGGGCACCCCGCTGATGGGCGCGGTCCGCAGAGCCGCGACCGCCTCTGCCGCCTCCAGCAGCGTCTCCAGCTCCTCGGCACTCTCCTCGCACAGCGCCGCCGCCATGCTGCTGGCCCCACGAGCGCCGCCAGTCGGCCGACTGGACGCCCCGTCCGTGTGGCCCGCGCCGGCCCCACCCGCCGCCACAGCGCCGCCGCCGCCGTGCGCCGAGTCCGGCCGGCTGCTGCCAGCACGGCTGCTGTGGCCTCCCAGAAGCGCCTCGCTCCCCTGAGCAGCCGGCCCGCCAGGTCTGTACGCCCCAGCGTCCGGCACGTGCGTGTCATGCTGAGGGGACAGCCCGGGTCCCTGATGCTGCTGTTGCTGCTGTGCCGCCAGCTGCGCCAGGATGCGCTGACGCTTCTTGAGCGGCAGGTGCATCTCCGCCTCCGTAAGCCCGTGTTTGCCCCCGTCGGCGGCAACTCCAGCCGCCATGGCGCTGCACGCCGCTGGGCCCCCGGCCGCAGAGGCCTCCGCCTGCCTCGCAATCTCCACATCGGCGGGCACCGTGTGCTCCTGCATGTGCCTCCCCACGTCTGGGGCGACGGCAGGCACGTGCTGGGCCACGAGCACGTCGGCCTTGCCCCCGGCGCTGGGCCGCTTGATGGGCGAGTGCGTATCCTCGTCCAGCCACCTGCACACACAGGTTTTGCCATCCCATGCCTTAGGCCACTTCGACTCCTTGGCCCGAGGCGATGGAACCATTGGCAGCTCTCTTTGCAGGATCGCGGACAGCCCCCATGCCACACGTCCATCGACCTTGGGGCCCACCTGTGCGGCACCTCGTCCAGGTTGAGCTTCTCCCTGCCGCCGTCCTCGTACATGATGGTGTGCTTCTTGCTGGTGGGGTGGTATGCGACCACCACGGCCCGGTAGTACTGCCCGTCCGCGTCCCAGAACACCTCCACGCGCCGCCCCAGGTCGCGCCGCTTCTCCGGGTGCAGGTCCATTGTGCCCCTGCGGGGTAGGGCAGCAATGGGGCAAGATCTAGCAGGCGTGCGCAGGACTGTACGGCAGGAAGACGACATACGGTAGGTGTGCGGGGTGCAGGGTAGGAGCCGTGTGTACCCAAAGTTTCTACACCGCGGGGCCCACGAAACGGGCGCCAGCAGCTCTAGCCTGGGGTGTCGCAAACGCGTTCTCTTGCCCACTCATGCATAGCGTTGGCGGTACAGGTAAAGCACGCCGCGCTGCCAAGGTGGGCACAGCTGACAACTTGCCAACTAAACTTCATGCCAGTCGCCAGACACGAGCACAGTGTACGCTTCACATCACTGCCCATGCGCCCTATCTGACGCCCGTCGTACCTGCAATTCTTCGCCCCACACATGCACTTGAACGCAGCCGCCGACTGCTTCATAGCGCCGTACGTGGAGAAGAAGTAGTCGTACACCAGTTCCTCCCCCGGCTGGATGTCGCGCGCGGCAAAGATGCCCACGCGCACCTCGCCAGTGGACGCGTCGTGCCACTTCTGGGTCTCGCAGTTGGGATCGCAGCTGCTGTTCAGCAGGCGCGCGCTGTTTCCCTTCCGCCGGGCGTCGATGTACAGGCCTGCAACGCAATGACGCCAACACCAAATCAACCACGGTTCAGCACACCGCGCATACTGGTGTACGACGTGCTGCAGCAAGTTGCACCGGCGTTAGGTTGGAACCAGGTGATACTCAACATGCCTCACCTGCCGACAGCTCCATGATGTAGAAGTGCGGCTCGCCGTTCATGCGCGCGTGCTCCATGCGGCGCCCCAGCTCCCGCTCGTCGATCACCTCGCCCGCGTACTCGATAATGAAGCCGCCCTGCGCCATTAATGGTAAAGCCACGGGTCAGGTGCCGATGTACTGGTACAGCCGCACGCAAGGCCGCATGGCAAGTGCCCGTGTCTCCCACGCAAGCTTTGAGCGGGTACGGTAGTATGCTGCGTACGCGCCAGGCTGCCTTACTTTCTGCACCGGCTCCGCCGCCCGCACGCCCCAACCGCGATTCTCCGTGAGGAACACCTCCGTGCGCGGCGGCCGCAGCAGGTGCAGCGAGCGATTGCTGCACAGCTCCCCGCAGGGGCACAGCTTAGGGTCGCACAGCACGGAGGACAGGCGGTTGAGGCAGCCCACGCTGCAGCCCAGCAGCTGCTGCTCGCCGGGTCCAGCCAGAGGGGGTGGCCGGCACGCGCAGATACTGATCTCGTCCTGAAGTGGAAAATGAAGGGGACACGATGGGGTCAGTTACGTGCGGCCATCATTGAGAGGCCCGGTGAACGCGTCAGCAGTTACCGTTTGCTTGCTAGTGGGCGGCAGGCCTTTTCGTCCCAAAGCCAGCTGCAGCGAGACAGCCGTAATTTCCTTACCTTCGGTAGGCGTTTGGGTTTCACCCTGGACGTGTACACGTTGCGGCGGATGGGCTCGTAGCGCGGAGGGCGCGTTGCCAGCCAGGACGAGGGCAGCCCAAAGCTGGTTTCCATTGGCGGCAGCAGGGGGTCCGGCTGCAAACATGGAACACAGACAAGTGGTGAGTGATACGCTAGTGCACAAGGATGAGGCCAGATGCTGCAGCAACCCGTACGTATGGGCCCCGCAGTGCCATCCTCCTTACCCAAAACAGTGCAAGAGTACAAGTCACTCAGCTGCTAGCAGTACACCGTGCCCTTGCATGCCAATGCCACAAATGCACCCACCTGGGGCCAACGGAAACCCGCCAGCTGGCTCGACCGAGACTGCATCAGCGCAGGGCTGCGTGTGTCCCGAGCTCCCCGTCCCCCTCGGCCACGCGGCCGCTCCACGACCGCGACCGCTGCTGCCACAGCAGCTGCGACGGGTTCAGCCGCAGCCACATGCACGGCACCCCCGATCGGCGGCAAGCCCACAGGGGGCCCGTGCGCCACTGGCGGCGGCCGGTGCACCTCCGCCCTCTGCAGGCCAGCCAGCGCTGCAGCCACCTCACCGAGCTCCTCCAGCTCCCGTGCCTGAGCTCTAAGCGCCTCCGTGTCATTAGCAGCATGCGCCTCAGGGAAAGGACCCGCCGCTGTCTCGCCCCCGCCTCCGCTGCCGCGCCTTGAGCCACCGCTGCTGCTACCCAGCGCGGTAGACTCCCCGGGCACCTGCCGTAGCAAGGGGGGTAGCGCTGCAGCAGTCCTCGTGCCGGGGCCCTGAGGCCCTGCAACCTGCACTGCTGACGCCGGTCTTCCGGTGCCCTGCACGGGAGGTAGAAGCACGCCGCCCTGCAGCGGCTCCTGTTGGGCGCCTCCTACACACGCCCCTGCAGCTGCCTGTTGCTGCGGCCGCAGCTCCAGGCACACGCCCTGGCCCTGCTCCTGCCCCGGCAGCTGCTTGCTGGTGGACGACTGCTCGTCCACTTGGGGCGGCTTAAGCTCCGCCTGGACAGCCCCCGGCTGTGCGGCTGCTAGCCCCTCCACCCGCCCTGACACGACACCCAGAGCCGCCTCCTTCGCTTGAAGCCCCCCTTGTGCAGCTGCTGCCAATGACTGCTGGAAGGCGCAGACGACAGGGAAGGGCCGCGCTTCCTGCTCGTCGCCCTCCTGCGGCGATGGGTGTGACCGTGTGGAAGCCGCAACCTCATCGGGCGTCGATGCCCGTCCCGAGGTCCCCTCGCCCCCCCCGTCCACCGATGCGGCATCCGGAAGATCCGTTAACGACACCGGCAACCGCGCGGCAGCTGCTGCAGCCACCGCCGTCGCAGCGGCTGCCGAGCGCGTGGGCGGCCCTGAGCAGGTCTTCTTCGGCACGCACGACAACCCAGAGCCGACGCCCAGGACTTCCGATGGCGCCGCCGCGCTGGACCGCCCCACGGGTGGGACAGGCAGGCTCTCGCCCGCCTGCAATGATAGCACTGCGGCGGAGCCGGGTGAGGACTTGCCGCTCGGACCCAGGGCAGGCGCTCCAACAGTGGCTGGGCAGGCCTCTGAGGCAGGGGATGCGGCGGAGCTGCCGGCGGGCGGAAGTGATGGCTGCTGGCCGCCGCACATGCCACCACGGGAGGGCAGGATAGCAGGAAGCTGGCGAGGCGGCACTGTGGCCCCTGCCTGTGCAGCGTTGGGCACGCCCAGGCAGGGAGGCCGCTTGCGGACGGGCAGGTGCGCAGGACAGGGAGCACTCGCTGCACCCGTTTGCGCGTGTGCATGCGCGTGCGGGGCATCAGAGGGAGACGTCGCTGCTTCGCCGGCGCAGGGAGGGTCGGCGGCGCGGCTACCGGGCCCAGCTGCCTTTCCGTCCTGATGCACCTCCGTCCGTGCGGTCTCCTCCATAGGGTCCACCTCCATCGGCGCAGGCTTGTCCGAGGCAGCCCCGGACAGAACACCTGCAGCAGCACGAGATGCCGTGCCCCGACCTACCCCACCAGAGGACGTGCTCGCCCTGGCCACGTCCCCTCCGGCCACAGCAAGGCTGGCGCTGCTGCCGTCATCTGAGGAGCGAACCGGTCTGCTCTTGCCAGCTGCCGGAGCAGCCGCCGACACCGAAGCAGCACGGTCCGCCGACGCAGCTGCCAGAGCCACTGCTCTCCCAACAGCAGGCGACACCCGCTCCCGTAACACCCTTGACTCCGACATGTGGACCACGGGTAGCGGCCCCCGCCCAGGGCTGTTCTGCAGCCTGCGCAGCTCTAGTGGAATGGCAGGGGGCTTCGCAGCCACAGCCTTGGCTGGGGCAGGAACAGCTGTGGCTGCCGCGTCATGCTCACGCGTGGACGTCTGCGCTGCCTGCTCCTTCTCCTCGGCTTCGCTCCGGGCCTTGCTAGCGGCCTGCATGCGTCCAGGGGCCGACTGAGGTCCATGGGACGGAGACTGAGAATGGGAGTGGGACTGAGTTGGCTTCGGCGCAGGGCTGCTAGCGCCAGCGTCAGCGCCACCTGTCCCGGGCTGCGCCCCATCCGTCGCTGCTGCTGTCGCCGCGGCTTGCACCACAACCGGCGCCACCTCACTTGCCTCCCTGCTGATGCTGCCTTCCCGATGCTTCCCAACCTCCGCCTTCACGTCAGCCCCGCTGGCATTGTCCGTCCCGCGTGAGCCCAGCCGGGAGCTGGTACGCCGATCAGCTGCGTCCGCAGCCGCCAGACGCGCCAGCCTGCGGGCCTTCTCCGCCTTGTAGTCCCGCACACGCTGCGGCTTCGCCATCGGCTGGTCCTTACGCGGCTGGGACGCAGGCTTTGCAGTCGTGTCCTTCGCATGAGCCTGCTTGCGCGCGCCCTCGGCACCCCGCTGCGCTGAGTCGCCCCCTCCATCCGCCTCCTCCTCGTCGCTGCTGCCGCCCTCCTCCCCACTGGCCCCTGAACCAGCCTCCGATGCGTCCAACGCGTCCTGCGAACCGCTGCTCTCATCGTCTGACCCGCCCGCGCTATCGCTGTCGCCCTCTTCGCTGCTGTCCTTTGACGACTCATCATCATCCTGCACCCGACCCCGCTTTTTGCCAGGCTGTCTGGCCGGCGCCTCGGCCGCGGCAGCCCCCGACCGCCGGGTACTCCTGGCAGCACTCCCCCTCTCCTGGATCCCCTTGGATACGGCCGCCTTCGGAGCTGGAGGCTCCGCCACCTTCTGGCCCTCCCCGCCCTCCTCCTTCAACTTGCCAATGGCCGGAGAGACAACAGAGCCAGGCTGCTGCGCCGGGCCCGACCCATCCCGGCCCAACGCCCCCGTCGTAGACGTCGCTGCCCGGTCGGTGGCCGGCTGCACAGACACGTCGGCGCGAGGGCCCTCCTTGGCGCCCCCAGGCTTCTTAGGGACAGCTGGTAGCCTGATGCCCGCCAAGCGACGGATCTCGGCTGGCAGCTTGAAGATGTCGACATCAGATAGTGCCCCCACAGCAGCAGCTGCTGCGGCAGCTGCTACCGTCTTGGCAGCGGCTGGCTGCTTGACATCCCCGGTTGTGGGTGAGTTAGGCGCCGAGCGGCGGGGCGGCACAGCATCCCCTGCTGCACCAGTGCGCTGAGGTCCCGCGGTCCCGGCGCTTGTCGACTGCTCCTCGGTCTTGACCTTCTTGCGCGGTGGGAGCAAGGGGGCAGCGTCCTTAGCAGCTGCCGCGGGTTTTGGTGGCAGCTCGGCCGCCTTTGCTGCACCGCCCTTGGCCGGTTCGCCCTTGGGAGGCTGGGAGGCCAGGCCGCTGCTACGAGCCTCCTTGCCGCCGTCCCGTTGCAGCTGCCTGCTTCCCGAAGCCCCCGGAGGAGCAGACTGGGGCCGCTTGATGTGCCCGGAAGAGTTGGATGAAGCTGCGGATGATCCGATGTCACGCGGCTGCTTGATGGCAGCAAGGGCCACTGCGTCCTTGGGCTTGGCCCCGACTGGCAGAGGAAGGGGTGGCAGCCGCGCGGCGGCAGCTGCAGGCGCAATGGCGATGGCCCCCGCCCGAGGTTTCTGACCCTTATCAGCCCGCTTAGGGTGTGACGCTGCGGGTTTGTCCTCCACAGCGTCCTCCTCCTGGTCCTCCACCTGATCCTCATCGTTGTCCTCATCCCCGCTTTCCCGGCTGGTGGATTCCGCCGCAGAGCCGGAGTCCGACTCGGACCCTGACCCCGACTCCGACTCCGACTCCGACCCAGACTCCGAGCCTGACTCTGACTCGGAGCCTGACCCAGACTCAGGCGTTGTGGAACGCCGCTGCTGCGCCTTGCTGCTGCCCTTCCCAGCTCCCCGCGATGCGTCCTTGCCCCCAGCTGCGGCCCCTGCTTTCGCCCCCGGAACTTCCTGGCTTTCCTCGACACCTGCAGCAGGGTTGTGAAAAGCACGTGAAGACATACGCGGTGGCACGCCTTCCGGGTTGACGGGGGTTTGCAACCCCTCCTCATGTGAGCTGACAAGACCACCACCTGGTGAAGCATTCCATGCAACCCCCATCCGGCGTTAGGGCGCCCAGGACCAAGGCAGACTCCCAGTGAGTCCATGCTATGGAACGTTGATACAAACTTGCATTCAATCCTTCCCCAAGTTCGAGCCGAACCGTGGGCTCACTCACCGTTGGCAGGGGGCTTGCACCACCACTTTTGGGGCGCCTTCCGCTTCCGCTCCAGCGCCAGGAACTCCACCACCTGGGTAAACCACGGGAGAATCATTTCAGGTCCCCACGCAGCCATCAAATCATATGTTCGCCGTGCCATCGGTTACCTGCTTCACTCTTAGCCATCCCGCTTGCCCGTAAGACGAAAGACCTGACCGCTCTACATCAGGCATTGTGGGTAAATGCAATTGTGCCACTCGCCCGATGCCGGTACACGGCTGACATACCTGCTCTAATGCCAGCCTGAAGGGCTTGCTCTTCGTCTTGTTGAACCACCCCTGCTCCAGCCCATCTTTGAAGTCCGTGATGTCGCTCTCCTTGACCCATGCCACTTCAATAGTTCCAAAGAACATTACAGGGACGTTGTCCTTGCTGTGCCGCTCCTGGCCAAGGTCCTTGCGTCGCACGGCCGCAGCCTCCGTCAAGACTTGCGCCTGATAGCAAGATACAGGTTCCCCGTGCTTCGGTGTAAGTTTGGGCAGACGGGCAAGTCCAAGAAGGCGCAATAGGGGATCGAACAGAACAAACCCAAGTATCTAGCACCTTTCGTAGCATAAGCGATGCAGTTTAAGCAACATGTACGTGCTTTGTTTATCAGCTGCATGCCGTGAGAGCAGGGGCAACAGCGCAACACGTAAACAAGCAAACGCCATCTCCTCCCCCCCCTGCCCTATTCAAAAGGAGCTGACACGCCAACGCAGTTACAGCTTTGTACATGCATGAAACAATGCTTTGGAACGCCCAGCAACAAGATGACCTCAAGTCTCTGCAGCTCACCGGCCATGAAGGAAAGCCCTTGACCTTAGCCCAGCACACCCGCAATTTACGCGCTTCTGCCAAGAGTTTGCTGTTCGACAAGCTCCGCAGCTCCGTGGGCAAGTCCGCCAAGGCTGCCATCCTGCTCGCTCCGCTGCTTCCGCGCTGCCTCCTGCCCCGCAATGCCCGACAGAGAGACTATCGCATGGTTATGCCTAAGCAAAAGGTGCCTCGGCGCAACACACCGACACGCATTCCGTTGGAAAGGACTGAGCACCTTGGGCCCTTGACCCGTTGGATATGCGAACAATAGGACCGTATGAAAGAAGTGTGGTATACAGCTGTTCAACTTGTTTCTGCGCTGCCGTTGCCAGCATGCCCTTCTGTACTCAAAGGCAATTGCCTCGGGTTTGAAGGCACTCCATCGAAAGGTCAAGGGTGCTGTACACTGCACATGTGAACTACATAGTTATTTGCATGATCAGCATTGCTCTTGTTCTTGCGGAGTCGCCTGAAGCACTTGTCGTCATTCGCGTTTTGTCCTGTGCCGATCAATGGCAGTAGGAAGTAGTAAAGCTTGAGCACATTAGAAATTACTGTGGTCCAGATGCTGGACAAGCTCCGGTGTTTTAGCAAGTATGCTGTCGGGTCATCCACCCTCGGCGCTGTCCCAAGCCTTAGCAACCTGCTCGTAGCGTCTGGTTCAGGCAGCAGCAGCTTATATGGTGTGTGTGCCTCGATCGGAGTGGCGCCAGCTGCAGCAGCGTCATCACCACTCCTGCCTCGGCAACGCTACACAACCACCGCAGCGGCAGGCGACACGCAACAGCGCGCAGCCGATGGAGCCCCAGGATTCCCACCTCAAGCGGCAGAGAACACAACGGATGAAAGCACGAGCGTGCCGACATCCGGCCGTCCAGCTGGCAACACAGGCAGCGTCGCACGGAAAGTCACACCCCCGGGCATGCGCCGCCTCTCTCCCCCCAAGTCTGTGCTTCATGACCTGAGGCCTCCGTTGGAGCCTTACACCCTTGTACCGAAGCTTGCGCAGCCCCCAACATCGACACCTGCTCTTTACACCCCATGGACTCCCACCCGCGCGCTGCAGCGGCGCTCCCACATCTCCAAGCGCATGTCCTTCCTCGTCTCGGTGCTGGAACGCGAGCAGGTGGAGCGCGTATCCCGCGCCCGGCCTCTCCCAGACTTCAAGGCTGGGGACGTGCTGGAGGTCAAAGTCATGGTTCCGGAGGTCGACCGCCGCGTCGTGCTGTACCGCGGTGTCTGCATCGCACGGTACGACAAGGGCATCCGCACCACTTTCAAGCTGTACAACGTGTACCCCGATGCAGGCGGTATCGTACAGCATTTTCCGCTGTACATGCCGGACCTGCTGGGGATCAGGGTGGTGGGGCGCGTGCCAGCCAAGCAGGAGCGGTTGTTCCACCTGCTGGACGACGAGACCAGCAAGCACACGTACCAGTCGGTCGTGCAGGTCGTCAAGTGAGGCGTTGCGGAAAGGTTTGGGCAACACGGAAGGATATGGTCACACTAGGCTGGAGGAGTAGGGCTTGTTGCTGTTGGGATGTGGAGGATAACTCCAAGAGGGCACGCGTTGCATACGCAGTTGCAGCTGGACCGGGCGCTGGCAACGCAGAGCATGTGTTGCAGTCAGCGGCGCTGCATGTTTGAATGTTTGTGGAGCACATGGCAGCGCCCTAGGGGTGGTAGCCCGAGCTTGCTGAAAAGGCTGTGGGCTTGCAAACGGGGGCAACATGGACGGTGGAGAAGGGAGGAGGGGAAGGGCACCGTCATATGAGTTGGTTTGCGTTCAGAGTGCGTACATGCCCGAGACTGGAGGGTCATGGCCGTTAGCAAGGCAGTGCTGCACGTGTGGCCGAGACGATGCAATTGCAAGGACTGCCCTTTTGCCCTGCCCGTATCCATGGCATGCTACACATGTATCCAGAGCGCAGTCCTGCGACAAGAGGCCCTGCATAATGGCAAGTCGGAGCAGGGCACATAGGGTGGTTTCACAGCGCATGTCAGTGATGCTTGCTTTTGTCGACCGCCGCGGAGTGAAGCTGTATACTTTTTAAAGTATGGTTTTACAGTTTTGGTCCCCTTCCAGAGCCCAGCCCCATCCCGCTCGAAACACAGAGCTGGTCCCGGCCATTAGGGACACGGGGTTTACCACCCCTCTCGCTGTACGGAAAGGAGCGACAAGTATGCCGTACGTAATGATGCCTGCACAAGCGCGCATTTGTCGTGGGGCCGAAGGGCGAAGGCGGCAGCCAAGTCATGGCTGGCGTACGGCATGACCATGCAGCACGTGACAGCAACCAGGGAAGCTACCCCGTGAAGCTACCCTGACAGCAACACAACGGCTAGCACTCCGAATGCAATGCACGGCCCACCTGGGCCCACCAGAAATACGGGTACCCTGCCACAGCCCCTGACAGCTTTTCAGCACAGGGGTGCCCATGGGAGCGCCACTGGCTCGACACGTGCAACGTGACAGCCCTGGACAGCCTGAGGGGCAGACCAGCACTGCTGCTGCCTGGCGCAGACACGACTTTCCTGCCCCAAACCATACGGCGAGGGCCCGCACGCATGCAAGTTAGGCCCGGTACATGGATACCCCACCCTACCAGGGGCCGTGCGCGTGAGGTGTCAGATATGAAGCAGTGTGAAGCGCGGAGAGCACCCAGGACACGAGGCTGGGACATCAGGAGTCCTAAACTACGACGTACGGAACTTCGACATGCCAAGGTTGCATAGGAGGCAGCTGATACAGAATTATAATTATAATCGTGACTTATATCAGGGGCAGCTATGGGCGAGCCGTCAACTTCAAGCCCCTCGCTTCTCGATAAGACTAGCGCGAACGGCGATGGCATGGTCTTATACCCAAATGGACGGATAGCAGTCGTTATATGCAAGCAGCGAGTCGGGCATATTATCACCTTCCATGCGGACTCGAAAACGTCCACCGTGCTTGCTTCATTTGACTCGCGTGGAATAGGAGGGGTGAACTATCCCAATGGAAAACCATGGTAAGGAGCCCCAGGGTGCACGGCAGTACTACTGATGCCTTGCGACACGGGTCGCTCAGCGTGCACACGGATGCTGGCCGGTGGGTGCAGGCTGGTCGTCAAGGAGGACAGCTATATCATCAGCGACAAGAAGGGAGACGTTACAGAACGGGGCAGATTTCCTCGCAGCAGTCAAGAGGAGATAACGTGCGTAAGGGCTAGCGTGGGAGAGAGGGGTGGGGGGGGCACGCACATTGCGCTGGGCGCCTGTAGCTGAGTCTACTGGCGACCACCGTTATGAGCCACTCTGTCAGCGATGTAGCCGCCTTGCCACTGATCGGAGTCATTAAGTTGGTTTTGGGCTTCAACACAACAACGAACAGGGCTTAGCGCTTTCATTCCGCCTGTTGATAGGCCCGTGCCGTGCTGGCTAAGGTTGCCGTCAGCACTAGTCCGCCAGTGGACCAACTCTGGCCTTCGCAGTTGATAGGCCCGTGCTCAGTAACAGCTGACATTACGGAGTCTTGCTCTCCATCTTCCGAGTGTACGGTGTGCCGTGCCCTCTGCGGCTTCCACAGCTTAGCTCAATCCAACCTCAACCCTCCCCATCCACACGCAATCCCACCTCTGCCCAAACGCAGGCTCGCTGTGACAGAGCACATCAAGCTTCGCTTTAAAGACAAACAAAACATCCATGCCACCTTCTCGTGCGAGGACTGCGTCAAAGAGTGGCAGTGCGGGGAGGCGCTCCGCCGCTCGGAGCCCTACACCTCCAAGGTGGTCTCCACACGCCAGGACGGCAAGCTGGAGCTAGACGTCGGTGCCATCCGGCAACGGCAGCAGCAGGTCGGGTCTCTGTACGTTCCCCCGGGTCCACATCACGTGGAAACCGAGCGGCCTGGGGTAGGCACGCTGAAGAAGGCCCTTCGCACCATGGACCCGTCCAGCAAACTGTCGTCAACGGTCAACGACCTGCGGTCGTTGGACGCGAGGCTGGGGCTCATAGACACGCTGCCACGTGTGCTGTACGGCACGGCACGGTCGGCGTCGGCGGGCGCGCTGGCGGGCACGACGGGGCTGGCGGCGTCGGGGTACGGGACGGGGCGGCTGGAAGACTACGGCAGCCCGGAGCTGAGTAAGACGCAGCGGCGGTTCGCCAGCACCATGAGGAGCGTGGACCGACTCGCAAAGTCCACTTACAAGGGCAGGTGGGTAGCTGTTGAGCGCATGCCGGTATGGCAACAAGCAGGTGCGAGGTGTGGTTGTGTAGTGTCCGAGTGTGGCGAGTGGCGGTTCGCCCGAGGCGACGGGGACGACGGGTGGTGTCTGCACACCGAAAATGGCGGCTTGCCAATTGTGTGCACGCCTTGCGACGCCTTGCGCAGTGAGCCCCGTTACCGGCTCACTGCGCAACTCCTCCATCAGTGCACGTCTAGTAACGCCTGAACGCGGTGTACCCGGCCTACTTGAAAGCCCCATCCGTGCATCGCCTGCTATGCCAAGCTGTGGCAAGTACGGCAATACACGCGAAACGAGCCCCTGGCTCCACCCTGCAAACAGCCAGCGCTCGTGTTTGCCACGCTATCCACCTAGCGCCCACATGTGCCAACGACCGTCTCCAACGGGAACTGTGTTGCCCCCGCCCCGTTGCGCGCCCCTGTAGGCGCGCCAAGCTGCCGTGGATGCGGCTGGCCGAGGTGACGTCCACCGTGCTGGGCCCCGCGCCGCCGCCCGACACGCTGTACGTGCTGTGCGTGCTGGCGGACTGGAACCCCGTGTGCAGCCGTGTGGAGGCGGCGCTGGAGGCGGCCAACGGGCGGCTGGCGGAGGAGGCGGCGGGCAACAAGGGGGCGGAGGCGGGGAGGATACAGGTAGGCCGGGGGGCGCGAGCAGCGGCCGCACAAGCACAGGTGCATGTGGGTGCGTGATGGGTGGCGGAGGCAGTTGGCTGGAGTGATAGAAGAGGCTGGGTCGGTACAGGGCGGAGGCAAACACCGTCCACCCGCCAATCCCGTGCAGGAGATTGTGTGCTCCTTGCCCATTTGCAAACTCACCAGTTGTTGCTCTTTGCCCAGGTTCGTTAGCCTCCGGGGCTGGTTTTCCTCTGCGTGCGAACGCCTTCCCTCCCTCACCCTAAGCTTACCGGCGTTTCACGCTTTCTCGTCCTTGATTGCATTATCATTCCCTGTGCAGATGTGCAAGGTGGACGCCAGCGAGGGCAACCTGCTGCAGGACCGGTACGGCTTCCGCACCGTGCCCATGTTCCTCATGGTGTACGACGGCCGCCTGGTGGGCGCCACCAACAACATCCGTACGGAGGGCGAGGCCCACGGGTCGGCGCTGGCGGCGCTGACCAGGGGGCGGCGGCGGGAGTTCCTGCCCGAGGGCTTCAAGTTCGCGCCAGGGCAGGACAACACGCTGCTGGAGTACATCAAACCGGAGCTGGTGCTGCGGGAGCTGTAGCGCTGCTGTGGGAGCTGTGCTGCTTGCTGGTCAGGGGGCGACGGTGACTAGTTCAGCTGTGTGGTGCGTGTGGGTTGAAGAGCATTGCTTGGTGGCCGTGTGCACAGCTTACGTGACGCTGCAGGGTGAGGAGTGCCTGGAGCCAGGCGTTGCCTCACCGTAACAGCTGGAAGGTAGTAGGCCTGCATGTGCGCCACATGGAGGCGGTTTCCAAGGCTGTAAATTCCATGAATGCTGGCAAGGTACTGGACGCACACAGGAGCGGCAAGCTCGCATTGCGAGCGGGTATGATGCGCGGTGGCGTATGTTGGTGTTGCTGTGCTGTATACAATGGGAGTGGAGTGTGAGCCGCGCTTGACGTGTACCTTATCCATGAACACCATTCATTGCATTCATTGGTCTGTCTGGGGCATTCAAGTGTGGCCGGGCGGAGGAAAGGGGGCTGCCGGGCTGGCAGCGGATGTACGGTACTACGGAGGGACATACCGGTACGCTACCGTACTTGGGCAACCTGACTGGTGCCCCATTGCCTACGGTTGTTGACATGCAATACAAGACCTTTGACTTGTCGGCACCGCGCACCGGGCGCCTAGGCCTTCGCCTGCTACAGTGGCAAACTAGGTGCCAAAACGTCGCGTGTTGGGGCAGCACTGGGACCCGGCACCCCAGCTACGCAACTGCACTACACCATCCACAGTTCCACACGCCCTGCATCCTGATACGGATTGGCCCATGTCGATTCAGGGCACCTGCGTCCAGGCCAGGATCCCACATTACTGTTCAAGGGAGATCCCTTGGTACCAGTTACAGTTACAGTTACAGACCCCGAGAGGGGCACGTCCGGAGAGCCAGGGGGCCATTAGCAGTTCGCAGTTGTCCAAGAGCTAGTATGGGCCACAGCACCATTCCACAACAACCCTGGATCTGCCTTCCAAAACGGGCAACTAAAAATCCGAGCAACAAAATTGTATGGCACAGGAGCTCCTGCGAACACTGCCCGCTTCACGCCTTACCCTGATACAACGTATGCGTCGTATGTGTGCCGCGCGCAGCTGACCACCTGCACGCCTTTACACCAGATGCCGTACATGCCAGGCAAACCAATGCCAATAGCATAAGCAGTTTCCATGGCGGTGAGGCAGTCTTGCAACTACGCAGTGGTACACAAGTCAGCAGTTGCCCATCAAATTCTGTACGTTGACGGACTTTGCAGCCCTACGGCCAACCGCCAACACGTGCCTGCTCAGCACCTGCGTTCTGTATACCACCTGTACACGGCTACTACAAGCTCATCGGGCCTCTTTATTTGATGTTAGCCGCCGTAGGCCACATCGGCCTCCCGTTTGCTAGTGTCTCAGCAAACAAGGTCACGCAGGATCACGCAGTCCATTCCTGGACAGCTCAACATACAGGTCCATTCACAGGCCCTTAATATCACAGGATCCCCCGAAAGTGCGACCACAAGCTCCCCATAAGATTACTACAGGTTTTCCACAAGCGCCTGCCAGAGCTGGGGGGTCTCCATGCCTAGAGCCCACACCATGGCACCCCCCAGACCCGCCTTGCGCACATACCAAGCCTTGGCCGCAACGGCCCGTTCGTCATCAAACGTGATGAACGTACGGCTGGCAGCGTCGTACGCATACGACGCGTTGCGAGCAGTGTCGTACACAATGCGCATGCCGCTGGCCGCAATGGTCTTCTGATTGGGCATGGCAGTAGCCGAGCCGAGCTGCGTCGTCAGGGAGGAGCTGAAGAGCTGCTTGTAGCCTGGCAGGTTGGGGTCTGGTCCCGGGTCCACACCCTTGAACGTACGACCGTAAAACGGCACGCCAACCACCAATTTGCTCGGTTGGCAGCCACGTGCAACGTACTCGCGTACGGCAGCCGCCACGGTGAGCGGGTCGCCCGTCTGCGGGTCGTCCAAGGCGGACTGGTGACCCGTGGTTCCGTCCCACGGCCCGTGCATGTCGTACGTCATGATGTTGACCCAATCCATGGACGAGCACAGTGAGACCATGTCCATCTTGCTCAGCTTATCCACGCCGGCTGGGCCCGCCATGGTGATAAGGTACGGCTCTCCACGGCGCGAAAGCCGGGATGACAACCGCTGCCGCAGTTCCGCCACCGTGGTCGCAAAGTTCCCTCCGTCACGCGTACGTTCGGCGAACGTGCACGTGGCGGTTGAGCAGTCCCGTACGTCGTCCGGGCTGCCGTAGTCGGCAGGGCCGCCGTACGGTGGTTGGCCGCCGTGCTCAAAGCCGGGGTACTCCCAGTCAAAGTCAACGCCGTCAAAGCCGAAGGTGTCGAGGAAGTCGATGATTGAGTTGATGAACTGCGAGCGGTACTTCCGGCGGCTGGCCATGGTGAAGTAGTTGCTGTCGTACCAACCGCCAACGGAAATGAGCACGCGCACGTGTGGGGCGGCTTCATGGATGAACTTCTGCACGTAGGCGTAGTGGCCGCAGGCGCGCAGGGGCGTGGACAGGTCCTTGACCACGGTGTTGCACTGCCGGGGGTAGCCTGGAGCGCCGCCTCCGTTGAAGCAGGAGGCGGGGCAGGAGGTGGAGGTGGTCTTCGTGGTGGGGGCCATGCCCACGCGGTCACCCGGGCACGTGGCATTGAGCTTGATACACGTCTGTGGGTAAGGCAGGCGGGGAGGAAGTAGGGGCACATTGTAGGTATGTGGTGCAAGTAAATTCGAGCTGGCGCCGCATGCAGTGTGCGGCATGCAACCGCCTTAAGCGAGCATCGCCACGCAAGCCGATGCCTGCGTATAAAAAAGCAGGTGTGTGCGTACCGGCCTACGGTTGGGACGAACGCACACGTGGGTGCAACAGGACGGACAGATCCTGTCAACAACGCAGATCCGTCCGCACCTGAGGACAGCTCCCCGTGAGACAGGCGCCCACGTCAGCCCACGTGTCGGTCATGTCCATGTAATACGAGTCGTGCTCCGGGCTGTACGACACCGTGGCAAAGGCGTAGTTGATGTGGGTTAGGCGGGGCAGGTAGGCTGTGAGGGCTGGGGGCACGCCGCCATTCTGGTACCAGCGCCAGTTCTCCAGGTAACCCACAACACGGTACGGCGAGGGCGAGGGTAAGGAGGAGGGAGAGGGGGAGGAGCTGGAGGGAGAGGGGGAGGAGTTGGAGGAGGGTGGAAGGGGGGAGGGCGAGGCGGCAGAAGGAGGAGGCGGGGAGGTGGTGGCGGCCGGGGGTGGAGGTGAGGAGGAGGAGTTGGTGGTGGTGGATGGGGAGCATTTGACGTTGGCGGGCCAGTCACAGACTTTGAGAGAGGGGTTGAACATGAGGCCGGGCTGGCAGGATTGGGTGTAGGTGGCCCCGTTGTTGCAGCTGAGGAAGGTCTTACAGGTGGCGTCGCATGGGTTGGTGTACAGACCTGTTGCCTTTCCGGTGCACCAGTTGGTGGTTGAGCAGGAGCCGGAAGGAGGTGGCGGGGAGGAGGAAGCAGCTGGGGGTGGAGGGGAGGGGGAGGCGACGACGGAGGGAGGAGGAGGAGACCGAGTGGCGGAGGGAGGAGGAGGTGGGGGGCTGCTGCTGCTGCCGCTCCCGCCAGTGTTGCACTGCACGTTGGCCGGCCAGTCGCAGACCTTGAGGGCGGGGTTGAAGACCAGACCCGCCTGGCAGGACTGCACGTACGTCACCCCGTTGGCGCAGTTCATGTACGTGCCGCACGTGGCGTCGCAGGGGTTGCCGTACAGTCCCGTGGCCTTGCCGACGCACCAGTTGGCCGTCGAGCAGGGCCCAGTGCTGCTCCCGCCCGAGGATGCAGGAGGCGGCGGGCGCGGGGAGGGAGAGGGCTGCACGGTGGGGCTCACGGCAGACGGAGGCGGGGGGCTCTGCGTCGCGCCACCACTCCCGGACCTGGGCAGGATGGTGACATCAGCGCAGTTCCAGAACTCCTCGGGGTACCTGCTGGTGCTGGAGCCACAGATGCCCATGCCCTGGCGGTCGCAGCTGGTGGGCCCGGCGGCGGGGTTCCAGTCGGGGTCCTCCGCAGTGCACGGCAGCGTGCAGCTGTTGGCGGTGGCGTACCACCACTGCAGCACGCAGGCGGTGCAGGTGAGGCCGGGCGGCAGGCGGTAGCGCAGGGCGTAGGAGGGGGTGTTGGCGTAGGCGCCCAGGCTGGAGGGGAACTCCCTTGCGCTGCCGTCGCCCTTGGAGGTGAGGTACCAGTAGTGGGCGCCGGGGCGGACCGGGTCGGCCCTGCGGGTGTGCATGGCGTAGGGGGTGTTAGGTGAGGAGCTAGGGCGGAGCAGGGCAGAGCGAGGTGCCCGGCACAGCTGGCACGGACCAGCGCACGGTGACGCACCAGGAGTGGAACAGAATGGGAGACAGGGTAGTGGCAAGTGGGCGCTGCACAAGGGCCGGCGTGAGATCTGTAGCTGCGCATGAAAACACCTGGTAACACCCTACGCCCTTGTCCGTGTTCCAAGCGGCTCACCTGGTCAGCCAGTTCTGCTCAAAGCACGCCTCAGTCGCGTTGGTGGAGGGGCAGATGCGGAATGCGAACCTGCCCTTGTGGTCTGCGGTGATGCCCACCAGCAGCTCCACCTCCTGGCCCTCAACCCACACGGCGGACACGGGCCGCGGCACCATCCAGCGGGGAGCGGGGTCGTCGTGGCGGTCACCGCACACGCCGTACAAGCCACGTGGCCAAAGCCGTGAGAAGCCCCCAGACACGACGCCAACACCTGCGAGTATGAACAACAAGTTGTATGGAGATCGATGCAAAGAGCGGTTGGAATTGGGCAAGGCAAGCTGTGTTGCAGAGTGTGGTGTGCGCGGGCAGACGTGATGAGTGCTACGGGGATGGACACGGTCGCGCTTTAGCACCGCACGCGTGGCTCACCTCCTGCGAAGAGCTGGTTGGGAGTGTACTCCTTAGTATCCCAGGAGTCATAAATGTTTGAGTGCATGTTGCGGGACAGGGGCGAGGCGAGGTAGCCGTGGCCATGCGCGCCGCGCATGTCCATGGCGAGGAGACTGATAGCCATCAGGAGCGCAGCTATGCCCATCATCAGGTGTTGGCTGTAACTTTATATCACTGTTGTGTGACAGCTGTGTCAGAACCCCGTGTGGACAGTTTATTCACCTCCGCCGCTCGGCCCGTTGGTAAGCGGACCAGCGCGACCAGCAACACCTCGTCAGTGAAAACTACGGACCATGAGATGCTCAAGATTTGTATCTTGCGGATAATGACGGATTGCAGGCGACGCTACACCAGCAGCTCGCCTGGGCTTCCGTCCTGGTGTTCTACCTCTACCTCCGATCACGTACAGCATGCGGGCACTCGACTTTACTGTAACCCAGCATCTAGGTGGCATATAAAGCTATGGCTAATTTGCGAGAGACGTCTTCACCACTTAAAAGTCGCAGTCCGGGGACCTATGTTTAACTACGTCATTTGCCCTTTCTCACTCACCTTAGAGGTTGCGTGCATTTCTCGGTCTATAGCGGCAAGTAGAGTGAGGGTCGCGCCGCTCGTGGTGGCCACGGTAGGTGTGAGGCACACAGAGTGAGGGTCACGCGCGTACAGCATGACGGACGGCCGTTCAGTCAGGTAGCAGGTAGGGTACAAACACGACAGCAAAAGGGCAGGACAAAGATGTCAAAGAGTTGCTGGTGAATTTTGCAGTCAGCGAAAAAGGACTGAAACGGCGTGCGCAAGGAGATGAAACGACCGCAGGGTCCGCTACCTACGCACGTGTCACAGGAGCGGCAGGGTCAGTTGCAGCCCCCTCCCCTCGCGACCACGGCCATTCACGCACCCGCTACTCCTGCTCCCTTCATCGCCTTCTCAGCAATCAACAGATCACATGCCATGCTTGGGCAAAGATTCCGTGGCCCGTCCATACAACACCGGTACATATGAACAATGCTCGCTGCAGGCTGAAACGCAAACTGGCTGCGAGGATGAGCGCCGAAAGCTCGCACAGCTAGTGATATTGCTGTTGACAGGTGTAGGCAGGTGCAATATCTCCCCAAGCCACGCCATGCCGAGGGATTCAGCCAGCCGGGCATTTGGCCCTGCCGCCTGACAGTTGAGGAACCTGCGACCCATGGGTCTGCGACAGCGTGCTCCCTTGAAACTTACAGGCAGTTGATGACAGTAATATGCGTGTGTCACTATACGGTTGTCTTTTCGTCGCGTGGCTGCTGTACGCCTGTTGTCATGTGGTCATGTCGCCGCAATGACCTTCGGTGAACCGGCCTTAACAGGGGCCTCATGCAGACCCCCGCTGCAGATAACAAAAGGCACGTTCATCGGTGCAGCTTAAAGGCTCAAGATACACGATAAATCGGGAATATCATACAGTATACCTCTAAATTAGCAAAGCCATACCTGTCACCGGTAGTTGACGAAGACCCTCCTTCGCTGCCGACAATCAATCTCGTGCACCAGCAACAGCAAGGTCATCATGGAGGCTGTGAAGCATGCGCTGGAGACGGTGGCCCACAAGGTGACGGGACACGGCAAGGAGCAGGTGAGAGCCGACAGGCCGACGTGTCACTTTAACGCCAACAAACGGACCTTGGCGGCGCCTGCCACGTCGACCTCCGCGAGCCACAGCCCGTGTAGCCCGGTTACCCACGCCGCAAGCCGGCTCCATGCGGCATACCCGTGCATGCTGTTGTTGTCCTCAACGGCGCCCTACCCCTTACGTGTGTTCCGCCTCCTGGGTCGTGCCGCGAACGCTGTGTTCTCAGTGTACAAACTGGGGCGTGTGCACACCCTGGCACGATCACCACACAGTACTGCAGTGCACAAAGGCGTCATCAACCTTGCTCACAGCTTCCGCCTCCGTCGCTAACAACCACCCTGCCCCACGCACGCGGCCCCTCCCCCTTGCGTCCCGGGGTGTGCGTGCTGTGCAGGTGGACACTGGCGGCAACCTGATGGACATGGCCGGACACCCCCTGGAGACCAACCCGCAGAAGAGCGGAGGCAACCTGGGAGGAAAGGTGGGCCAGTCCGGAGCTCGTAGCGCTTGGGAGCAGAGACCCGTCCGCTGCCGTAGCAGCTAACCATTGCCTATGCACCGCCGCCACCGCCGCCACAACAGCAACAGCAACCTGGGAGGAAAGGTGGGCCAGTCCGGAGCTCGTAGCGCTTGGGAGCAGAGACCCGTCCGCTGCCGTAGCAGCTAACCATTGCCTATACACCGCCGCCACCGCCGCCACAACAGCAACAGCCATATCGCATCACCACACCAAAGAGCACGCTTGACATACGGTCGCAACGGCACCATTGGCCTCACTTCCAAATTTGACCCTAAAGCTCTCCTGACTTTCGTACCCAACAGCTGTGGCTGGCAGGTGCTCGCTTCCTCGCATCCGCGGGCCCTTGCATGCTGTCCCATTCCCAGGACCCCCGTCCCTGCCCCTGCTATGCCCGGCCCTTCAGCACGTGCACACCACCTCTTCCCTCGTGCACTTGTGCTGCCACCCGCAGGTGGTCAAGACCAGCGCGGGCGCCACCGTGACCTCCAACAAGGACCCGCAGCGCAAGATGCGTGCCGTCACGTGGCACGGGGCGCGCAAGATAGTGGTGGAGGAGCGCCCTCGGCCCCTGATCACCGACCCGGTGCGTGCGTGCAGCTACCAACCAACATCATGTGCACCGGTATGAAGATATGCGTGCCATGTAGGGCCGAGTTGTGCCGCACGGGGAGTGCTAGGAGGCGGTGCAAGCCGCACCGCAGTACCTGAGGACTGTGCCCCTGTTTACACGCTTGGACAAGTTCCCAGCTGTGCACCTACGCACACGCGCCTACTACGGGCTGCCATCTCTGCCGCACTTTCCAAACTAACCACGCACGCCAACGCTGCGCCGACCACCCACCCGCACCCACACTCGCACCTGCAGCAAGACGCGATTGTGCGCGTCACGTCCACCGCCATCTGCGGCTCCGACCTGCACCTGTACCTGGGCAGCGCGCCGGGCATGCAGAGTGGCGACATCCTGGGGCACGAGTTCATGGGCATCGTGGAGGAGGTCGGGCCCGAGGTGGGTGGCTTAGGGTAGCCGAGTACAGGGAAGGCGCAGGCTTCACCACATGGGTCGGGCGCGCTGCACGTAGGTGCGAGGGGAGGTCGGGCGGGAGGTGGATGCGTATCTGTACGTCTGGGACTGGTACTTGCAGCGCCAGCTTTGTGCCAGTCGTGGCGGGGGCAAAGGAGCTTTGCAAGAGGGATGCGGATGGTGGGCGCACGTGCCCTGCGGTTGCCCCCAGGTGCCTGCTGGTGCGGGCCGCTCAGCTGCATGCATCGCTCCCGTCGTCCTTTGCAAGACACTTTGATTGCATGCCAGCATGCGCCCGCAGACATGTGCACACTGTACGCGCCGCCTGCACCAATTCAACCCATTACTGCCAACATTGCCCCCTGTAACAATGAAGCAATAGTGTAAACCACGCGACTAAGAGGCAGGCTGGCATGCCCCTGCCAACCGGTTGCTGACTTCCCCGGACTCCAAGAATACGTTGTCGCTCTTACTCTCCGCGTCTCTTACCGACACTCTCATGCCGCGGTAACCCACACCCGCACGCAGGTGACGCACATCAAGCCGGGCGACCGTGTGGTGGCCGCCTTCGACATTGCATGCGGCAGCTGCCGCTCCTGCAGCCGCGAGGCCTTCTCCTCCTGCGACGTCACCAACCCCTCCAAGGACCAGGAGAAGCAGTACGGCGCGCGGTACGTGCTGCCGTACGCTCCGTCTGCCGTACACCCACAGTCAGCGTCTGTTCGCTGTAGCTGTAGCTTTAGCTTTGCTTTGGTGACGCTGTGCTGGCCGCCTCGGGCCACTCTAGCCTATTCTATGCGTTGCTGATCCGCACCGTAGTGCAAAGGTTTGCCTGACACTAGGGTGTACGGGTGCGTGCACCCGAGCAACGGCACCACCGCCCGTTCTCCTTTGCACACCCACACCTCTTCCGCGCACCTGCGCACCCGCCCACCCCCCCACCGCGCAGCACTGCCGGTCTGTTCGGCTACGCCCACATCACCGGTGGCTACGAGGGCGGACAGGCAGACTACGTGCGCGTGCCCTTCGGTGAGTGCATTGGCTATGTATGTATGTATGGATTTACAGTTTTGGCCCCTTCCAGGGCGCAGCCTCGTCCCATAACGGGGCAGGGCTGGCTCCGGCAATCAGGGACACAGGGTTTCCCACCCCTCTCGCTGTACGGTTAGGAGCCAAACAGCTCCAACGGGTTGGTAGGCCGCAATTAGAACGGGCCTCAAGTTTCACCATATCTCAGCCTGGCTATGGGTTACGGACGGGCTATGTGTTACGGAGGCTGCTGGCTGGGGACACGGCCCTTGGCAGCGCTCGTGGCGGCCGCACGTGTGCTCTCGGGTTTTCGTGCACATGCCCTCCGCCCCGCTGCACCCTTGCATGCAGTTGCATGCGCACTCCAGCTGTGCGACAAAGAAGCAAGGCCACCACAAGGCAATACCGTGGGCGACACCAATGACAGCACCGTCTGGTACAAGCGGTCACGCAAGCCGTTGCTACACGCCCTCTCACTCACAAGGAACCTTTCCGCACCTCGATCCACCCTCCTCATGCACCTCCTCCACTCCACCCCACAAGCCCCGACAACCGCCTGACCCCGCACCTGCACCTGCACCTACCCTTTCCCCTCCCCCAGCCGACAAGGGGCTGCTGCAGCTGCCGCCCGACCTGCCCGACAACCGCCTGCTGCTGCTGTCCGACATCCTGTCCACCGCCTGGTTCGCCAATGAGCTGGGCAGCGTGGGCCAGGGCACCACCGTGGCCATCTGGGGCGCGGGACCGGGTGCGTGGGCTGCGGGGGTGCACTGGGCTTGTGGATGCCGATCTATGTGGTAGCTGTGTGCCTAGGACGATCCCTGGGGCGAGAGACGAGACTGGGTGTCTTAACCGTACTAGCTCCTTAGTGCACACGGACCCCAGCGCACAGGTAAGTAGGGATGCTGCTCAAATACCAGTTCTCAGATTACACTTTACAAAGGGCCAAATGCCGAACTTCCTGCCGCTGTTCAGCCCCGATAGGAACATGCCGCTGCCGTATGGTCTGCCACGTGTCTTACCATGCGCCGCCCCGGCCGTTCCTCCCTCTCTTGCGTGGCCCTCAGGCGGCATCCTGGCCGCCCACTGTGCCCAGGTGCGCGGCGCCTCCACCATCGTGCTCATCGACAACGTGCAGTACCGGCTGGACCACGCCAAGGCCAAGATCCCCGGCCTGCACACCATCAACTTCGACAAGGAGAAGGCGAGTGCGGGCGGGCAAAAGTGCGCCAGCGCCCGTTGTTGCGCTCAAATGTGCACCTGGCCGCTTGCTGCTGCCCAGATTTCCATCCTTGCGCGCACCCTCGAGTGCAACGCTCCCTGGCGTGCCCGATCCAGTCCCTGTGCCTAGACAAGGGACAATGAGCATGGCATTGACTGGAGCTGCCGCACACTGTAATACACCAACCCGGCGGTACAGAGTACGACAGCGCAGTTTGGCCAGGCACCGCACAGTGGCAGCACATGTTACTCAAGACCACCCGGTACTTTCAGTCCTTGCCTATTCGCACACAGTATTGAGTCGTGGGCGTTCGCCCTTCCTCTGGCGTCCCGAGTAGTGGCACCTGTCGAAACACCCCTGCCCGGTAGATAGCGTTCCCCGCCACCCTCCCCACCGGTCACTGCCCCCAGGTGAAGGACACCCTTGAGCACCTCATCCCCGGCGGCCCCGACGTGTGCATCGAGGCGGTGGGCTTCCACTACTGCAAGTCCCTGGTGCACGCGGCCATGATGAAGGTGGGGCCAGGATGGGAACGGGGGCACGGGTGCAAGGACGTGCGTGCTCTGGCGTAGGGAGGGAAGCGGGCACGTGGCAGGTGGGAGCGCAGCCGTGATCGTGCACGGCTTCTACCGTATGCCATGCTTGCACGGTGCGTTTCCGTGGGGCGCCTTGCAGGGGCGTGCAGGAGTCAAGTACTTGCTGGGGTTGTGCATAAGGAACGGGACGCAGCCTGACGGTCAGATGGGCGTGCGTATCTTGCTTATACCAGGGGTTCCCCTTGGGGTAGCACAGTGGGCGGCCTGCTCGTTGCCGCAACCCGTACAGGCACCCCTGACCGCGCCAAGCACGTACGGCATGCGTGCGTGGTGCTCACACCGGTACCGTTCGGCTGCGCAGGTGGGCCTGGAGACGGACACGGCTGATATCCTCAACGAGATCATCTACTGCTGCCGCAAGGGCGGCACCATCGCCTGCATCGGCGTGTACGTGGGGACGACAAACGGCTTCAACATCGGGGCCTTCATGGAGAAGGGCCTCACCATGAAGGCCGGGCAGACGCCCGTGCAGGTGCGCGTGCGGTTTGCTAGGCAGAGAAGCATGTGACGGTGAACTTTCTACAATTTTGTCGCACTGTTTGCGGTGGGGCACAGTGCACCGCTTGCAACCAGCTGCTCCAGGCGTTCCAGCCCGCTCTTGTGATGGTACGGCAGAGGTTGTTTCAGTAATGTGACGCCAGGTGACACCGTACCCAAGTTTTGCCGATACAAGAGTAACTCCGGCCACTGGCCTTTCGCATGGACACGGTTGCTTGCACTGGCCAACCTTGCCTAATTCGCTGCTGCTCCCACACATTCAAGACATCTCGGCGTGCTACCATGCGCTGTGCCCCTCGCAGAAGTACTGGCACCAGCTGCTGGACCTCGTCCGCAGCGGCAAGCTGGACCCCACCATTATCATCACGCACGAGCTGCCCCTGGAGGACGCGCCGCACGCCTACAAGATCTTCAACGACAAGGTGACCCACGGGTCGGGCGGAGCTGAGCGCAGGGCAGGCCATGCAGGAATTTGAATCGTGTCCTGTGTGGCACAAAGGCTCTGCTGTGCAAGTTTGGATGCAGGGTGTTGCGGGCTCAATCTTGCTCAATTGTGGTAGCGTTGTTACAAGCTTGCATGCTGTCGCATTCTCCTGCCGAGTCGGCGGGCTTGCACTTGCCTGCCAGACCTTGTACGGTAGGTCTGGCAGCTGCACCGCAGCACCGGTGTGCGAAGGGCCCTCCACCGTCACTGGCTCACTAGAATTGGCGTACTGAGCTGACAGCGTGGTGCGTGCTGACCTCTTCGTGCCCCCTACCAGACGGACGGCTGCATCAAGGTGGTGCTCAAGACCGGGCCGGCCGAGGAGCGCTGTGCGCTGCCCCCCGCATCGCCCGCGGAGGCCACCGCCTAAGGGACGCACAGAGTGCGTGGAGCTTGTGCCTAAATGCTGGCCAGGGTTGCCGGCAGCCCCGCCGTGCACGTTTCCTGTGGATTGCTGCAATTGGAGAGTTTTGTTGAAGTTGTTGAAGTGCAGCTGATATTGTCTCTTGCGCTGTCGTTTGCTGGTTGACAAGGTTGAGAGGTCGGCAGGCTGTCGATTGCACTGCACCTGAAGCGCTCTGACCAGCTCTGACGGACGCGATGTTGTGGCGCAGGAGCACATTGCACGTCTTTCAGACTCCGAAGCTTACAGAGATCAGTGCCCAATGCTGGCACTGATATGGCTGCGCCCCTTCCACACGTCATGTAGTGGCACTATAGCACCCGAGTGGTGCGGCGCACTGACGGTAGCACAAGCCCTTCCGCACCCCACCGTCCGCAGCTCACGACACCAGACAATGGCGCAATTGTAACGTGCTAGGCAGGTCCAGCATCACTCCGAAGGGACTTATCGTTCGTTGCAACCTTACCGTTCCTCCAGTACTCTGCACGCCCAGCACAGAACGGGGCCGCCTGCATCGCACCCAGCGCAGACCAACAGAACAGCGGCATGACAACTGATGCAACGCAGGGTGTACCCCAATCCATGATTCACAAAGGCGCAGTTATGCGAAGGGTAATTGGCCCTCGCCAGGGACGTACCCGCCCTAAGCATGTATGTATGCAGTCCGCTCGACCGACCGCAGGTATGCACATACCTGCACCGTACCAACAGATTCAACCGTCAAACAGCGCGACGAAAGTGCAACCCGGACATGAAATACGATCAGTACTTGGCTTTTGTTGGCTTTTTGTGTTGTGGTGTAGAATAATGCAGTACTAACTTCCCGGGCTGCTATGCAAGGTGCAACGACGGTCCTACATGGTAAACGTGGGCAAACTCCCACGCACAAAATTTCCCCACACCACCCCAATCTGCACCTTGTGTCGGGCAAGTTCAGGAGGAGCCTCTCCAGTGCCGGCCCGCCGCGGTTGCCCGCCTCGGCAGTCGCACCTCATACAGCCCTCCACAAGCGCACGTCATCCGGTAGCGTACCCTGTCCCCTACAGGCCACAAGGCTGCACAAGGCGCACAGACATGAAAACCAAACGCAGTGCACTCGGTCGCTACTCCTCCGCTGGCCGAGCGTTGCGGCCGCTCGGCGGCCGCGGCGGGGGTGGCGGCAGTCCGCTCGGGTGCTCCGCAGGAGCAGCAGCTGCAAGAGGGGAACCGAGCGCGGAAGGGCACGTGAGCGAGCTGGTATGCACCACTCAAGAAATGACGAAGCGATGTATTATCAGCAGAAAGCGAAGGCGCACGGGAGCGCCGCATATCAAGGTTCACGGTCAGGCCTACCACGTGCCTAGACGTAGCATGCGTAGGAGAAATGCATGTAGTGCACGTGCACATGCAGGCCCTCAGTGCAAGTATTTGTCCGCTCCGGTCCACTGCGTGTGCAGTGGCCGCTAGGAATAGCGTATATGTTGTTGAGCATCATAGGGCGTACAGGAGTTTGTGGTCCAGTGCAACTTACAGTCTGTACGACACTCAGCCGGCTTACCCTGTTCATCTCGGCCGCCCTCCTGCTCTGGCGCCGCAGCCTCCTTGTCCCGGCCGCTCTCCCGCTCCTTGTCCCGCCGCCGACCATCCCGCTCCCGCTCCCGTTCCCTGTCCCGGTCTCGGCCCCGTTCCCTGTCGCTCTTGTCGCGCCCCCTATCCCGCTCCCTGTCCCGGTCTCTCTCACGCTCACGCTCCCTGTCCCTATCCCGTTCCCTGTCACGCATCCGGCGGTCCGGTTCGCGATAGCCCCTATCCCGCTCCCTGTCACGATCCCGCTCCCGGTCGGGGCTACGGTCACGGCGCTCGCGGTCACGCCGGCCAGCGTCGCGCCGGTCCCTGCAAGGGCATGGAAAGAGTGATACACAATCAGCGGAAATTTCGTACGTTATGTGCGCTTCAGGAACGAGCACGCAGCCAACGCAGGGTTAACGAGAACGGCTGCAGACGCATGACCGCGCCCAGCCCCGTAGACCCATACCCACCGGTCTCGGCTGCCGCTGCGGCTCCGCCGGGCCCTGTCGCGGTCCCTGCTGCGCGAGCGGCTTCTGCTCCTGCTTCTCCGCCGCTCACGGCTGCGACTCCTGCTCCGCTTCCGTGACTGCGCCCCCTGGCCGTCTGCAGTCGACGCCGTGCCGTTGGCGTAAGCCGCCGCGCCGCCGCCATCCCCGTTACCGCCCTGCGGCCATGCAACACAGCGCATGACCCTCACGCCGCGCAGCACAGTGTATGACCCTTACGCGGTAGGACGGGACTGCGTAGAACTTGCAGACGGGTACCGCGCACAGGAACTTGGCTCTAAAGGGTGGGTCAGCAGCCAAGCAGCAGAGATACACAAGGGGCATGCCAGTACCTAAACGGTACGACCGTAGCTCACCTGGTGCACGGTCGACACCACATCCGGGTCCACCCGCTGCTGCGCTGTCGCTGCAGCAGCTGCAGCTGCAGCGGCCGCCGCTGAAGCAGCACCCCCCGCCTGCTGCATGGCCAGGATCTGCTGCGCCTGCGCCACTGCAGCCGCCAGCGCATCGCTGCCGCCTGCAGCCGCGGCTTTGACGGCCGCTGCAGCCGTGCCCCCGGCCTGCACCCCGCCACCCTGCTGAGACGTGAGGTCGGGCCCTCCCCGGATGACGCTGCTGTCCTGCGGAGCAGGCGGGCTGTCGTTGCCTTCCAGAGCTGGGGTGAGCTGCTTGGCAATCCCGCTGGCTTGCTGCTGCTGCTTGAGGTCCGGATGCACCTCGATGTAGTGCGCCTTGGGGCGCTGGTACAGGTTGTGCAGGGCCAGCACCACCTCAACCAGCTGGTCGGTGGGCACCTTCAACGCCTCCCACCACGGGGGGGTCTCGGGCAACGGAACCTGCATGTACGTGCGGCAAGGGGCCATGTTAAGGTAGTCACGCCATGCGTTATGGCGGAATGCTGGCTGAACCGGCTTCAAAGGACGTATAATTGGAACCGGGCTCGTGAAGCTAATTGAGTGCATGCGACATGCCGACTTTTCAATGCTCACCTTGAGCTTTCGCGCTGCCAGGTAAATGGCCCCCGCCGCTACCACGTGCCCCTTGAAGCGAACGCACAGCGTTGTTCTGTAGCTGCGAGGCCACGAGACATGAAAGACATCAGCGCCGTTGCATGACAGGCTTTTAATACCAACGAGTGGGGTCCATAGCATGCCAAGGGCGCAACGTGGAAGCGTAACCCCACCTGTCGTTTAGGATGTCCCATGTCAGCTGCTGCAGCTCCTCGCTGCCCTCCAGGCTGTGCACGAAGCTGTTCGCGTACTTGTGCGGGTGGATGCAGTGGATGATGAAGCCAAACGTTTTCAGGAGGATACGCTCGTAGGTGATGACCCTCTCCTTCATCTGATCGTACTCCTACAAGTGGACCAGAAGCGGGAGCGGTACCAGCGCCAACATCCACCGTCAGCAACTGCGCCACGGGGCGGGAGATCATGTGAGAAAAAGGAAAGCCAGCAGGACAGCGCCCAGAACCCGCAGCACGTAGGCGCGAGTCGCCCATCCATGGCTTGACGATGTACTGTGAGGGGCATGGATGCGTTGTCCTACTCGCACAGTTTCTGCACGTTCTTCCCCACCCCCAGCTCCTGCTGCAAGGCAGGGCGCATCTTCTTCGACTATTCCTCCCGCGTGTCCTTGTCAAATACCTTAGACTCACCCGTGTCTCAGGTATGAGCAGGGGGAGGGGCTTTCCCGGAGGGTAGTCTCGCCGCTTGTTGATCCGGTCAAACACCATGAGGATATCGCGCGTGCGCTTGTGACTCTCTTCTAGCTTGGTGGCTAGGAAGAGACAAGCGCACGCCATACGCTGCAACAGTCAAGGAACGGGGGAGAGTATCTCGGCAAACGAGGAGCCAGCAACACAGGATCCATCGCATGCGCGCTGCGGTACCACCAGTGCATCGACTAGATGCATGTGAGCCGTCCTGAGCACTGAAGTGTTATGGAGTAGCCAAGCAGGGCCCAGAGAGGTGATGGCAAAGCCTGGTGACCAGAGCCTCGAGTTTGTTCTCACCCGCACGTTGTGGTCCCGCATGCTCTTCCGGCAGTAAAAGCGCTGAAAGAGCACCTGACCCGTCGCCATGACTGCTTGGGGACATTTCAACAGGATGCCAGCCTCCTGGATAAGCTCGCAGCCGAAGATGCGGAGAGTGGTCTCGGTCTCCTCGTCTATGCCGTGCTTCCTAGACGGGCTGTCTGACAGCTCCTCATCCGTAAGGTAGAAGTTGTCAAGAGCGGTGTATATCATCCGGCGCGAGCCGGTGCCCTGGTGCAATAGCGGCGCCTCCTACCAACAGAGCAGGGCTGACACAAGAATGTTTGACAAGAGTAACATATATTTTGTATGTACAGCTCGGTGCAAGTCAACGCGCCTTCTTCGCTGGCTGGCAAGAGGTGCGGCCAGGGTGCGGCGCGCGACTGCCCCATGGATGCAATGCGCGCCAACCGCGAGAGGGGCCAGCATTGCTGATGGCATGCGTAGCAATAGCAATACAACCAGTAACGAAGGCCAGGAAGAAAGGCAGGGGATGAGAGCAACACGGCCAAGACAGCCTGTCCGGCCTTCCTGACATCAATCCTTTGGCAGCATAGCAAACGAGAAGGTAATCATTGACATGCAACAAGGCCTGCGGCACTCAGAGCATGCAAGTGCTGTGCTCGCGAAATGGATTCGATACCGCCGTTTGGCCAGCTGCGTTCCGTAGAAAGCCAGCCTTACGTAAAACTTTAAACAGAAAGACGATGTGCATCAAAGTGGTGCTGTTCGCGGCAGGAATTCGTAATGACCCAGGGGTCATGCAGTTGGATAGCTGCCAGGCGTTCCGTCCTTCTGGGCCCGGTCCAACTGCGCTGCGCAACCGTCGCAGTGCCGCCTTTCCTAGCTTCTGGCTGTTCCACAAGCCCTTACGATGGTTTTGCAGTTGCGCAGTGCGCTAGGCTCCTGCCAGGTTACATTGTAAGGGCGATGAAAACCGGTGGACCGACACCACTACCAACACTGCGTTGGTAACCTGGTAGAAGTTTGCTTACGGTCACGTGCCTGTGCACAATGCACCTTTTCTTGCGCCCAGCAAAAGGCATGCTTTCCTAGTGGCTCCCCTCCGAGGCATGATGCATGCCAGTAGGGCGCGACATACGTGCCCAGCGAACACTTTCATCTGCTTTCATTCAACAACTCCATTGACGCGCACCCCATACTTATACAAAGTTTACAGATATCATGTCTCTGTTTGTGCTGCTCCTCGCCGCTCTGCTCTCCGCGCCGGCGCTCGCGCAAGGGCCGCCTGCTGGGTCGCCCCCAGCGCAGCCTCCTCGTCGACCGCGCCGCAGCCCTGCGCCAGTGCGCCTCCGTCGCCTTCAGCTCAAGGGCTCGGAGGCCTTTCACGCGACATCATCATCGCCCCTGGCAGCGAGAACATCACCGCCGAGGCCCCCGGCACTGCACGGGCAGCTGCTGGTGAAGAGGCCCTCTTCCCCGTCTGCGACAACGGCCTTCCCCAGGTCCGCTGTCTGGTGGACCCCTGCGCCTTGACCACCTGCCTCGTGAATACGGTGTGCAAGAGCGACTACTGCGGCGGCTGCTTTGGCGTCTGCGTCGACCCGGCTACTGGCCTACCTGTCGGTGAGGTCGCCCCCGGCCCGACCAACGCCACGAACACCACCACTGCCACTGCCACAGCCAACGCCACCGCCGCGAACGAGACGGTCAGTGTCACCAACATCACCACAGCCGGAGGCGGCCGCAGGGAGCGTGGCCGTACGCAGACACGTGCTGGGGAGGTGTGCGTGGCCAGCCGGCAGCCGTGCAACTGCTCCAGCGACTGCTGCGGCACCAGCCTGTGTGTAAGCTACAACACAACGGCCGTGGCGGCGACAGGGGGCGAGGGCGGGGAAGGTGGTGTGGGAAGTGCGGGTGAGGGAGCTGAGGCAGAGCTGGAGGGCGTGCCCGCGGGGGTCCTGGTGGCCAACAGCAGCGCGCCAGGCGACGCGGCGGCGGTGTGCCTGACTCCGAGGGTGATCACTAGCGTGCAGCGCCGCCTCAACGTGTCTGACACGCCCATGAAGGGTAACCTTACTGCGTTTAACTGCTGACGGGGCCACGGTTTGGTTCATAGACGTGGGGCCATGTGCTCAATTGTAGTTCGCTTATGGGTGCGGGTTTGGCAGTGCTGACGCCGGCGAGCCACAGCTGCATGCGTAGGCGCCAAGTAGCCATGGACTCCACAGGCTGGAAGTCAGTTGGCAGGCTTTTTTTGCACGTACCGTACGCATCTGCGCTTATGAAACGACGCCAGCGTTGAACTGCAGCTGGCTACCGTAGGTGTTGAATTGGTGCTTGCAGCGGTAGTGTGGTGCGGACAGATTAGGGTGCTGCATTAAACGGTTTTTGCAAACTCGCAACCAGCTTAATGGGCCTCGAGCTGCAGTATGCAAACACTTTGCGTTGCAGTATCCTATCGACCGCTTCCTCGTCATGCGTACTTATACCAGCGTATCAGAAGCAGCCTTCCCATACGCACTCAGCAACATCAGCAGCTGTGTTTGGGCTTCCTCCACTCTTCACATACTGCTGCCGTGGTCCTGTGGCCAACCTACATGCAACCGGGTGCCGTTACGGACCGGTTGAGTCCAGTGTATCTTTGCATATCTCTTTCATGCGTCCACATACTAAGGCTTGAAACCCGCAGACACAAGGCATGTCCACTAAGACATGGACATGGTACGAGTTGCTGCATGTCGTACACAGGACACGTTCGAGCAAGCACTACTTTCAACTACGATCCGTCGTCACATAGCCAAAACGACATATCTTCGCACGCGGTGCTCCCATAGATTGCATGCACACCGCTACTGCAGGTGACCGGGCGGCTACACTCTTGCGCCCCTGCAGCTGGCGCTTGAAGATACACACGTGTGCGAGATGCCAACATCAAAGTAGGCATGTAAGCATGCTCCAATGGGGTACACGTGTCACCAATATGCTTATAATACAAAGCTACAAACGTATAGCGCATGTCTTGTTTCAAGGTAGTTTCGCAGCCCGAGCTTGTGCTGCCGTCGCGAGCCATCGACAACGGTACCACTCAAACGTGCGTGAAGTGACAAATGTAACGGCGCTGCGTCACAGCCTGTCTACCCAGCTCGATCGTACCCATAGGCCCAGTCGCACACCGCACTCGCCACGCCCTCACGTGCACTTGCCCTGCACGCTGGCGGGGCACATGACCATCTTGCTGCAGCGCTGCTGCATCTCGGGCCACGTCTCCTTGAACACCTGGAAGATGTTCTTGCAGATCTCTGTCACCAGGTGCTCCGGCAGCGTGGCCAGCGTGTCCTGCAACACATCCCAACCGCAACAGCTCCGTCAACGACCGCTTGGGCTCTTGGCTGAAGGCTTGGACAAAGGCCCACGCGCGTCACTTGGCAATGTGGCATACATGCACTTGGCTTTTTTGTGACCGTTACGCACGAGCGTCAACAGGGCATATGTCGTGCGAGGTACGACTCTGCGGTCACCGCCAGGAATTCGCGTATGCGGCAAGTGGGCCCCACCTGCAGACCCTGCATGTCCTTGGCGCCGTACAGCGTGGCCTTGACCGCCGCCACCATCTTCTCGCACACGGTGCCCGGCACCACGTGCTGCATGGCCTCGTCGATGCGCTCCTTGAGGCGGTCCTTGAGGCTGGCGATCACCTCCTCCTGCAGCCGCAGCTTGGCCTGCTGGTCCAGGATTACCCGCTGCTGGCTCGACACCTGCGCACGGGGGCGGCGGGAGTATATGTACCAGTCTAATACCGGGAGTATAGTTACAGCGCAGCTAGCAGTGCCAGAGAACCCACAGCAGCATCAGAGAATCGCACATGCGTGCTGCATCGCCGACGAGAACCTTCTCCGGTCAAACCGACAACTACTAACGCTGACACTGCGCCAAACGACGGGCGCGGCGTGTAGCGTCCGCCGTGTAGCGTGACTGCAGATGCGGCTCTGGGGTGCTAGGGCACGTAGCCGCATCCGAAACCTTCTGCTGAGCTATAAGTATACCGCTAATTAAGTAAGCAACAGCCGAGGATAGCCCCCGCCATTGCCCACCTGCGCTTGGCTGTTGACCAGGGCCGCGCGCGTGGCGTCCAGCTGCGCCGCCTGCTGCGCGGCGTGCTGCTGCAGCGCCGTGATGGTGCCGCTCTGCGCGTGCACCGTGCCCTGCAGGCTGCTGTTGGCGTTCACCAGCTCCGCGTTGCGCACCTCCAGCGCCTGCACGTGTTGTCAGCCACGTTGCACCAAGCAACGAAAGGGGAACATGGATCATGCCGAAACAAAACGGCTGCTGATTGATGGTTCGCAAGTGCACACCCGCACATCGAAATATGGTACAGTCCTGCCAGCACCTGCCGTCTGTGGTTGCGGTCAATGTGAGCCACTGGCCCATGCGTTCAGTGGCTGTTGTTCTGTGCAGGTAGCGGCAGCCCGGGCCAATGTCGCTGGCCCACGTTCCCGCATACCTTGAGTGCCGCCACCTGGGCTGTCAGCATGTCCACGGCCGCCTGGAGGGCGTTCTGCTCCTGCTTCTTGCGCTGCCTGGGGGCGGCACAGAATAAATCAGTACGGCAATGGTACCGTATGTTTTCAACATGCAACACGATGGCCGCATAGCCCGAATCCGGGGCCCAGTCCTGGGCGTTGCCTACGTCTACATTACACGTCGGTCACACAGTGTACCATGCAGAGCAAGCAGCAACAGGCGAAAGACGTTGCGGCAGTAAAAGCGCGCACCTGTACTTCTGTTGCGCGACTCGGTTCATCTCCATTTGCTCCGCGTTGCGTTGGCGGCGGCTCTTCCTCACCCCGCTGCCGGCCCCACTGCCGCCCTTGTTGCCCCCCTTGCCGGAACGCGTGTTGCCGCTTACGCCGCTGCGAGCGCCCCCCGGCTGCTGCTCCTGCCCCGGCCCGTGGTGTTCGCCGTCGGAGCCATCGCTGTCGCTGCCGGAGCTGGGCCTGCACCAAGAGAAAGGGTTGTATTGAACAGCAGCTACCCATTGCAGCAAAAGCCAACACACTGCGGATGACGACAAGGGCTATGTACGCAGTATGTAAAACTCACGCGCTTGTCGTCGCGTACGAGCTGCACAGCTCAGCAGGTTGCCCCCCCTCACACAACGCACGCACTAGCAGGCGTCAAGATCTTGACCGTCCCGTGTCGTTGTTCAACATACCCGTAAACTCACCAGTTAGGAGCGCGGGTGTGCTCAGACTCAGCTGCTCCGCTGGGGGTGAGGCTTGGCCGACCTGCAGTGGCAGGCAGGTGCCGTGTGGGATGCATACATCGCCCACGGCGACAGCCAGCACCGTCCAGATAGTGTCGTCGCCGTACCTTCTTGCACTTGTGGCTCAGCCTTATACTGCTCAGCTGCAGGCCCCAACGTCGTAACAGTGACTGCAGGCTGGAACGACGCTGGCGGGAGTCCTAACTGCAGTGGAATCTCGTCTGTGAAGAGGCCCGCAAGCTCGTCGAAATCCAGCAAGTTGTCGCCCTCTTCGTTTCGTAAGATGTCAAACATCGTCGAGTCAAAGCGCTGTAGGTTTGAGGGGTCGGCCATTGTGCTTGGCTGTTTGGGTTCAGTAAGCCTTCCCGTTGTGTTGCTAGCAATGCTGACGTGAATAATAGAGGTTGGGTAGTAGTGGCGTACAAATAAAGCTGACGCCTGGGTTTCTGGATGTGCGCTTGTCCGGTTGTCCAGCCCGTCGATCGATGACGCACAGGAATTGACGTTGACGCTGATGTGCTGCCTAGATTGCAAAGGCAATTGAGCACAAGTGCATACCAAGCACGCTGAATCGAGGGCCCTCCCGCCGATGCACTCCCCAATCTTGAAATTACGTTGCGCAACCCATGGGTCACCTAACAACCAGCAAAGCAGACTGCTTCAGCAGGCGAATCACTTTCATATGTCCATTGTGTTTCCTTACACGTTGCTGGTAAGCGTCGCTTCTGGAACTTGCCCCTTCCGCAGAGTGCTGAAAGGCCAGGTTATGCAGGGGTTAGCCGCCCTTCGGTTCGCTTGGCAAAGATGCCAAGGGGCCCACGCATAGTATAATATCTTCAGATTCTTACCGTTTCTAATACAGTGCAGGAACTGGCCGTCTGGTCAACCCGAAGCCCTGGGCTTCAGGGATGTTGCGCGCAGCTGCTCAACGCTTGACCAGTCCATGCCCGCCGCTTTGTGCGCACAAATGCCCTGATAACAACGCATAATTGAGTTTAAGCGCCACCATGTTAACTTTGGAGCCAAACTGTATGCGCCTTGGCTGCCCTACCCGCCTTGCTGGCCGAGCCTCGCCGCTTTACATGGGACACCCCTACACGGTGCCGTGTTGCCCATACGCATCTAACCAAGTTGACACTGGACAACGCCCCACGCCCTAACACGACCCACTTGCCCTACTTCGGCAACCGCTGCCGTCACATGCCGAGCTGCGTGTGTCTACCGAAAGCATTGTCCCAATACCTAAGTCTGCTCATTGCTCACATGCGGATTGTGGCTGGAGTCGGGCGGCTGAAGAGGGTTGCCGGCTTGAACGACAGCCCCTCCGCCACGCGCGGGTCAGCGGGCGGCACTGTCCATGAGTTCAGGATTGGGTTGTACACGCCGTGCCGCACGGGCGTGGACGTGCGCGCCATGCTTTGCCCGCTGACGCCCAGCCGCTTCTCCACAAGCGCCTCCTGCTCCCGGTACTTGGGGTCCTTTGGGGGCACCACCCATTCATGGGTAAGTGGGTTGTACGACCCGAAGCTTGGTCCCGCTACCGTCTTGCTGCTGCTGGAGGTGCGGGCGCCGCCGTGTTGTGCGCTGGTGGGCCGTGCTGGATGGCTCCGTGCAGCAGCAGCAGCAGCGGCCACGAGGGCAGCGGTAGGGGGCCCAGGGCTGACGGGCTGCATGGCTGGCGCTTCGGCGCTGTGAAGAGTCGACTCGGGCGGCGGCGGTGCTGTCTTAGGCGGCGCGTGTGGGGCTGGAGAAGCAACAGGCTTGGGTGAGCCCCTGCACAGGCATTCAAGCATCAGACGTAAGCGGTGTTGCCTTGTACGGCAAGGTGAGGTGGTGAATGGCAAGGGAAAGAATACCAGCAACACAACGAGCTCGGCCATGCTATCCACCTACGTGATGGGATCCACCGCCGACTCCATCGGCAGGCGCCGCATGCCGTTCCCCAGCCCGTGCGCGCGCTGAAACTCCTTCTGCTTGCGCGCCATGTAGTCGGGCTCCGGAGAGGCTAGGAACTCGTGGGTGACGGGGTTGTAGCACCCTCGGGACACCTGGTAGACGCACAGGTGGTCCACTGGTAAGGTGCAATCCATATGCAGTGCTGGCCTGTGCCTCAAAGCCATAGCAGCTCAGGAACACGAGGCAGGGTGCTGGCGCGGATCCGTTGTAGGTTGCTGCTGCAATCCTCTTCGCTGGTATCTACTGTACATACACGTGCTAAAGTGTACCTGCAGGAACTTGTGCTCCAGCGGCGTGACGCTGCGCTCGTGGTGGGTGGGCTGCTGCGGGGCAGTGGCCGGGCTGCCCTGTTGGCACTGCGCCTGCTGCCGCTGTTGCTCACGGGCGGCGTGGATAGCGGCGTACCCCCGGGCGTGCGGCGCGCTGTGTGGGACAAAAAGACACAGGGGTACAGCAAGCGTTTGTAGGAATGCTCGCCACGTCGTGTGCGCATTCGTAACCCACAGATTACGCAAACAAGATGTATTGCCAGGGTGGACGCCGCACCGGCAGAGCATGGGCCTGACCCCCGCACCTTCCCGGTCTGTCCATGCGCTCCATCCGCCGGGCCTCCGGGCTGAAGGGCTGCTCGCCTGCCGGTGGAACGCGGTAGGAGTGCACCACAGGGTCGTAGACCCCCCGCCCCTCATGCAGCGCGCTCCTGCCGCGCCCACGGTCTACAATGTTACCCTGTTCAAAGGTGGTCAGGATGCTCCCGGGAGGCTGCGAGGGGCAGGAGTGGGGCCATGTGCACGTGTTAGGACCAGGTCGCGGAGCAAGTGGCACCAGGGGCACTCCCGTTCCTCGGAGACCACCACGGCAATGGCTTTTGGATCCCCATGTGCACGACACCCCGCCTCCCTGGAGAGCAGCTTCGAGTGTGGCAGTGTGACGCCATGCAGGAGGAGCCAGTACCAGCATCACGCACAACTGAAATGTCACAAGGCGGCTCCCCACGCACCGCATTGTGGTGGTACGGGTTCTGCGCTAGGCGCCGGTAAGAGCTGGCCCTGCGCTCGAAGGCCTGCGTGTCACGCTCGTGCTGAACGTCCAGGTTCTCCGCATTCTTGGCGCTTGGTTTGAACGGCCGGTGGAGGACACTAAGAGGCTTGGAGGGCTGCAATTGTAATTGGGAGCACATCACATAGGAGATCAGGGGTCAGGTGGTATGCAGCTACCATGGCTTGGCGAAAGTAGGTGAAGTGAAGGACAAGTAGGTGAAGGGGGGTGATGGGAGCAGCTGTTGTGCGAGTGCGGCGTAGGCCGGGGCAAGGCAAAGGCTTGCTGTAGAGCCCTGGCCACCAAACTCAAGCCCAAGAATGGTGTTGATGAGCTTCGACTATATGGATGCGGTTTCGGTCAGCTACTGCATGCAACGCACCAGTGGGGTGCCCTCCACGAAGTTTCGACTCTGGCGGAGCCGTGCCGCAGCACCAGCCGGCCCGTAAGCCTCTGTCGATTGGCGAGAAGGCGCATACGGGCTACTACCCTTACTTCCTGCCTGCCACGCCTCCACGTACGAAGAGTACACAGGCGCGTCCGCCACTGAGGCAGCCATCGTCCCGGTGTGTGAGAAGTAGCTTACAGGATGGGCTAGGGCCAGCCGGTTCTAGTTTACTTTAATTGCATAAAGGATGTATGTAGCATAATTACAGCCTGCAATATCAACCGGCTGCAGCAACGGGTTGTTGCGACGGTCAACGCTGAAAGCAGACTGGCCGGGACTGCAACGGTGATAGTGGTAGTCAACAAGAACACTAACACGCAGTGTAGACTGTTAAGTAATTCAGGTTTTTAGGGGAGTCCGTCCCCGGGGGCGCCAAGGTCGGTTTATACGGCAGTTGCATGACAACACCAGAAGGAGGACAGGCGACAGGGGCTGGCAGGACGCCTTTACCTCCAATTGACTATCCATAGTTGGGGGATATCTTGACTGTCGTGAACGGCTGTGGCGGGGGCCGGTTCTCGGTTCCGCATAATCAGAATAGACAAGGGCGACCTGCCACAGTCGCTGGGGTGCAGGGGATTGCCATGCGCAAAGCGAGTCGCCTGCAGGCACTCGCTCTGGCAGCTGATGGTGGAGGCGTTGCTTGGACAACTCCGTTGATGCGTCGGATGCACTCCGTGTCCGCTCCGGCCCTTGGCGCGTGCGCAGCATCACCAACATTACAGCACGCTCATCAGCAAACTGATGGCGGGCCCTCGTGGCGGAGTAAATTCGCGGCTGCTGGGGCGGCAGCTGCCGTTGGCCTAGCTGCTGCCTTGGCCAGCGGCAGCCTGGTCGTCCATGGTGACGCGTCCAGGGCAGCTCCAACGTCAACTGGGCCCGCGACTGGCGAGCAGCTTGCCCAACTGCACGAGTGGCTCGCCGCTCAGGGTGCAGATGTGTCGCGGGTGCAAGTCCGCGCGAGCCAGGCAGGTTGGCGGCACCTGACACGTGCCGGGCGTACGACCCTCGTGGAAACACACCGCACTGCCGTGTTGGGTCCGAAGGGGTGCATATTAGACGCTTCCCAACCCAGATGCATAATGGCCAACAGCTGTGCTGCTGGACCCAAAGGTGACTTGTCTTGACGGTGTTTCCGGTTGGCCCTGCAGGCGGGCCCAGGAGCTGGTCTGGGCCTCTACTCCGCCGTGAGTGCCTGCGGCCCTAAGAACGGGGCCTCCTGGTGGTCATGGCTTTGGCCTCGCGCAAATGGCCACAGAAGCTCCGGGCACACTGGTGGTGGGGGCGCTGCCAGCGCCAGCAGCAAGGGCGTCACTGCGGGTGCTGCAGCCGCTGCTGCGTCTCACACGCTAGCCACCTTCCCACTGTCCAGCGCCATCACGGTGCGCACGGCGTGCAGTGACCCCGTGCTGGGGCAGCAGTTCAGGTGGGAGGGGGCGTTGCCCCAGGTTGCAAGGGGCGGTGGTAGGGAGAAGCGCGGGACAGGCAGTCCAGGGATTTCGCGTCTGCCGGTTTGACCATTGAGACAGTCTACATGCATGCCCTTTCGTGGCACCTGCACTTGTGGAATTGAGCTGAAACTTGGAAGGCCCTTGCACATCCACTGCCGCGCATGTTCAGCTGTACGACGCTGTTGCCCCATGCAGCTGGATGCTGGAGAAGCAGCTGCTTGACGAGCGCAGCGCAGTCATGGTGTTCCTGCTGCTGGAGCGCCTGCGGGCCGAGGCGGGGCAGGCCACGTCGCGCTGGGCACCGTGGATCCGCTGCCTTCCTTCCAGGTGGGAGTGACGGCAAGGGGACCGTGCGAATGGCGGGAAAGAGCGCCGATCGGACCCAGTCGGTGGAGTAGGCAGGGAGGTGGGGGCAGGCGGCGTAGGCTGCTGTAGTCTCTACGGTACGATGCCACGCCCCTACTTCAGTCATCTGCAGGCGTGGGCCTTGAGCCCCTTCTATTGGCCTAATCCCACGCAGTCCACCTACCGTGACAACCTGCTGGGCATCAACTTGAACCGTTTCCTCCTCCTGCCGTACGGCGCCTTGCACCTTGCCCAACAGTATTGACACGCCGCTGGCGTACTCTGACGCCGAGCTGTCGGAGCTGCGCGGCACGGCTCTGCACCGCGCCACGGCCGCGCTGGGCCGCCGCGTGCGGGACACGTGGGCGCGGCTGGAGGCGCCGCTGGCGGGCCTGGCGCGAGACCTGGGGCTGCGGCGGCCCACCATGGAGGACTGGGTATGGGCGTACGGCGTGTTCTGGAGCAGGGGCCAGAGCCTGCCTGTGCCGCAGTCCGGGTCGGGTAAGAATGGGCGGGGACGTGGGCGGGGCGAAGGGTTGCCGGGAGGCTGCAGGCCTCTGGGTAGGTTCGTTCGTGCCAAGAACGCCGACACTGCATGTGGATTCTCTTTTGATTGGACCAGGAGCATGTTCCACCCAGCAGCGCATCCGCACGACTGTTGCACTACCATGCTGCCACGACCGAGCGGCAACTCTGCTTGTGCCACTTGGCCCCAGCCTCCCAGGCTCTGGCCCGCCACTCCTCGGGCCGTGGCGAGTCCGTGCCCATCACCATCCTGGAGGGCCTGGTGCCAGGGCTGGACTTCGCCAACCACCGCGTCAGCCCCGGCCCGCAGTGCTGGTGGGAGGTGGTGGTCCCGGAGCGGCAGCAACCTGCAGAGGGTGAGCCCATTTGGGTGTTCAGGCCCAGGCAGGCCCGTGTTGCTGCAGTGAGCGGGCCGCTCACACCTTCACATGTGTGGTGTGTTCATCTAGTCACTGCGCGGGTCGTCGCAGTGGCTAGGTTGTATGGGTGTTGTACACCATCGCAGATATTGTATGGCGGTTGACGCGCTGTGGCGGCTGCGGGTGTGTCGTGACGGGCTCTTGTTGCTTGTTGGGGCTGCGCAGGCTCCTCCCCCGCCGCGTCGGCGCCCGGGCCCGGCACGGAGGTGCGGCTGCAGCTGCACGGCGGCGCCAGCGTGACCCGTGGGTCCGAGCTCTTCATCTCGTACGGCGACAAGTCCAACGAGGAGCTGCTCATGCTGCACGGCTTCGCGCTGCCCGCCAACCCGCACGACCGCCTCATGCTGCACTGCCCGCTGCCGCCGCAGGTGGGAACGGGAGAGAGCGCTGCTATGCGCTTGCGGAGGTTGCAGGATCGTGACCGACGGACGGACGGGTTGTGTAATTGAACCTACCTTATGTGGGCGGCTCGCTCATTGTCCTGCGTATTCAGTGCGCTTATTCTCTGGCTCACTTCTGCCCCCTGCCCTGCGTGCCTGTCCTGTGGCACTCCCGCAGGCTGAGTGGGACGACGTCATGTACGCACGCATGGAGCTGCTGCAGGTGCGCCGGGTGGTGCCCTACCACTACTGGCAAAGGCCCTTTCCTTCCTCCTCTGTGCTGGCAGCGTGTGCCCGCGCTTCATGGGGGCAGAAAGGGGCGTGCCAGGAAGGAGGCAGGGGAATGTGTCTTTCTACAAAGACCTTGTAAGCTGACATGCCAAACCATTCCCTAGATGTGCAATTCAGCTGATTATTGGGTGCATTCGCCGCACTGCATGCCCGCTTCCATAATCTTGCCCCATGTTTCCCCGCAGGCCTACGGACTCCGACCGCAGTTCTTCCTGCCGCACCCCGACCAGGTGGCGGCGGAAGGGGAGGAGGCAGCCGGCAGCAAAGCCAAGTCAACGGCCGCAAAGAGCAAGCGCTCAGGTAAGGCCCACAAAAAAGCCTTCATACCCTCTTTGCCCCATACCTCCTCAGTCCCGCATGCAACACTTGGCATGTTGAGCTTCGCTATCACGCCCGCGCGGCACAACCCAAAAGCACCGCTGTAGCTGATGCGGCTTGTGCGATGCCAAAAATTGATTGGGTCCCTCCCGTGCAGAGCCCGAGTCCTCCCCTCCCGCGCCCTCCGAGGCCTCCCACGTCGACGCACCCCCGCTGCTGCTCCCCGGCGACGTGCTGGACACCCTGGAGGTGTTCGTGCTCAACTTCCAGGAGCTGGCCGTGCGGAGCAAGGCGCTGCAGGTGCGGGGCTGGATGGGGTGAGATTGGGGTGTGTGAGAGGGCTTCTAAGCCGGCTGGCGCCACCTACGGTGTCCTGCCCCTTCGTCTACTGCAGTGTGCCCAGGGAACAGAGCTGCTTAGGTGTGAGGTGTGTGATCTGTTGTACGGGTGCGTCGTCAAAGGTTCCCGACTACGTGCAGCGAGTGGGGCTGGGGGGAGGGACCCGAGCAAGGGCTGGCGCGAACGTAATGGGCCGATAAGCCACATGCGGCTCTGACCCGCGGACCCGTTTGCGCTGAACACTGCGACAGCAACAATGATTCGTCACGTACGCCTGCTCCGTTGCCGCAGACCAAGATGGACGAGCGGAGGGCGGCGAGGGCTGCAGGTAAGAAGCTGTTCAGAAGCTGAGCAGTAGCTGTGCCACCCTTATATTTGCAACTCAGCCTGTGCGTCCACATGACACGCCAAGACACGGTCTCCACCACCCTGTCTGAGCACGGTCCGTGTACCCTGCCTCGCAGGCTCCCCCCTGCCCGCACCCTCGCAACACTCCCCCGTGCTGGACGTGCCCGCGCTGCGGCGGCGCATGGGCGCCATGAGCGCCCCCGAGCTGCGCCACCACCTGCACACCATGGGCCTGCGCATGGCCACACTCACCACCTTCATCAGGTACGACGGCCGCCTTGCCGTACCGCGCGGCAACTATGCTGTGCAGCAAGGGTGCCATACAGCACAGCACCCAGTCAATGCGCGGGCAGGCTCCACCCTGGCGTCCCAGCAGCGAGGCCATGAATCCCAGGTTGGCAGTGACGTTTGTCGGCCTGCAACCCGCTGGTGTGTAGCGGGTGCGGTGCGGGATGCAGGCAACTGTAGCCTGAGACAGGTACATGCCAGTAAACCCGCTGGTGTGTTTGCTCACATCGCTGCTCCTCCGCCTTCTATTAACCCCCCAGGCTGCTGGAGATCAAGGTGGTGGAGCTAGAAGGCGAGGAGGGCACGGGGCCGCTGGAGCAGGACGAGCAGCTGCTGGCGCAGCTAGACGCACAGGACGCAGCGGCAAGCAGCAGCAGCAGCAGCAGTGGGAGCAGCCAGGGAAGCGGGGCGTCCGAGGCCGCGGAGGACGTGCGGCGGCGGAGGCTGCGCGCGGCCGTGGTGTACCGGGCAGGGCAGAAGCGGCTGGCGCGGGCGTGGCTGGTGCGGGCCAAGGGGGAGCTGACGCGGCTGCTGGCGCTGATGCGGGAGATGCAGGGCAGGCAGGAGGCGATGGACAGGGCGGCAGGGGCGGGCAGTAGTGCCGCCCAGGCGTAAAGCGTGGGGAAGGTGTGCAGTGTGCTCTGCAGGTGTTGGCAGCAGTGTCCACGGGCAGGATGGGCGAAGTACTGGGCGCCGACGAAGGCGTTGCTGGAGGCAAGCACTGGGGCGATACCATGCTCGGCACCACGGTTGGCTTAGCACCTGGGAAAGGGTAGCGTGGCGGTAGCCCAACGCCTATGTACTGCGTTGGATTGCGTTACAGTTGCGCGCCAACTACATGGTGTGTGGCTTCCTGCCTAAATCGTGAGCCACCAGGCGGCGGCTGCCTGTGTGCATGGCGCTCTTCACGCGTGTCACGGTTGAGGCCTTGTATTTGCCACAAGCTACAAGCAGTCTTTCCCGACCCCTGTGCAATCGTGGGATTGACGCCGTTAAGCTTATCTGTGCGGTTGTCTTGTGCGATGGAGTATACTGATGTTGGGTGTAAGGGACCTACCGTGTGGGGCTCCCCTGGTAGCATTTGCAACTGCACTGCCAACTGCACTGCCAACTGCACTGCCAACCGTCGTGACAAGGCGACGGTTAGCCTGTGCACACTCGAGGCGCAGCGAGAGACGCTACTCCCAGGCGGTGCGGCTGCTACGAACGGGATACTGTACTTGTTGGCGGGGTGCAAGGGTGATTTGGGGATGCTGAGTGCCTGCTGCGTCTTGGGGTACCTTGGGACAGGCGAACGGTGGTGCTGGCGGCACGGCGGGGGGTGCAGGGTATTGGTGTTGCAGTCGCTGGTGTCAAGGGGTGCTCCACTGGGCAGGGGCGCGTGTCGTGCCTGTTGCAGTGTCCTGAAGGCACTGTGAGGCGCTCCGAGCGGGGAATCGGAGGGCACTGCATGGTAAGGCGACGAGTGCGGAAGCCAGACACGGGCGGAGCGCCTGTACGACGTCCCAGCGCTGACGTCAAACGGGAAGGGCGCCCTCCTGGATTGCGTGCGTGTCGAGACACACCAAAGGTTGTGTTGGTGCTGGAAGGGCATTGCGCGCTGCAGTGCTACTCCGCATGGTGCCGCATGCCGTGGGGCTGTACAAGGCGCCCATGGCTGCAGAAAGTCTGGTGGCAGCATGCTACTCGTTTTATACTGGCACGTGCTGTACGACTGGGCAGGGGAGTTCACGTGAATATGCCGCCCGTGCAGTTTGTTACACCGCCAGCTCATGGTGTACGGGACAGCCGCCGCCGTATGTTCTACGGGACAGTATGTGCCTGTTGCCGCGTTTGACGACGAACACGTGCCAGGTCCTGATGTCCTAAGCACGCACGCGGTTGTTCCGGAATAGTTGGGAGCAGGGGAGCTCCCCTGCATGGGAACACAGCCGTTGTTGACATCGTCACGGAACAAGTAGTCCTGCCCTGTGTCGTCCTATGGCAGCTGTATTGCCCTCAAGTGTACTCTGAGCTGGATGGGTACGATGGCGGCTGAGCTGGGCTCAGTAATGCAGCTGAGGCAGCCAAAGGCCGCAGGCACGCCCAGGCCAGGGCACGCCTTCAGTACGGAAAACTGGAAACGTTTTGGAGGGAAAGTGGGCATCCAGGGCCATTCGAACAGTGAAGCCTAACTAGAAGAAAGTAACTTTGTACGCGACATACGGCGTAGGAAGGCAATAGAAATGCAGAAGAGCGCGGAAGCAGACGACCGTGTCCTTATTGTGCACGGTGCGCATGAATGCAACACACGTAACTATCTTTTTTTTGCTTACGAATATGAATTGTCAAACAATTCAGCCGATGGGTGCGAAGGGCGACACCTGTAGGACAGAGACACATGGCCTTTCACAAAATCGTTCCCGGGGCACCCGCAGGCGTCGAGCGAGGAAAACCTACTCAGCTGAAGAGCTTCACACTACCAGATCCTCGCAATGGTGCGGCAACGCGGGCGCCTTGCTTGTCACCTGCCACACTCCGCATCCAACACGCCTGCCGGCGCCAACTGAAAAGGCCCCAAGCCCTAGGAAGAGCACTAGCTCTCTCGAAGCCCGGTGGCTAGCCTGGCCGTACCCATTAGCCTGGAAAAGCGTCAAGCGCTGGACTTAATGCATTTTGGCGTGGCTTGCAGGCAGGCCGCAGGCCTACCTGTTGACACCAAAGGGAGTCCTCCAGGAGGTGAACCGCTTCAAGCAGCAGCACAGCGCATGGCTGACAGCCGACAAGCTCATGGCAGGTGAGTCTCTGGGGGAGGAAGCAATGTGGAGCACCTACACGTGTATACATTACCGTTTGCTGAGGTAGGTGGTTGCCCTAAGCCGCATGCCTGGTTCAAGAGCTGTGTCTCTGTGCCCAGAACAACAGGGGGACAGCGGACCGTTTATAAGCTGCGCTGAAGACACGTGCAACGTGACCAGTAAACATGTCTCGTTTTGCCGCATGGCCGAAGCCTTTGCAGGCCTCGGGCCCTTTCGAGACCGAGGCACGGCATCTGCGGCAAGCGCATGCACCGTTGGGCTTGCACCGTCGAAGGCACGGCCAACACCCTCCCTATTGCGCTCGCCAGAGCACTCCACACCAATGCTCCCAGCCCACCAAGTGGCACCAGGTGCCAGCGCCTCCCTTGCAGTGACGCACACCACACTCCTCCCTGCTTGCCCCTTCCCCTACCCTGCTGTACCCGACAAATTGTTTTCACCCCATTCCAGATGGTGGCATGTTCCTGGCCAGCCCCGTGGATCCCCTGCTGGTGCTGCTTCCCATCCTGGACCGCGCCAGGGACAAGGTGAGAAGCCATGTGGGGCTGGCGTAAGGGGAGGGGAGCCCACTCGGGCGGAGTGGCGTTAGGCTGGTTGGCTGGTGGAAGGGCAGGGCGGCCAACCCGTGTTGAGGTACACACGGGGGCATCATGAGGGTGCACACGGCAGACGGGTTGTCCTGGCTGAGGGACACGGCCTTGCCTAAGCCCTGAGAAAAGAAGGAGAGGTGTAACAGTGGTGTTGACATTTGCCACTTGTTGCGCAACACGATAGGCATTCCCTTTTTGACACTGGGGTTGGCATGCACCCAGTGGCAACCTGGGCCATGCCACGTGCACTGACCGTACGACCCCTTGCCCACGTGGCGTGCAGAGTGCGGACTGCCCGGCCGGCAAGTTCAAAGCGTTGGACGAGATCCTGTACGACCAGTCCGTACCTGGGCTGGCAGAACTCGTGCCGTACTGCAACGGTACGGAAGAGGCAGGAACTGACGCGGACGCAGGGAGGGCTGGTGCAGACACGTCACGGCCCGCATCGCCGCCAGCTGCCAGGACTGGGGGCCCGGCGACAGCCGCTGCGGAGGGTGGAACGCTGGAGCCCACGCCGGTTCCCGAGCGGAGAGAAAGCCAGGGGGAGGGAGCGCAAGCGGAAGACGGTGCAGCATCGCAGGGCGTGGGTGCTACCGCTGTTGCTGGGTGCGCTGCGGCCGTGCCCTCCCTGGCGTCCCTACGGCAACAGCTGGCGTGCGTGTGCGATGTGCGGCGGATAGACGACGACTGCTGCTACTATCGCCTCAATGACCAGCGGGTGGGTGGGTGGCTGGCTGGCTGGCGCTTGGTACAGGCTGTACGTACCGTACGTCGTTCCCCAATGACAACGGCTACTGGCCAGCCTTGTGTGCAGCCCACACACCCTCTAATCCATCCTGGCTCCACAACCCTGTAAGCGTGCGCGGGTGCTGTGTCCCGTGGGGCCTCGATACCACTCGCAAAATGACGACGCGAGGTGAAGCATACCCGTAGAGGCCTGGTTCGGTAAACAACCCGTGGTGCGCAGGAGCGCCAGCCATGCAGAGTACGCAAGTCGGGCCGCACCCACACATGTGCTAAACAAGCCCCTCGACTACTTCCTGGCACATGTCCTCCTCAGGCCCTGGCGTGGCTTAGCTGCAAACTGCGGCAGGTGCAGGCGGCGCTGGCGCCCCAGGTGGCGGGCATGGAGGCGGGCGCCGCCCTGTCGTACGCCCTGGGCTTCCTGTCGGAGTACCTGGGCGACCCGTGGGTCAGCCGCCTGGCGGAGCGCGTCGGAACCAGCGTGGCGGCAGCGGCGGGCGCCAGCGCCGGCAGCGGGAGCAAGCCCGTGGTCGCTGCAACTGGTGCGTTGGGTTGCAGCGTGCACGAGTACAAGTGGTCATAGAGCTCGTACTTTAAGGGCATCTTCGAGGGCGAGGGCGTTCCGCTGCTTCAGCAGCCCTTTCTCCGCTTTTCATGTGTAGCCACATACGCAGGTCGTGGCAGGTGGCGGGAGGCAACACAGCTCCTCGCAATAATACCCCGAACGGCTGATTGACGGACTGACTGGCTAACGGACACCTGCATGTCCCCTGCCCCGGCCAGGCGGCGAGGACGCAGCTCCGCGGCCCGGGCCCGCCCCCGAGGCCCCTCCGCCGGAGAAGAAGCAGAAGCTGGGGCACCCGCAGCAGCAGCGCGCGGCGGAGGCCAAGCAGGCGGCCATGGCCAAGCAGGCCGCCGGCACCAAGAAGATCACAGGCTTCTTCATGAAGGGGGCAGCAGCCAAGCCCAAATAAAACTGCCACTATGCAGTGCATGTGCGGCAGTGGGCTGCGCTGGCCTTGTGTGCGGGTCGCGTGTGCTGGTTTGGTGGAGCCACGTGGGGTGAAGGAGGGCATGTGGAGTAGGGGCGGGCGGCTGTCTGGTTGCGAACGCTGATGGTCGAGCATGGAGTTTTTGAATGCGTAAGCGCATTTTTTTGCTTGTCGTTGGCCTTTTGCTGCGCTCTGCGACATGCTATTCATATGCAAGAGGTGGTGCTGTTGTTGATGCCTGCATGGATGGGTGCGTGCACCAGGCGTACAGGACCGGACAGAGTCTCTGCCGGACAGTGCCAAAGCGCCTAACGCGTTACGTTGCGTAACTGTGTACGGCACACCGTCCACACACCTCCTGCTCCAGACAGGAGCGTTTCTGGCAAATCGGGTTAATTTATCGCGGCCCCTACTGAAGTAACCCCAGAACCCTACCATGACCAGGAGCTTTGCGGTAAGCAGTAGCGCAGGTCAACAGCGTTGCAACTAACGCCCAGCAGCAGTCAGTCCACCATACTCAACACCGACGCCATGCATGGGCGCCGAGACCACATCACACCAAATGGTGCAAACCAGAGGGCCCCTCCCCTTGATCATAGTAACAGTCTCCAAGGCAAACTGCCCTATGGAACCGGGTAAGGCAGTTGGTCTTTGATCCCGGCGCACCAGTGAAATTCGTTGTATCCACATGCTTTCGGCGTACAACACCAGCCTCGAACGGGAACCATGCTCGGATAAAAACAGGCAAACTGCCATACGAAGCCGGTTTAGGCAGTTGGTCTCTGATCCCGGCGCACCAGTGAAATTCGTTGTATCCACATGCTTTCGGCGTGCAACACCAGCCTCAATCGTAATCATGCTCGGCCAATCACAGCTGCACCCACCCGGCCGTCGCTCAGGCACGGCCTGTACCACGTACGCACCCACAGCGTTGACCCGCGGCCATGGTTATAAAGTCGACGAGCAAGCCCGAGCCTAACGATCAATGTCCATGTAGATCAGACAGGCAACCGCGTCAGCACAGCATCCAGCCATAGGACGCATCACTTATGTTTGTGACGGCCCCCCAGCACAGGAGGACACGCAGCGGTCAGCTGCTTCGCGGCGTGCATGCCCACAGCCAATACATAGACTCTTAGAGCACTTGCAAGCTGTTTTGCACGTCCTGAGGGCCACACCGAATAGATTACGGCGACACCTCCGAAGAAATTAACTTCAAACTTCATTTGGACCAGATGGGACAAAGCTCACCCAGGGCAATAGAGCTTACTTCATCACGGGACATGCAGCGGAGAGTTGAGCAGTGTTTCTACGCTTCTTGACACTTGCAAATTGCCTCTAGCGGTCATCCTCTCCTGCACTCAAAGCCTGATGCACTGTGCCTAGACACAGGGTCGAGCTACTGGGCGTACAGAAATTGAGCTATCCTGCAAGACCCAAGGCAGCCTCGGCATTCTTATCCCAGTACCATGAACGGCAAAGCTCAGCAGCCCTCAACGTCATTACCCAACTACTTGATCACAAAACGCGCGCGCACGGCTTGAGCAGCATTGCGTGTCATGCGAGCCACAGACTACAGTAACAAGCTCCCATGGCCTGCACTTGCACACGGCGGGAAACCATAAGGCATGTATGCAACTGAAAGAATCACAAGGCAAACCCACCCCGCAAGCCCCAGCAGTGGTATCCAGCAGTTCACCGGAATCCAGCTTGCAATCCGGCGCATCTGGACATCAAAAGCAGGCAACCCACCCACCCAATCCCCAATCGCCCATCAACCGCAAGTACCATGCTGGCTGGACTGGCACACGTCGCAAAGCCCAGCAACGCGATGGCGCAGACAGCACGTGTGGGACGGGGCGCACGTGCTGTGCGCAGTACGTCCCAAGGCCTATAGACACTGCCGCCACGACCGCTATACCTCTGCGGCCTCCACCGCGATCGAGGACGGCATCACCTAGCACGCAAGCTAACACACACGGCAGAGCGACGCCGTTACACCGTCATGTGGGCCACAGTCCTGCCTTCGTTCACCAAGTCAGCAAGACATCTGACCGAACGTAACAACCCAACCGCGCATCGACCCTGTGGCAGATACCCGCAACGCATTCACGCAAACTCAAGCCGCCAGAATACCAGAAAGGCAGTACACCGAGAAACTGTAAGAGCGGGACAGGCATTGGCCCATTGCCGCACCCACACAGCTCATCGCTGCCCAACTAAAGCTCACCCCACCATTCAAATCATGCCCTTGCAGGTACCGTCTTTGCTAGTACAACCTCGCAAGCCGGCGACCATCATCAGCGGGTTCATTCCCCGTCACCCCCCCGCTCTGCCGACTCCTCTCGACCCTTCTGCGCCGGCTCCTCCCGCAGAACACGTGTCACACGGGACATGCGCGACCGGGCCGACGGCTCCCGGTGTGCCAGCCATACGCCGCCCCCACTGCCGCCGCTCCGCCGCGCGAACACCGCCGACCCTGTCGCCCCGGCCGTGAGCGTCGGCGGGCTGCCCCCCAACGTCGACGCCTCTTGCTCTGCTCCGCCCTCCGATCCACCCCTAAACTCTCCATCCTCCCCTTCCAATGCCTCCGCGCATCCCGCGAACGCGCCCGCACCCAGCAGGTCAAAAGCCATAGTGCCCAAGATGTCCTCCTCGCTCAAGGTGTCAACGAGCCACGCCGATTGGGACCATGGCGCTGGCCCCGCCTCGCCACCGACCCCTGGGTCGGTCCCGTGCCGTAACGACCCACGGATCGGGACGGTGTCGAGGGGGTGGGACACGAGCGGTGGCGACCCGCCAGCGACCCGTGGGTCATTACGACCCGGCGCGCCGCCGCCAACACGCGGGACGGCGGGGGTGCTGCGGCCAGGGAGGCCCAGCCACGCAGCCTGCGCACCGGTGTTGCCGGCGCTCCCCAGGTGTGAAGTGGTCGGCCACCCGCCTGTGGCGTGCGCGCTGCGCTGGCCGTCCGCAAGTGCAGCAGCAGCTGCATTTGCAGCAGCAGAGAAGACGCAAGCAGATGCTGGCGCGTCGGGTTCTTCCGGCCTGCCGCTACCAGGCTGGCGGGCTGGGAAGGGCAGCAGCGCCGGCCTGGCAGGCAGCAGCGCAGAGTAGGATGGGGAACCCTCGTCCAGGGCCGATGCGGCGAACCGGCCGGAGCCCATGGATTGCGGCCGGTTCGGGGCAGTATTAGACAGCGATTTACGCAGCTGTCGTGACGGGGCGTCGGTTACGTCGATGATCCGAAGGTTGTTGCTTTCTGCGGACACCGGAGGAGAGGGCAGCTGCGTGGGGACGCCGCCGGGGACTGAGCCCGAGCCCTGCGACGCGAGCAGCCGACCAGACTCCTCGCGCCTTAGAGCGCTGCCAACGAGGTTGGTGAACGACTCCTCCTGTCGCACAGGAGCCCGCACGAACGGGCTGTCGTTCTGTGAGATCGAGCTCAAGCGTTGAAAGGAAACGGGCTGCGCGGTTCCATACGGCAGGAGCTGCTGCGGCTGCTGCTGCAGGTACTGTTGGTATTGGTGGCCCGATTGGCTCCAGGGCGGGGTGGTAACAGCCACAAAGTGGTGGCTGCCTGTGGATGTGAGGTCCGAAGGGCCGCTTGCGCGCCGGGGGGAGGACAGCAGCAGCGTCTCCTGCTGCTCCGCGGGCACGATAAGGTACGTCTGTGGGTTCAACGGGCGCGAGGGTAAGGGTCCATGGACAACCCGATGGCGCGTAGCGGATGCAGCTCTAACAGCCGTGTGCTTGATGGTTGCTCGCTTGCTCCAATCAAGGGCACTGACGCCGTTGGGAAGGCTCAAGCTACAGCACTTTCGGGGCCCTGCACAGGTCAACTTGGAATCACTGTGCTCACCTTCGAGCCCGCGTACCGGTACCAGCCGGCAGTAACGCATGGTGGGCGTATTTCACAACCCATCGCAAACGAGCGCCTGTACGCACGCGACCGTCCGGCCCCCGGCCACCCGCCCTACCCGCATGTCCCCCTTGCCCTTGATGGCGATCACGCCGCGCTCGCGGATGGCGAACCGGCCCTTGTCCCGGATGGCGGCGTAGGTGGCGGCTGAGATGTGGATGTGGCCCGCGAGGCCGTGCGACTCCATGCGGGAGGCCTGGGGTCGTGCGTTGGCGTTGGGTTAGTGTGGTGGGAGTGGCCAGGATTTGTGGCAGGTGGGCAATATAGTGCGGATGCCGGACGACAGACACCTCAAGACATCACAGTTGTCAACTCAGTGGTGCCAAAGCGTAGGGAGAGCCGAAAGCACGGATCCCAGGCCCGGCTCTGCCAAGCGCTCCGCCCAACAACGGCCAGCCTTTGTTTCAGACTGGTTGAGGCCATGTACATGCACGCGCACCGTGTTGACGGTGTCGCCTGCCAAGCCGCCAGCAGCAGGAGCCCATCGGCAGGGGAGGAAAGGGGCATCGAGGAAAGCACTACTCAGAAGCGTGGACACAGGTAACGGTGAGATGAACACGGTGGCGTGGGCCAAGGCAAATTGCGTGGCGTGCGATTAAACCTTTGTTCACCTGAGGGCGTATTCGGGTCCTAATGTCCAGCGCACTACAATGCTGCTGCCGGTATGACCGTCGTGTATGCTGTCAGTGGGCACGCTGCGTCCACACCACATACACCAACGCAACTCAGCTAGCAGTTGCAGGACCGCAACCCCACGCGCTGGCTCACCGAACAGGCAGAAGCGTGGCATCTTCTTCCCTGTGTGGCGCAAGCACGATGGCATGGCAGCGAATGAGCCTCGCATTGGTGCTTGTGCACACAAGGGCGCTAAGGTCTTGCAACGTATTTGAGCATGATCCTACAGGAAGAGTTGTCAAACAGCAACAGCCCCTCCTGGAGCCCAGGCGCAGCACCAAATCTAGGCCCCTAGCCGCCCCTGTTGCTGGCGTGCCCCAGCCCCCTGCTCCCTGAACCTCGCACCTACCCACTACGCCCGACACCACGGGCCCCGTGTGCATGCCCACGCGGATCTTGATCCTCTGGCCCAGGCTGCAGCACACGGCGTACGCCTCAGCGTGCATGCGCACTGCGAACTCCAGCAGCCGGTCGGCGTGCGAGGCGCAGGGCACCGTCACGTTGGCCACCACCATGTAGGCGTCCTGGATAAGGACAGGGGCAGGGGAGGCACTGTGTTGCAGCAGCTTAAACTGGAGGCCTCGTAATAACTAACCACAACAACTACAAGGCCTCCTTCTAATTGTTGAAAGCCATGCGCAGGCACGTTGATCACAACCACGTGAGCGTTTTGGCGCACACAGCGGGCCGGGCAGCACCGCTTAGCAGCTGGTAGTGGAACAGGTATAGGAGCAGCAGCAAGGCACCCTGAGCGCGTCACACACGTGCACGGTGCTTCTGGAAAGCAAGTTGTCATCACCGCAGAGGCAGAGATACTGCGTCGTTGGTATGTGGAACGACAGAAATGACGCCGCAGCCGGGTTGTACTTATCGCTGCGGAGCAGCCTACAGTTCATCAACAAGAGCACTGTAGCACTCAACCTTCGCCCGTAAGGGTGTGTACGCCATCCCGAACCCAGCTCACCCCGATGGTCTCCACCTTGTACAGCTCGGGGAACTCCTCAATGGCGGAGTCGAAGGCATGATACAGCTCGTTGAGCATGGAGCACACCTCCAAGGGGGTGCAGCGGGAGGCGATCTCCGTGAAGCCCACCACGTCGCTGAACAGCACCGTGGCCTGCAACAGGACCAAGAAAGTATTGGAGGTGGCCGGGCGGGCGGTAAAGACTGATAGATGATTTCTTGATTGCTCAATGCGGAATAGCAAGAACGTAGACTTTATGGCAGCTTACGCCTTGCATCGCAGCTGGCGCCGTGCTGCTGCCCGCAGCTGCGGCTACCCCTTCTCCTGCTCTCGGCCCTGCACCCCAGCTCACCTCCTGGTGCTCCCTCGCCGGGGGGTTCTCCCCCCGCTTGAGGCACGTGGCTACGTCCGGCGGCAGCATCTGGTACAGCAGGCGGTCGGCCCGCCGCTGCTCCTCCTCCAGCCACTGTGTGGCGCGGCTGAGCTGTTGATTGGCCGACTGCGGCGCGGGGTAAGGTGAGGGGCAGGGCTTGTGGGGTGTACAGGCCATGGCGCAGGCGTTGTGCCGCACACGAGCCAGGGCGCATGCGGCAGCACAGGCACTCAGGTGGAAATCGGATGGCCAGTTCGCTTACGTGGTGCGCTTCAGACAGACGCTCCTGTTTTTGCCACGCATAGCCCACGGTGCCACCCGAAACTTGCAATCCCTGACGCACCGTCCTGGCAGCTGCGACACACACGCACACAACGCAAGAGGTGAATGCACAACCACACACGCCCGCACCTGCAGCTCTAGGCTGAGGGCCTCGTATCGCTCCCGTAGCTGCGCCTCCGCCGCCACCTGCGCCGCCGCCAGCACGAAGTCGCGGTTGAGGTCATGCAGCGGGATGTCGCTGACGTACAGCCCCGCCTGCCGCATGGCCTCCAGCCCCTCCAGCCTCACGCTGCCCATGAACAGCAGACCCACGGGTGGTGCCCCGTCACCGCTGCAGCCGCCACCATCACACACACGTCCGCCAACGGCGGCGCTGTCAGCGCCAGGCGAATTCAGGCGACTATTCCCGTCGCCGTGACCTTCGCGTGGGCTGCTTGCCCTCGCTGGCCGCTGGAGGCTCCCTGGCGTACTAGCGAAAGGGCAGCTGCCGGCAGCTGGCAAACTGCCACTGCCGCGGGGCTCCTCCTGCGCACCAGACTGCAGCGGCCCGCTGGGACCTGTGTGCTGAGTGGCTGCTGCAGACGCCGAGGCGGGGCTGCTTGGCGCCTGCTCCTGCTGCTGCTGCTGCAGGTGCGCGGGCCCCAGAGGCACCCGCACCACCTGCCCCTTGAGCTCCAGGCCCGTGGCCCGCGCGCGCAGGATGAATGCGCTGTTGAGCCACTCGCCCATGGCCGCAAAGTCAAACGGAATCAGCGGGTGGCACAGCTGCAGGGCCGGGAAGGCAAGCAACAGGAGGGGACGTTTGTTTGCTCGCCGCCTGTGGCGCAAGGTAGCCCTGAACTCCTAGCAACCAAACTTGCGCGTGTCAAGTGCGCCCACCTTGAAGTGCTCGGACACGTGGCAGCCCGGCTGCAGCTCCGGGAACAGGCGCTGCAGCACGCTGCCCGCCTGCACCACGCGGCAGGCGCCGTCCAGCAGCAGGTGGAAGGGGAAGAGCGAGTAGAAGACGTCCGAGGGCACCGTAAAGGGGTGGCGGGAGGCGGCCAGGGAGCCGTCCCAGTCGCACAGCACGTCCTGGTGGGGGTACCTGGGGGCAGAGGGTGGAGAGGAATGCAGTGCGTCGGCGCCAGAAGGGCTAGGACGTTGGTGGCGCTGGTGCAGGAGAGTGCACCTTGCCGTGTGTGACAGCCGTGGGCGCAATCGTAGGAGAGGACGTGACCTTGCAACGGCGGCCAACGTGTGCTGTACGGAATGCTGTTGCCCTGGTGCCGATCGCCCCCGGCCCCGGCCCCACCCCTGCTTCCTTGCCCCCACTCACTCCACCAGCAGCACCTCGTGGTCGTCTGTCCCGTCGTGCCTCCCGCGCAGCAGCGTGACGCGCACCTCAAAACCCCAGTAGTCGGCGGCCAGGCCCCGCAGCGCACCCACCACCAGCGCCCACAGCGGCCCCTCGCGGCTACTGCTGTAGTGCAGCTGCAGGCTGGTGGAGCGGACGTCGGTGCAGCGGAAGGCCGGCGGGTGCATGTGCGGGAAGGTGAGCTGCAGGTACAGATGCAGGTTGTTGAGGTTCTGTGGGGGGACAGGGGCAGCGCAGAGGGCGGTGTGGGAAAAAGAGCGGAAGAGTTTTGGGGAACGGGGATGGGCAGGCGGCGGTGCGGGGTGGGGTGGGTGCTGGAGCACAGGAGTGCCTGCTTTGCGTTGGTGGCAGGTGGCTAAAGGGCACGCCCCTGCTCCTTTAATGAGGTAACGCGTGATGCAAAGCCTCAATAAAGGACTCGGATGGCTCGCGGTAGACAATCTTGTCAATGTTTGGTCAATGCTGCCAGGTCCCTAAGCACACCTGCAGGAACTCCGCGATGTTGGACCCTAGGGTCTGGAGCAGCTTGTCGTAGCCCTGCATGCAGGTTATCAAGACAAGCTTCTAAGCGCTTCAGCCAAGCACACGCAGGGGCCCGCCCGCCCTTTCCCCCTCGTTACACTCCCCTGCTCCATCACTCCTGTCGTGTGTCACTACAAGCAGCCGCACAAGGACTTCATCCCAGTGCTCGCTTGTGCTGGTGCAGAAGCTACCGGGCAAGTCCCAACGCACAACAAGGCAACTGCAAGCAAACAGAGGCTGGCCTGACCATTTTGGTAACGTAGCTGATGAAGTACGTGCCGTACGCCTCCAGGGCCTGCTCGGGGGTCACGCCCAGCACCCTGCATGCCGCAAGGACCAGCCTGCGTGGCGGGCGCCGGTCACAATTTCGGATAATGCTAAGAGGGTACGTCCATTCAAACCTGATGTGGGAGTGTGGCAGAGGCACGGCATACGTATGCAACATACGGTGAGCCCGCATGTGAGCACCGCCGAGCGTGTGCAACAGTTCCGTATGGACCAGGCAGGTGGATTCGGCACAGAGGAATGCCGGCCGGCATTATGCACAGCGAAACGAGGAGCCACAGCCCCGCGCGCCACTTACTTGAAAGTTTCGCTGTCCGGGTAGGGGCAGCTGCGAACGGGAAAGGAATCCATTGAGGAACACAAACTGGTGAGCTTTGCTGACCTTCCAGTCCACGTGCTGCGTGTGCTCCGCAACAACCGACCAACTGATACACCCAAATTGCAGGAGACCTGACGGCCTCGTTTGGACGATTGCCCAGGCGCTCCGCCCCAATGGAAGTGTAGGCGTGGGGTCTCAGGCTTGTGGAAGGTGCAACTTGCATGATGTCATGTGCCACAGGGTGGACCATCCGTACGGCATCACGGACATGCACGCGCACCTGGATAGGAAGCCACCTGCCGGCTGCACCCCCGCCTCCTGCGCCACACGCTCCCATGTGTCATCGCCGAAGGACTCGCGGATGAAGTTCTCCACTGAGCCGTGAATCCACTGCATAGAGTGGTGGCATGGGAATGCAGAGTGCCGGGAGTGGTTCATGCAGGCGATATTGGTGCAGTGGAGGACATCCCACGTCAACGAGCAAAGGAGGCAACCGCTGTGGATGGTTGGCGTGGCGATGTGCAACAGGCGTGTATCCAGATGCGCTGAGGGGAGGTACAACGGATGTTTTATTACAAAATTAAGAGGACTTGACCGCGATGACATGTGCGTTTTCAGGGGAGGTTGGCGCAACAGGCGCAACAGTTGCGCGTCAAGCATGCATGGGGTGCCCACGGCTATGCGAGGAGCTAACAAGGACGCCAGATTCGATCATGACTGAAGGGTGACACTGATGCCAAAAGCATGTGGCACCGAAGGGCGCTGCTGTGAAGGGTACGGCTGCAAGGCCGCAGCTGCAACACCCCGTGCGGACAGCTGATTGACACGTTCCGGGAGTTTGACACGAATCCTCCAATAAATTGCCCTATGACAATAAGCGCATTTACATCTCCCCTGGACGGAAGGTGCCAGCTAACTTACTCCAAGCATAGTCGCGCGCAGGGTTGCGCGCAGAGCCCCGGTTGCGAAGGCCGCTTGCTTTTCGTCCTCAAAGAATGTTCCTCTGTCGACTTAAAGCTGTGAAAGCCTCCTGCTTTTAATGTCCTGGTGTTTGGTTAGCACTGCAGTCCGTCCTCGTGACCCCCAACGCGCTGCCTGCCGGGCTTTGCATGCATAGGGCTTTTGCTTCAAGGGAACTCTATACTTAGTTAACGGTGCCTGGAATCACCAGCGTGCCATGTGGGGTACGTAACGGTTCAGCTGTAAGGACCACAGCTAAACTGTCTACTTTGTGATGCAGTATGACGGCCAGGACCTTGCAAAAGACAGGCAGATGCATGCTGCCGTCGGAGTGAAACCCGTACCGTCCGTGTGACCGACTGACATGATTCCAAGGCATCCAGCCTGCCTGTTGTACAGCCCTTGTATGCAAACGATAACGTAGGAAGACGACGTGCTTACAAGCAACCATTGTGCTGGTGCCTCTATCTGCTGTTCCTGGGTCAAAACCATTGTTCACGGGCACGACGCCGCAGGAGCCACCATCACCTTTCTTTCTTCGTGAGAAGGTTACAGGGGCTCGGAATTCGGTGCTTGGCAAGCACATGTGGGCGGGTATCAACGCTCCACGGACCACCGCGACCTACTTTACCCAAGACTCGGAAGAACCTGATGGTGACGCTCCAGTGCTCCTCACTCAAAGCCAACACGCCTGTCAAGGACTGTCAACAGCCATCGCAACAGCTCTATAGGCACAATATGCCCATTGAATGACTGCCGTGTGCAAAGCAAATAAGCAAGTCCTCAAGGCCACCTGTGCCAAGGTAAGAACCAATGGCGGCAGCCCGACACGACTATAAGTTCTCTATTGTATGGGAAGTACAAACTGACAAAGGGAAGCCAGGAGTTCCAAGATGGAAATATCAAAAGTTCAAAACTGTGACAGACGCTGCCGCTGGGCTGTCAGCTTCACACGTTCTATGGTCACAGGTCATCCAGCACTCGATGGTGCTCCGTACGCTGCGCTACCTACCGTACACGCTATACCTGGTACACTTCTAGAAACGAAAGCAGCAGGACCTGCAAGCAAGCCTCGCACGCTTGTTACCTGGCAAACATGGTACGTGCTAGTACGTGCCGTTGGGTCAATGGGTCATACGAGCATTGTGGCACGCCTTGCTACGGCCGTGCAACTCCGGCACAGCGCAAGAGACGAGCACGCAACAGATACGTACGGCCAGTATCATCACCACACGAACTGATAAAATAAGGATCACAATCTCGGCTGTCCTATCTGCAAAATATAACAGCCCTACACCCACTCCCTGACCTGCAGTTCGTACCTGCTAGCGACCAACTCGTTCCTCTCCACAACACCCGCCAAATTCGTCCACTCACCAAGTACCGGAGCTTAACCTCCCAACCCGCTGCACCACAACCTTCCATGCACCACCCATCCACGGCTGCCCAACACCCACCGATTCCATGTTCCAAACCGCCCCGTTTCCCGCTCCTTACAGCGTGACGGGGAAGTTTGCGGCCTCGCTGGCCTCTGGGGGCCACACCACGGGCAGCAGGCGGTGGCGTGCCGCCACGCCGTCGCGGCCCTTGCCCTGCGTCAGCGCGTGCAGCCAGTCGCCGTAGCTCTCCGCGTCCTCGTCGTGCAGCAGCGAGGCGCGCACCGTGGGGTCGGAGCGGCGAGCCAGCACGCGCGCCCCGTCAGCGATGAAGGCCACGCTGCGGGCACAGGTGGAGCGTCAGGCAAAGTGTGTCAGGAGCAGGGTCAGGCTGGATGGAGCGGCGGGTGGACGGAACGCCGGAAGCGGAGGAGTAGGCAGGTATATGGCATACCATATGGAGGACTTGGTGAAGTGGTTAGCCATGCACATGACGGACGGTGCACGTAGAAGTGCGGGTGCAAGTGAGACCGTGACGTGGACGTTGAGCAGGAGACAACAGACAGGGCGGGGATCGCAGGCCTGTTCACAGGTCAGCTTCATTGCGTGTTGCTGACAGGACGCATGAATGGAAGCCCGCACCTCATGGCCAGGCGTGGGGGCGTGCCGCGCGGCTGTGGCGCCGCACAGTGCAGCGTCCAGCCGTGGTGCCAGCTGACGTCGCCCAGGTCCATCGGGCCTGCAAGGCGGAGGGGGAGAGGGGCAAGCAGCGGTTCGTGGGTCGAAAGTGGATGTGCTAGTGCGGGCACAATCACGTGGACGCTGTTCTGGGCACGATCACGTGCCGCTGAGCCCCCACGCGTGATGTTGTGGCCAAAAAGGGGCACCCACCAGTGTCCTTGATGTCGTAGCCGCGGTCTGACAGGTCCCGGCCCTCCATCTCGTGCCAGAACGGTAGCGCGAAGTCCCTGGAGGGCGCACGGGGCAGCGTACGTCACTACTATGGCCGCGTAGGGTACGAAGGCATCCTGTGCTAAGTGGACAGCGTAAACTCACAGGGCGGGGCTGCAGCTACGGAAGCCAATCCTGTTACCTGTGCGAGCCCGCGGCAAACATGAGGCCCGAGTCCGGCTCCCCAGAGCCGCCAACGTTGGCGGCCCCCAGGATGGGCCGCAGGGGCACCCACGCCGTCACGAAGGCGTTCTGGGGACACGGGGGACCAGGTGAGCAGAGGACAGTCAGACAAGCACTCGGCATGAAAGGCGGTAGCGGCAGGCATCCAAGTGCGTGAGCTGTTTCCAGGGGCGCGGGGGTGGCTGCTCGCTACTCACGGTGTCGAAGGGTGCCATACGCAGGTCGCTGTGCCAGTTGGTCTCCGCGAAGCCGGGCTCCTTGAGGAACATGCAGCTCTGTGGGGACACGGCACAGAGACAGGGCCCAGGCGTTACAGCACTGCTGGCTTTGCAAAACACGTGGACAATCAGCGTTCATCAATAAGTAGGCGCAACTAGGCCACGGTAAGCATAACGGCACGCAGTGAAGACACGAATGCGCCTTCCCCGCGCACCTGGTACACGCGCACGCGGCGCGCGCCTAGCAGCTGCGCGGCGGTGGCCGCCAGCTCCGGGCCCAGCACCACCTGCAACGGGGTAAGGGACGAGGAACGGACGCGATTGGGTACGCTAGCTACGCAGGTGCCCACGACGTTGCGAATGCATCGTCCGAGCTGCTATCGCAGACACTTGACAGGGTGGTGGCGTAGTACAGGCGTCGACTATGGGGATTGGCGGCTGCACAGGCATGTTAAGCACCCAGCCCAGAGAAATAGAGGCAGGAGGGCTCACCCGCGCGATGGCAGCATTCGTGCGGTACACGTTGAAGAACTGCGACGGGGGGGGGGACGAGGCGGGCAGCAGGCTTTAAGCGAAATGCCAACAGTAAACACAGGGCCTAGACAACCTACGAGTGCAACAGGCAGGGAAGGCGCAGGAGTGAGGCACCCGAGCGGTGTCCACACAGGGCAAGCAGCAGGAGCAGAAACAGCAGCACAAAGAGCGCACCTGCAGGAAGCCCAGCTCGTCCGTGGCATGCCTCTTGAGCACGTTGCGCGCCTCCGCCTCGGAGGCCAGGCTGTCCGGGTCGATTCCGGGGCACAGCACGCGAACGCGCTGCGCAAGGGGAGACACAGGTACACAGCCATCACGAGGAGTCCAGGTAATGCGCATTAGGCAAGGGTTTTGGTTTAAGCAAGCGTCAACTATTGGGCAGGTTGGGAAGGACTTAGGTGCAGTCGTCCTATGCTGGCCGGCCAAAATTGCGTTATTCGCACCTGACGCAGGGCCTGCAGCTTGCGGCCAGCCACCTCCTTGTCGCACGCTGTGCGCAGGCTGGTCACCGTCTCGGGCGTGAGCAGGCTGCGTGTGACCAAGAAGCCGTCGCGCTCGTAGGAGAGCAGTTGCCGGTCGTTGAGCGCGGACGGGAGCGAGATTGGGGAGGCCAGCGGCTTGGGAGCAGCAAGCGCTGCAGCAAGACGGGGACAGGGTTGGTAACAATGGCCAGGGAGCGGGCGAGCGTTGTGACTGTTCTACAACCAAAGAGTGCAGCTTCTCACCGTGACGGCGGTAGCTGGTGCTGCGGGAGGATGTGCGGGTGGCGGTTGCTGTGCGTGCGGAGGAGGCGCGGGGGGAGGACGCCGGCCCGCCCGCGGGGGTGTTGTTCGCGAACGCGTCTAGGATGACGCCTCGACGGGGCGCTTGCGAGCGACGGACAGCGGAAGCAGCAACAACCGCACGGTCTGTGATTGCGATTGACTGGTTGAAGGGGCTAGCTGAGCGGCCTGGTGTTGACTCCACTCCCATGCCGCTTGCTACGGCCGTCCTTTGAAGCGTCTGAGGGGACGGCCCCAGCTCGATCACGTCATCTATAGCTTCCCGACGTGCACGTGCAAGCGTCTCTGCAGCATCCGTCGCTGCGTCCTCCGTGCCAAAGTTTGAGAACTGAGCACTGACAGCCACGCCTCTAGCTGGGCAAGGGCTGAGCCCAGAGGCTTGCAGTTTCTGTGAACTGCATTGGCTTCTGCGCGAAAATGGTGGGCATGACGCCGGCGGGGTCAAACTGGCTGCCCTGATGCTCTGTGGCGTTGAAGGCCCCTGAAGGCGCACATGAACGCGAGGAGGTGTTTGCAGAGGAGAATGCATGTTAGAGAAGTGGTTCAGCAGTGGAAAATGTCCTTACACCGTGACACATTTATTGAAGTAGTCAGTTACAGGCGCGGTTTTGGAGCCCCAATTCACCGCACACTGCAGCCTGGCACCGCGAACGCCAAACCCTGGATACATCACATCGTTTGTGCTGGCCAATGTGAAACTTTGTGGACCTCACGAGCGCATCCTTCTTCGCATCCTTTTCCTGTGCCCCGGCCTGCCAAGACGAACCCTGTGATGCCCTTGTCATATGCACAGCTAGACTGAAGACAGTAGACTACAGACGAAGCAGCTACAGGCTAAACGTCCCACGCAGAGGGCTGAACGCCGGTCGCCTAGCAGCAGCACACGGGCTTGGCAGCAATGAGTGCTGCCACTGAGTTCCCAAAGACTGTCGAGGAGATATTTGATGATTTTCAACGGCGGCGAAGTGGCCTTCTCCGTGCTCTTACAGACGGTCAGTAATGTGTTGAGTTGGCATAGACGACTCAGACGCAGCCCCAGAGGATGCTGACCATGGTCGGCATGTGTGCCCTACAGACCTAGAAGAGTTGTACCAGCAAGCGGACCCAGAGCGAGACAACCTGTGCCTTTATGGTGAGGGCGGAGGACAGGGAGGACCTGCAGACTGACCTGCCCAGACAAGCTTCTAATCCTGCCATGGGGCTATGGACTGAACGCTCAGATATGATTCACATATGAGCTCGCTCATCAGGCGGCAGAGACGGTCGGCACGGGCCCCAAATAAAAGCCAGGAGGTTCAGGGTTGCCGCACTTGGGCCGACCCTGCAGGTGGCAGAGACGGTTCTTGGAGCGTTGACCTACCCGCTGAGGAAGTTCCCCCGGAGCTGCCAGAGCCTTGCCTTGGCATAAACTTTGCTCGGGATGGCATGCAAAAGGTACTGTCACAGGCAATGGCCTTTGTGGGGCGTTGGTCATGTTAGTCTTGGTCATGTTAGTCCACGCGTCAGTAACACCCTCAATTCTCTCTGCAGCGGGACTGGGTGGCCCTGGTGGCCGTGCATTCGGACTCCTGGCTCCTCGCTGTGGCTTTCTTCTACGCGGTCAAGCTGGACGCTGCGGGCAGGTAAGCCTTTCCGGTATCGTTGAAAACACTCCGTGCGCAAGCATTTCGTTGGGCACCACCCGCTATGGTCCGCGAAACGTCCTCGCCCCTGCGCATGCTTCACGGGCGGTCTCGTCGGTCCCCAGGATGCGCCTGTTCAAGCTCATCAACACCATGCCTACGTTGTTTGAGAGCGTGAGCCAGCGCAACAAGTACAAGGCGGCAGCGTCCCAGCCGCAAGCAGGGCCCGTAGTAAAGAAGAAGAAGTTCGAGGACCGCCCGACGGAGAGCAAGTACCCCTCTGGGCGACTCATAAAGGCGGAGGACGTGTCGCCAGCGCTGAAGGGGCGGCAAGCAGAGGTCAGTACCTCCAACAGCATGGAAGCCGTTGCAGCACTGTCGGTCATAGCTGGCGCGTTGCCGTCGTGATGGGTGTCCGATGCACCATGTTGCCCATGCGCCGTGCCCCAACACACACGTGTCTTCCCGTGCAGCTCTTCTGGCCCGACAACCAGCTGTGGTACCTTGTGGAGATCATCAGCGTTAACGCGAAGACCAAGCAAGCAAAGTAAGTCTCCAACAAAGCAATGCCTTCGCACGACAGCACCTTCATGGCATCCGCTCCACTTCGTAACCTCTCAGCGTTAACCGTCGTCAGACGCAGTGCATCACCCGTACACAGTTGGTAGCGTCTCGTCGGTACACGTATACTTATTGATGCGCCTCTCCTTATGCTGTGCTGGACCAGGATCGTGTACGCCAGCGGCGAGGAGGAGGACCTGGACCTGGCGGAGATAGTGCGCGAGGGGCACATGGCACTGCTCTGACGTGCCCCAGAGCGTTCCAGCTAACCCAGCAGGCAGTCCGTAGCTCGCTGCCTTGGGAGCCGTTGCCGGTCTGCTATGAGCACAACTTGTCGCGGCAGCGCCCTCGACAGGGGTTGCGGGAGCGTTGGTGGGCGTCTGGCACTGCGTCAAGGGGTGCGGTTAACCGAGGTGGTGGGTTGCACCAGGATCAGCCCAGCATCACGCAGTGAGGGTGCTTGGATGCTATTGGAATGCCATGAGCAGCGAAGCTCTGTACGGCAGGCCGGTGTCGAGGCGAGCCGTTGTCAGCAAGTACCGTACTAACTGTGCAGACGGCTCGTTGGACGATATGGCCGCGTTGTAGTTGGTTCTGTCACAAGAACCAGTTTATGCGTGCTTTCAGCGCGCGCTGACCTGTCCGTTTTGCGTTTGGACTACAACCAAGTTTACTGGGGAGGTGATGTGGGTAAAGCTTTGAACTGATCTTGCGTACAGGACACGCTGACTACGAATGAGTGAAATGAATGATGCATCGTAGGGGTGTATTGTGTTACGGTTGTGTCGCCTTGATGTGGCACATGATTGTTTGCTGCCAGGCACTAGGGTGGTCGGCCAAAGGCGGACGGGTTCTCCGTGCTCAGGGTTGCAGTTACAGTTACAGACCCCAAGGGCACGTCCGGAGAGCCAGGGGGCCATAAGGACGAGTAATGCAATATAAGGACTAGTGTGCGGGGGGCCCGGGGCTTATTCGCCGCTACCCACACGCCTCACAGACAGGTTGCATGACGGCGTTGTCAGGGGACAGCACTATTGTGCTCATAACGGTGTCACCGCTTGGGTGGCGGGTTGCCACGGCTTCTGTGGGTAGTCGCCAAGGCTTGCCTTTTGTTGGGGTTTTGGTGCAGGGGGATGCGTACATACTACGCTTGTGGCCCTTCCGTACGTGCACAGGTAGCTGCGCACAGCTTAACTGCAACATGTTAACTGTCTCCCGCTCTCATTGGGGCCGAAGGATCCCGTTGTCTGTCCGTGCACAGCGCATCGATGCGCTGTGCACGGTCTTATGCGGTCCGGTTACAGCTTGCAGGACTTGGGCCAACACTGGTAGGGCTACATGGTCACGTCAAGCATCCCGTAGGTCACAAGGCCAAAGGCATCCTTCTCAGTGTGAACAGTATGGGCATTTCGCAGCCCCAGACAAAGGTCACTTAATCACAGTATTTGTTCACAGCAGTTCACAGCCTACACAGTTGGTCGCACAGCAGAACAAGGGTCAAGGCCTAGATGGTAGGAGCTAAGCCAACGTGGCATCGCACCAAACGAAGCCCTGCCTCGCACCGAGGCCTCTCGCGCATGGCAAGGGCCTTCACCTTCAGCCAGGGCCTGCCTTCAGCGCTATTGGGTACACGATACGGGTGTCGTTACCACTGATAACAATCCTGCCCCCTGCCAGCAAGCACAGGACCTTGCCAAACTAAAGAATTCAACCAGCAAGGGGCAACTCACACCCTTATGCCAGGTCTAGATCCATATCCGCCATCGCAGTCCAGCACAGTCCTTCAGCGGTAGCCGGTAAACCACCGTGGCAGGCACGTCCCTGATGAAGTAGCATCACGAACAGTTCGGGGACCTCCACCCTGTACATATATGAAAGGCAGAGAGAAGCCACACAGCCTCCGTGCCGGAAACGACGTGTATCTAACACCAGGAGCGACAAGGCCACGTCCCCAGTCGGAATCAAACAAACAGTGCCTTCCAGCGCTGTGACAGCCTCCAGTGCTCAAGTTGCACAGCAAGTCAAGGATAGCAGGAGGGGCGCGCACCGCGCAGTGTCCTAGCACGCAAAGTACGGTAACCCCCGCTTCCGTCCACCCGGCCACAAGCCAAGTCAAGCGCTCCACATTATCTGTTCAGCGTTGACGCATTCGGGACGCACAGCAAATGCCCGTCATTCATCTGTCATGCAATCTGATTCCTTCATCAGCGCGTCAGCATCTCCAGGTGGCCTCTGGTGCAACCTCAACAACACGGTCCTGCAGATGGGTCCAAGTAGTCCTGCCCTCCCCTCCACCCCTGCGTTCTTTTACTTCACCGCTCTGCAGTTAACTCCTCCGGCGAATCAGCAGTGCAATTGCATCAGCACTAGCATGCAATGGGCACAGTGAATGACACGTTGACCGCTGGAATCCTCCTTAGCGCCCCCTATGCTGCAGCTGCACGAGGACAGCTCTCCTTGTAAGGTTGGCCCTCTCACCGCACAGTACCCGGTTATCCCGACACCCACCACCTCACAGCGCATTCCCAGCCTTGCGGCAGCCCAATGCACACCCATTGTTATGTACTATATTGATCCCGTGAAGGAGAAATTAAAGAATAACCATGTGCTCACGCGGGACGCTGACACTCACAACTACTACTTCGCTGCTTGTGAGAGCAAGCGATCCCCAGAGTGCTAAGCAAGGGCCGCGGAGGGCGCTCGGGTGGCACCGCCCGCGCCGCCCGACGAGCTGCCCTGCAGGAGGTACGTCTTCAGCTCGCCCTTGCCCTTGACCGCAATGGCGCCCCGCGGCTCGAACAGGTGCTGCTCCTCGTCCTGCAGCTGTGTGAATGTGTCGGACGACACCTGGATGCAGCCAGGGACGCCAGTGCTTTCCATGCGTGAGGCGCTGAGGGAGGCGGGGCGGCATGGGGAAGAGGAATGGCGCCAGATGAAGAACCTCGGTTTACGGAAACATGGAATAGATGATGCGCATGCACTCCAGCAGATAAATATGACGAGCAGGCACCATGGCAGGTCCCAGGAAGGAGCTTTGGCTCAGTGTTGCGTCCCGTACACCAGAGAATCTGCCACTCACGTGTTCACTGTGTCGCCTGGGGTTGACGGAGGCCATCCAACAGGGCAACGCCATGCGAGGGAGGAAGGGTACGAGGGTGTCAGCTCACGCAAGCACACATTACTGCCGGCAAGCCTATAGGAACATTTGTAACGCAGTGTCAGCCGCAGCAGAATGTACGTTGGATCGCACGCACAAAGCCAGCTTCCGCAGCTCGCGATCTGAGCTCAAGTGTTCCCCGCCCACTCACCGAACAGGCAGTACCTCGCCCGAATGCTGCCCACGATGCCGCTCATGACGCGGCCGCTGTGGATGCCCACGCGGATCTGCACGCCACCGCCCGTGATGGGGTTGCGCACCGCCGCCGCCGCGCGGAACATGTCCCGCCCGAAGGCCACCATGGCGGACGCGTGGCGGGGATCCTCCGCCATCAGGCCCGTGGCCCCCATCCAGCAGTCGCCGATTGTCTCCACTGCGCGTAAAATCACCAGGAGGGAGCAGCGTTGAGCTCAATGCAGTCTCACTGCAGGCGCCTTGGCAACCGCCGTACGTGTCCTAAGTGTCGTCGGCAAGAGAGCGCACTATGGTACGCTGCACGGTACCCGTTGTACGACTTCGCCCTTGCACGCTCCCGACGTACCTTTGTACACCCCGTGCGTGTTGCACAGCGCGTCGTACTTGGTGTACAGCTGGTGCAGCATCATCATGACCTCCTCGGGCTCCACGCTCTGGCTCAGGTTGGTGTAGCCAACAATGTCTGGGCACAGGGTGCACCAAGCAGGGTGAACCTAAGTGTCAGCAAAGCCCAAGACAGGCCAGCCCAAGGAGCTCTCAAGACCCAGCAGGGTGCCGGTTCCGCGACACACCACCTTGTGCTCCTCGACTACCTACCTTGGCCCGCGGCCTCGCGAAACTCAATACGGCCCCACAGGACCCCGCGCGCTGCTACAGCACGATGAACCTACCAGCAAACAGCACTGTGACTGCGGGGTGCCACTGCTTGTACACCACGGTGGCCAGCGGGGAGTCGGACAGGGCGTCGGGAGGGGCTGCCCCAAACGGCCCCGGCCCCGGCCCCGCCCCTCCATCGCCATGCAGCGCCTTGCGCTTGAGGGTCTCCGCGACGGCAGACGGCATCAGGTCGGACAGCACGGCCTCACCTGCGAGCCACATACATGCACACGATTACAGAAGGCAATTTACAGCTGCCTGTAGATAACGTCCCCTGCCAGCACCGTGGATGAAGGCCCGGGTGAGACCACCGTGCCGCAAGGCAGCCGGTACAGCGTTACCGAATCCCAGCGTGCAGTGCCTGCAAGGAAACTCCCTTGCCGGCACCGTTCCCAGCCCGCCCACCCCCGCCACACGCACCCGCCGCCAGCTCCGCCTGCGTTGCCCGCGTGTACAGCGCCTGGCTGATCTGCAGCCCGAAGTCGATCAGCAGCTTGCGCGCCGCCTCGTCCCAACAGCCCGGCCGCGTGCTGCTGGCCACCAGCGCCCCAGGTCCCAGCCGCCGAACAGCAGCGGCACCGTCACGAAGGACACCGCGCCGCACGTCTGGTGCGCCAGCTGCCAGTCCTCGTACCGCATGTCGGACGGGCAGGCCGCCAGGTCGTTGGTGAACACCACCGTTTCGTTGCTGAGCGCATGGTGCACGCTGTGCAGCATGTGCAGCGGCAGGCTGCGGACCTGTGGCGGGCCGTTGCGGGGCAGTCAACGGCGTCAGAGTGCAGCGAGCGCAGTGTTCGGCCAGGCAGTGTTATGATCAGGAACTACGGATATGCGTACGACAGCGCAGTTGGCAACACGCACACCCCGGTTTCAGGAACGAGCACACAACACCGATCGTACAAATCATGCCACCGGGCACCAATGGTGCCCTCTCGACCACCCTCGCGCTGCCTCACCGGCATGCTGTCCGGGTGCCTCGCGCCCAGATGCACCAGGTGCACGTTGACAGCCGTCGCTGCTGCGGCGGAAGAAGCTGTCTCCACTATCACCAGCTCCAGGGTGCAGCTGCCCCCGCCCGCCCCCGCTCCACCCCCTTCCGCCGCGCCCCCGCCGCCGCCACCACCTCCCCCGCAAGCCCCTGCGCTGCCGTGCCCGTCGAACACGCCCTCCGTGGCCGCACGCAGGGCAGTGACCAGCGCCTGGTCCGTCTGGTCGCCAATGAGCACCGCGTCAACAAACGACAGCAGCTTGCTGTGGTGCTCCTGGTACCATCTTTGCCGGGCGTTGGCCAGGAAGGGCGCGCGGAGCATGAGGCTCTGCGCGAGCGCCAAGCCCACGAACAGCGGCACCGCCATGGCCACCACCAGCTGCGCGCTCTTGATGCCGCTGCCGCCAGAACCGGCGCCGCTGCTGCTGCCGAACCCGCCCGCAGCCAGCTCGATGTCGAGGCCCTCCATGGCCCGGCCGACCAGCTCCACGGCATGGGTCTGCCAGTGGCCCAGCGCTGGCGCGCACCACGCCGCCAGCAGCGCCAGCAGCGCGCCGCCGGCGGCACCACCACCGTCGCTCGAGATCCTGTAGAACCAGATTGCAGCCATTCACAGCCGCTCGCATGCACAGGTGTGGCAAGTACATGCCATGCAGGTCACAGTGCCGAGGATGAAACTGGGCTTGCAGACGGCGTACCACGCACGCAATGGGCGGCCCTGCAGACTCACCCTAAGCGCTGCGCGCTGCGCAGGAGCACCTGCCCCGTGCGCGTCCGCTGTGCCGCGCGCGCCCACTGCTGCGCCCACACGGCCGCCGTGTACGACACGGGCGGCAGCAGAAGGAACTGAGCCACGTCCACCAGCAGCCGCAGGGGGCCCACGTGCGCCCAAACCTTCACGGCGTGGGCGCAAAAGAACAGCCCGACCTGCGCCGGGATGCACGCCCCAGAAGCAAATCCTGTCAGCGCCATGTAATACACACTGACCAAGATCAAAAGACATGTGGGCAGTCTTTGCGACACGTAGACGAGCGTGGGCAAGAACAGTGCGTGGCGCATGCCAGACCAGGGCTGTTGGCAACTCGCGGCGACGGCTTACCCCGGCAAAGAGCGTCCTCAGCGACAGCGCGTAGCTCACGCCCAGAAGCGCGAACGCCACGCTGATCAGCTGCAGGCTGTGCAGCGGCCCCGGCTCCACCGACAGGCCGGCGAAAGCCAGTGACACGTGGCAGGCTGCCCCCAGGCCCACATAGCGCACTGCATACACCAAGCCACGGACGTTCTCCCGCTGCAGAACCGCTGCCGTACGCTGCCATGCCAGCAGCCCCGCATGTGTCAGCGCAGCCGCCGCGTACAACAGCAGCGCCATGCTGGGTGCCGTACATGTACGGCATGGTGTCTTGGCGGAGCTCGAGAGGCAGGCGAGGAGGGCGTCGGAGACCGCGAACTGCGGAGGGCAGGAGGCGTAGACGCGGCGAAGGGCGTCGATGACGATGGCTGTATTGATGCCGAGGTCCAGGAGCACGGCAGCGTGGCGGTCGTTCAGCAGCTGCAGCTTCTGCGTGAAGGACTTGGAGGAGGAAGACTGATCCTGCGACGGCAGGCCGGAGGCGGTGCTGCGTGGCGTGGGCCAGGTGCGGTTTACGGTGCCTGTTGGACCTGAGCTGCCTCGGGCGCTGGCGATCCGGGAGACGGAGAAAGCCTCGTCCGTTGTTGAGTCCGTGGGCTGTCCGGGCCGTCCTGCAGCGGTGGCCACCGCAGTCGAAGCGTCGACAGCGTCTGCGTTCCCGGAGGTCGGTGGCAACAAGACTCCATCGTGGGTGAGATGCAGCGGCCAAGGATGCCCTCCTGTGCTCGGCACGACGGCCAGGCCTGTGCCGCTGTCTGCGGCTGAGGTGATACTCATCCCGGTCGTGGACCCCAGGGCGGCGTTAAGGTACGGCAAGCTTGAGAGGGTGCCGCTGTCCGACGGGTCGTCTGCACCGCAGGCTCCCTCCGGTATGGTCCCGTGCCCGCCTGAGCTCACAGAAAGCTGGCTGCTCCTCTGCTTGCTGGTCGCAACAGCGGTTGGAGTAGGAGTGCCGCTGCAAGGGGGGCCCGACTGTGAGGGGGTGGGCGACGGCAGGTGTGCGGCGAATGCGTCGATGCCTGCCTGGGAGCCATGGGGAGTGTCCGATGCCGTACTGCCGTTGAGGCTCCACTGCGCTTCACCAGCCGCAAGGGCCGCCTTGGTGGGCGAGATGGTGCACGGGAAGGTGCGCTTCCGCCGGGGCCCTGATCGGGCCCCAGGGTTGGGAATGGGAATGCTGCCGCTCATTGCTCCAGTCGCGGCCTTCCCGCTATTCGTAGCGGTGTTAATGGCTGGCAGGCTGTGCGTCTGGCTGGAGAGGAACTGCGGCATGGGGCTGCTGCCTGTGGTGGCGTTCCCCGGCACTGAGTCATGGCGATCGAGGGCACCATCTGCCACGTTGGGAGAAGAGCGGCGGTGTTCCGTGGTGCTGGCACGATGAGCTGTGTCCAGCGCGCGCAGTGAAGGGCGCGGCTGGCCCTGACCCTGGGCCACGGGGACTGGCCAAGTGCCGGCAGGCGACGGTGTATCTGGCGATGGTTCGAGGGACGGTTGGGGGCGAATGTCCGTGCTGTTGCGGCCATGAACATTCGCGGTCCACCCGCCGCCAGCCAGGGCCTCTGGCGAAGCCGCGTTGTCTGGGCCCTTGCTGCCAGACCCCGAGCGCGCGAGTATAAGCCGATCCGACTGCGACCTCCAGGGGCTCTCCCCTGACAGAAGCCGACCGCTCACGGCGGAGCCGTAAGCCGGCACAGTGCATGCGTCACCGCTGCTGTCAAAGGCGGCATGCTGGAGAGGCGCAAGCCGGGTGCTGAACTCGAGCGCAAACTCGCCTGGCTCCTCGTCAAGGGTCCGCGCCTGCTGGAGCAACCGCTGCTGCTGCTGTGGCTGTTCCTGCTCCCCTTCCTGCTGCCAGTCGTGCTGTACCAGGGCTGCGGCAGACGCAGAGCTTGCAGGGGCTGTGTCCTGCTTGGACGCCACGGTGGCAAGGCACCACTCGGCTGCCGTGCAGTGCAGAAAGCCGCCGCGACCCTCCTCTCCACCTTCCGAAGGCGTCGTCACAAGGCCTGCCGGCCCCACAACACCCCCCTGCGCGCCCGGCGGGGAGCTGCCAAACACGTCAAGCCCTGCGCCTCCGTCCTCCAGCAACCCAACAGCTGGCTGCACGGCCTGCTCCCCGTCAGGCGGAGCCCCGTTGAGCAGGTCCTTAGGCACCCGCTGTGCATTCGCGTCCTGGCCGGCTGTGCCCCCAGGTGCCGGATCTCCCACATCCCCGGGCCTTGCTTGGGCCTTCCGGCGCTGCCTTTGCGACTGCCCCGGCCCTTGCAGCTGCTGCTTGGCCACCCCCGGCACTGTCACAGACTTGGAGGACTCCGAAGGTCCGAGCCAGGACTTGGCTTCAGACCCAGACGCACACTCAAACGAGCTGCGTCCGTCACGTTCGATGGAGGTCCTCTTGTCTCGTGAGCCGCACGACAGGCGGCTCGCCCCTGGCGGGGGCACGGGGGATGGCAGCGCTTCCGCCACCCCCGCCGCCACGTGCGGTCGGTGCTGCTGCGGCTGCGGTGCCAAGACCTTGCGGCACACGCTGAGCCACACCTGCCTCTCCAGCTTGCTGTCCCGGTCGGTGTACTTGCCCAGGGTGCAACCCCAGTACAGCGCCAGGGCGAAGGCCGCAAGGACAAAGAACTCCGTGTGCGACAGCAGCAGCTGCTGTCCGATCCACTCCAGGCTGCCAGGCTGTAGGCCGACCGGCAGGGTGTCTGTCAGCCGGGCGTGCTGCAGGTCGACGTACACCTGTACGGACTTGAACGACATGCACATGATCACAAGCTGTACGACGTACGACGGGAAGGGCTCCTCGTTGACCAGGAGGGAGAACACGATGGCTAGGAAGTGGTGGAACACGGCGTGCCTCGCTGCGCCCGTGCCTTCCAGCAGGAGCAGTGCGATGCGGGCGGCCGCGCAAAAAAGAAGCCCGATGGTGTTGATAATCCGGTTGTACCGCATGTACACCCCGCGGAAGGCGACAGCGATGACAATGTTCAGGCCAAGGAGGCCACCACCCGTACATGCAACCACCACACTGATGAGCTGCGGGCAGAGAAGTAAGGGCGGGCAGCAGGTGACGAGCGGTTTTATACTTGGTTTGGGGCTAGCCTCATCTTGTATTCCCTGTCAATTGGTCGTGCTGGTTGGGCAAAGGACACGGCGATGGAGCTGCCGTGAGCAAGCAAACAACCCAGGAAAACCTTCACTGCATCGGCGCGTGGCGCGTGGCACTTGCCTTGCGCTGTCCCCCCAAGGCATATCGCAGCAGGGTCAGGGCCTGCGTGCCTTTGACGGCGCACAGCTTCCAGCGGTACGCGCGCCTGATGTGCAGCTGGCCGTGGCTTGGGGGGCCCCGCACGCTGGAGAAGTAGGTGCCCGTGGTGGAGTTGGCGCGCTGTGGTGTCCCCGGGGCGCTGCTCAGCAGCTGCAGCTGCCGGGAGACGTGCTTCAGGAACACCGCCTGTTCCCGGGGTCCCACGTACCACATGTACAGCCTGCGGAGGCCGGGCGACGCGGGCACGCCCATTAAGGCTATGCCCATGCGAACAAGGCGGGCCCTCTTCATGGTGCGTGGCGATGGTGCGGGGGAGGCAGTGGGACTTGCGGGCAGGGAGGGCAGGAAAGCCACCACGTTTTCACTGCCGGTGCGGGCAGCTCCGCTACACCGCAGCCAACCCACCTGGACACCATGATGGCCAGAAGGAACACTGAAACGTAAAACTCGCCACTGCAGGGGGCCAAGAAGGGGTTCGCATCATGCTTAGCTGACGGTGGTTCGCCATGCAACAGCAACCAGGTGCCGTGGCTAGGGCGCGGCGTGGCTCCTGCTGTCCTGCAAGACCTGTCTATGCGCCTAGGGGGTGCCTGCGCGGCCGTACACCACATGCCCGTAACTTACTGTTGAATGTAGCTGTACAACCGCGAGCCCCCGTCCTCTGCCCCCGCCTGCCGCACGCGGCAGCCTGCCGAGTAAGCCGCCAGCATGAGGGCCAGCTTGGGCGTGTAGTCACCAGGGGAGTCCTGCAGGGGGAGGGAGCAGGAGCAGGGGCGGAGGAAGCAAGGGCATGGCGTGATCAGGTTGGTGTTTGGGTGAGTGGGCCCTGGCCAAGGGGCGCGATGCCGTGTACGCTGGAGATATGGGACACACAGGCCCACGCTTGAGGCCATGCAATGGCGCTCATCCGATTCTGCACAGTTTGGTTGCACGTGCTTTCGAGGTGGGTTCCCGTTCCTAGGCTGCGCTACCCGTTGCCCAGCAAGGGGACTTGGCCAGCGGAAGAGAATGGAGGTGCTGAAGAAGTGAGTATATGTGCGCCCTTTCCACACCTCACACTTTCCAGGACTGAGGCCTGACCCAAGAAGCAGAGGCACACAGCAATAACTGGGCGCTTTGAGAAGCCGCAGCCTTGTATGCTGCATTTGAACTTGTGCCCGTCAGCTGCTGTCTCACTCTCTTGTCTCAACATGACATGTAAGTAGCACCACTGCTACATACAAACACTGGTGATTGCTAAACACTACTGTGCTGGTACCCAGCCACCCCTCGCACCTGCGTGCCCAATATGTTGAGGAACGCATCAAGTAGCAGGTGCTGCTTGGGGGATGCAGGCACCCACGGGCGGCCGCTGCAGTGT